>CM032229.1:124917500-125517500 GCA_019009955.1 Riptortus pedestris | reverse complement strand
GATCTGTCAACATGGGGATGGTCTACTTCCACCGCCGCGTGTCCTTACTCCCTGATTCTACTATAGTAGATGTCGGTAATGAAGTCCGTTTCAAATTAAATATACATATTTGTCTGTTACCACTCTAACTGTTGCAATTTTTGTTTAATCGGTAGCAAATTCGATATATAAGCGCTTTATGAAAAAAGAAAGATTAAGTTCGTTACGGCTGAAATCGGACAGGAGCGAGGAAGGGTGGAGGGGGGTTAGAGGAAAAGAATTTTGAAAATTCAAAATATCTTCATTATTATACGTCGGATCGAAAAAGTTTATAAAACTAATATTATTGCAAATGTTTCACTATCTTGATTTTTAAAAGTAATCCTTTGCACAATGGTAAAGAGACGTACTCCTATTCTCGACAGTCCGGTATAGAGAAGAACATGATAATCTTGCTCCCTGACTCTTTTTCTTGGCATTACAGTATTTAAAGGAACATGATAAAGTTGTCTCTCATTCCTTTTCTTTGCACTATATTATTGAGATGAACATGCCAATCAGTGGCCCTCCCACATTTTCTTTGCACTATATTATTGAGATGAACATGATAATGTTGCCTCCTCACTCTTTGTCTTGGCACTACAGTGTTGAAATGAATATGATAATCTTACCTCCTCCTTTTCTTTGCACTATATTATTGCGACGAACTTGATAAAGTTGTCTATTCACTTCTTGTTTGGCACTACAGTGTTGAAATGAACATGATAATCTTACCTCCTCCGTTTCTTTGCACTATATTATTGAGATGAACATGCCAATCTGTCCCCCTCACTCCTTTTCTTGGCACTACAGAGTTGAAACGAATATGATAATCTTACCTCCTCCTTTTCTTTGCACTATATTATTAAGATGAACATGATAATGTTGCCTCCTCACTCTTTGTCTTGACACTACAGTGTTGAAATGAACATGATAATCTTACCTCCTCCTTTTCTTTGCACTATATTATTGAGATGAACATGCGAATCTTTCCTCCTCACTCCTTTTGTTTGCACTATATTATTGAGATGAACATGACAATCATTCCTCCTCACTCCTTTTCTTTGCACTATATTATTGAGATGAATATGATAATGTTGCCTCCTCACTCTTTGTCTTGCCACTACAGTGTTGAAATGAATATGATAATCTTACCTCCTCCTTTTCTTTGCACTATATTATTGAGATGAACATGATAATGTTGCCTCCTCACTCCTTTTGTTTACACTATATTATTGAAATTGACACGACAATCATTCCTCCTCACTTCTTTTCTTTGCATTATATTATTGAGATGAACATGATAATGTTGCCTCCTCACTCCTTTTCTTTGCACTATTGTACGGAGATGTACATGATAATCTTGCCTCTTCACCCTGTTCTTAGGACACCAGTAATGAACATGATATTCTTACCTCCATACTCCTTTTCTAGGCACTGTGGTATTGAAATGATCATGATATTCTTACCTCCATACTCCTTTTCTAGGCACTGTAGTATTGAGATGAACATGATATTCTTACCTCCATACTCCTTTTCTAGGCACTGTAGTATTGAGATGAACATGATATTCTTACCTCCATACTCCTTTTCTAGGCAATGTAGTATTGAGATGAACATGATATTCTTACCTCCATACTCCTTTTCTAGGCAATGTAGTATTGAGATGAACATGATATTCTTACCTCCATACTCCTTTTCTAGGCAATGTAGTATTGAGATGAACATGATATTCTTACCTCCATACTCCTTTTCTAGGCACTGTAGTATTGAGATGAACATGATATTCTTACCTACATACTCCTTTTCTAGGCACTGTAGTATTGAGATGAACATGATATTCTTACCTCCATACTCCTTTTCTAGGCACTGTAGTATTGAGATGAACATGATATTCTTACCTACATACTCCTTTTCTAGGCACTGTAGTATTGAAATAAACATGATAATCGTTCCTCCTTAAAGTTTACCTTTTTTTCTTGACAATTTGGTACAAAACGTCAATATGCTAATCCTGTCTCAACACTACCAAAAACTCTATAGGGTCGTATATGTTAGTGGTGACCTGTTCCCGTCTAATACATTTCATGTTTTTACTTGTTGTGCAGGAAGCTTCTATATTCCTTATACGGCTCTTAGAGATTGGCAAGAGATATTCTCCCTAATTCTAAATCCATAAAGACTAGAAAACACGAATTCAGAAGTGGAAGGAAAGGGAATCCATTAATTTAAGCAAACCACACAATCATTTCTTTAAATACCGCGATAAGGGTGTTTCGAGTCCGGTTTCATTCCTGTTTCTAAATTAAGGGGATCCATCTTGACATAAAAGTGAAAGATGATACAAAGTTAAGGGTCTTGGCCTAATGAGAGGTTCTCGGAGTGATTTGAGGGTGCGCCTCTGTCTGTTAATGTGTAATTTGTACGTCGATCGTGGCGGCACGCCAACCCTCAGATTGCGGCAGATCATATCACGGCCCGCTCGATACTCTATGAAATATTCATCGCTCTAGTTTACTCATGATCCATAACGATCCCAGACAATGTTCTAACAACTGATCGTTCTAATGAATGCATGTAAAGCCTTCCTCTTCCTCCCCCACTACCGCTGCCCGGCGGACCAACAATCAACTAAAGCGCCCCATTATATGCAGGCATTCCGTACGAGAACGCCACTACTCTATCATCTGTGCGTTCATATAGCTTGGCATTATCTGAAATTCAGGAAAACAGTAAACACCGATAAACAACTGCATGAGGAAGATCCCTTGAGGCTACGAGGAAACCGGGAAGAACGAAAAACGTCTGCTTAAACTTAGCAGACCTAAGTCATTGAAGTCAAGTACTGATCTGACATTATATATTCTCCAGTTATCCTATAATCGGAAGCCTATGTGAAAAAAGACTTAGAAGTTAAGCGGGACATTAAATGTTTATTGGATTATTGAAAATTATTATGAGCTGGGGATTAAAGAGGACTGCAAACTAAGAAATATGAAATATCTAATTTAATATTAGAGCTAGAAAAAATGCACAGTAAATCAATTTTAGAATATAAAATTTACAATGAAAATGATTATTTAAAATGTTTTATTCGTCTCATAACATCAGAAGTATTTAGGATATTTTGATGCGTCTCATAACATCGGAAATATTTCGACATTTTATATCTCCCTCCAAACCTTCTATCTACAGTTCAAATTCAACCATTATTGATCTTGGTTCTTAGTTTTTACATGAAACTAATGACTGTTGAATTTGTCTGTTACCACTCTGGGATTATATATTAATTACATTTACACACACACACACACACCCACACACACATATATATATACATATATATCTGTCATAATATATCTGAACTCTCAAGGCAATTTAGGAACCTATAGGAGCATAATAACTTACACGGCGATAGAAGTCAAAATCATGTAAATCTACATAGTAAGGAACTAGTCATAGACTAGTCTCTCTTGCTTTTAAGTACATAATCAGTTTCATTAACGGAATATCATCTATGAAAATTGTCAATATGGGAATAAAAAGTTGTTGACTATTTATTATATATATATATATATATTTTTTATTCTTATTATAATCGCATTTCGCAACAGGAGCAATTTGTTTACATATTTACGCAAGTATGTCCATTTATGCATATATTTTCGAAATTGTCTTACTTTATAATTCATTGTGTTGTTTTAAGTAGTTAAATATGAGGTCTACAAACTGGCTACGGTCATATAGCAATTCAATCAATATGGTAGGTCTATGTGAGTCCTTAGATAGCAGTCAGTTAGTATATGTTTTATTGTAAGTTTGCAGTTACAGTGTTGGCAGTAGGGTTCGTCTTCCACAGTAAGTATGTCTCGGTCGTGGATGGCCAATTCTTAACCTTGCTAAGACTAGTTCTTATCTTGTAAATAGTCTTTTTGAGGAAGGCCATTCACGAAGTATATGTTTAAGTTCTCAAAGTTTGTTATCAGTAGTGCGAAACCAATTTCAGCCATGAATTTACCATTATATATTTTCCTTGGGTTTGAACATCTTCGTTTGTACAAATTGTGGTGTCGTAAGTTCTTTTTTGGCAGCTGATATGGCAAGTTTGTCTACTTCTATGCTTCGCCTAATGTTATTATGTCCAGGTAACCAGTACATAGATATTCTTTTGTTTAGTGTTTGGAATTTGCGTAATATATTGGAGATGAGTGGACGTGAACTGTGTGTGGTTTTTAATGAATGTAAAGAGCTAAGTCAGTGCAAATTATGATGTCGATATCCATAGTTTCAGTTATGTTGTCATTTGCAATTTCCAGGGCTTCTAGCTCAGCTATTCATTATAAGAAAGCCTAATTGATAATTTAATAGTAGTAAAAGTTGCAGAACTGAATGTACTTTTTTGCTAACCTTTAATATTTTTATTATTATTACCTCCCACTTTAAACTACTAAGGTTAATTGGGACTGATTATTGCAGGTTACCATTATTTTCTAGCAAGGGTGGAACTAAGGATTTTATTTAATGAGTTCCACACTAAACAAATTAACCCCGGTGAGAAACAAACTCACAACTCTAGGTTTACCAAGTGAGATTAAGACCAACCCCTTAACTCACGACTGACCTGAGCCCCAATAATTCGTTGATGTTATAAAATTTATATAATGTATGTAAGTCCGATAAAAATTATACTTAAATATTTTGAACAGGTAGCTAGAAGGTTTTAAAGCAGTTAAGTATATTAAACTTTGTAACAAATTTAACCTTCGTTTATAAAACGTATCAGTGTTTCTTATAATATCACTATTAAAGAGTATTATTAATGCTGAGCTGACAAAATATTTGCTAGATATATTATGCTTATTTCCCAGACGTAGAATAGTTTTTGATGAACTCACTTTAGTTTATACTTAATTATTCGTTCTTTTTTTCTAAATTAATATCCAGTCAATTTTTCTAGGGTTATTCAGAAGTGGATCTACATGTTATCACGCATTTCTATCAATGGGGGAGATTAGGATCTTTTGGTTAGTCCGTTTTTGAACCCACAACACATATTAAATTAATTTTTTTTATACTTTTGGGCTGATTGAGGCTAAGATCAACGAGCTCAACGTGTAATCGGGTTTATCAGTGAGGTTCTTATTACCATTTTAGAATCAGCATACCTCCTGAAAATAAAGAAAAACGCGCTTGTCTCAGTAATACACACACATGCATTAATTCATAAATGTGCATTTAACATTTATTTATTACTCAGTTTGACGGTGCCATTCCTCGCAGCCTTAACCAGACTCCGATTACAGATACTCAGACACCGCAATTCCTTTCCCAGGCCATCCAGCCATCTTAGCTTGCCCATATTTCCTTTACATCTTCGTCTCGGTACTTACTGTACAGCACGTTCCTGCGAGTCCATTCTATTTTTCCCCAACCCTCGCTCTCTGTCCTAATATATAGAACGAACGATACCCCATTTGTGTCTTCTCCTTTCTGATTACAGATATTTTCTAATCAGTAGCGTATTCATATTCTATGTCGTGAATAAATATTCTGTACATCACAAACTTTTCTTTCTGAGAGATATACCCAAATTTTAGTTTTCTCCTGACATTGGCAATTGAAACTGGCTTTGCACTTTCTCCCTAGAACAATAATTGCATGAATATCAATTTCAATATAAACTAGAACTTTTTAAAAATATTTAACGATTATATCGATATAAAAAATATATATAATATATTTATGTAGAATTTTATTATACAGCAAATGGTTCAGATGTAAACGTGGCAATCCTGTTTTTGTAATCGATTTGCCGTACCAAGTGATCGAGACGCTGCCGGAGCTGCGACACTATATTTTAAGATTAATTAACCTAGGAGTAACTGAGACGTTGCTTGGTCGGATGTCGTTACTCGACTGTTTTATTGTTCATTTATTTGAAACATGTGTTATATTAAAAAAAGTCCGTCACGCAGGGGCTGCGTAAAATAAGCAGGTTTCCCAAGTAGAGTTATACAATAGAGAAATCTCCATGCGAGTGCCGAACAGGTACGGAAACGGCCGAACTAGCTTTCGGCGGGAACGAATAGAATTGACTATAGCTCGCCCGTTACACTTTATAAAAATGCAAATATCTCGATTAATATTCAAGATAGAGAATAAATGTATATAACAACATTTATAGTAAATATAATATGCAATAAAATTGGTTCTTATATAATTTTTCGATCTGACGTATATTAACGGAGATATTTAGAATTTTGGAAATCCCCCACTCTAACCCCCCCCCCTTCCACTGGTCCGATTTCAGCCGTTAACGAACTTGATTTTTCATTTTACATAAAACGATTAAATACCGAGTTTGGTGACAATTAAACAAAAATTGCGACCGTTAGAGCGGTACAGACAACTATATATATAGTAACGGAGATATTTCGAATTATCGAAATTCCCCCCTCTCAACCCTTTAGTTTACGCAGCCCCTGCGTGACGAGACCGGCTTGATGTCATTATCGAATCCCGCTCTATATACGTACAAGCCCTGGTCATATGAAGCGTGATAAAAACAATCGTAGTGGAATATATTATTTTTTCATCTTTTGGCTTTCCTCCATTTTCCTTTTAGCAGATTTCCCTTGAGGGAATCAGCTATTGAGGTCGTACTCATGACGCGAGTTTCGAAAAATTTCTTCAAATGTCCATCGATCCTACCCAGGAGATGACGAAAATGAGGTCCGTTCAAAATTATATATATATATATATATTTGTCTGTTAACGCTCTAGTGGTCGCAATTTTTGTTTGATCGTTACCAGACTCGGAATTTAATCGTATTATGTAAAAAGAAAGATCAAGTTCGTTAATGGCTGAAATCGGACCAGTGGGAGGGGGGGAATTTTTGAAAATTCAAAATATCTCCGTTATTATTCATCAAATTGAAAAATTGTATAGAATCAATCTTATTGAAAATTAAATTTACTATAAATATTGTTCTATACATTTATTCTGTATCTTGAATATTAACCGAGATATTTGCATTTGTATTCTGTGCGTGGTCGGCAGGAGTCGGCTATGTTCGGGACATTCCGCCGAGAGCTCTGGCGGCCGTTCCGTAAACTATTCGTCCCTCGTGAATAGGTTTAGAGATCCCTTACACTACAGTTGTTATTGGGCAGATTTCTCGACTGTGAAACTTCACGTGGGAAATCTGCTTAGTTTACGCAGCCCCTGCGTGACGGACTTTTCAACGATTAATTAGTGGTTCTATCCTTGAAATAAAAAGGAAAGATTTTCATGTATAATTATGTAAATAAAATAATTTTAAAAAAAATAAATTTATAAAATAATAGAGCTTACCCGAGGGAGTTAACTGTATCCCATGGAGCCTGGAATTGGGAGCTAATACTGACTGACAGGGAGAAGCGGTTTGCCCAACAAAAAGTTAATGTTTTTCCCACCTGCCCGATGGCTCGCATCTAGATACTGCTTTCTAATCAACCTCACGGACTTTCATATTCTGACACACTCCCTGTATAATTATATGTATTTCTCTCAGAAGAACAAAAAAAAAAATGGTCCTATTAACCGTAAAATAAAAACATAAAAGAAATTCTGAGGCACAACAGTGCATAAAGAGCTATATCTAACATAAGGTAGAGAGAAATCATTTATTATTCCTAGAACAATGCGTATGTTGGATGCAATTAAAAGCATACCGGAAAGACCAATTAGTACATCATTCATATTAAAAAATCTCTAATGACTGTCACAGTTTCTGTTTAAGTTCGACGAGTATCAATTTTTTTTGTTACGCTTCAGATCATTCTAAAAATCATGACATCAAAATTGAAAATCCTGTCTATCTGTCCACCCGTTTGTTACTCAATCACTCAAAAATGGCCAGAAGAATTTCTTAGAATTTTTATATTTTGTGTTAATTAGGTTATAACATAGGCTATTCGGGAATCCGAATTTTCAACGGGTGGTTTTTCTTCTACGTGAAAATTAATATCCATCAATATCTACGTTATAATTGGTTTTATCGAAAAAAATGCACGGTACAAATTGTGTTTAAAATAACGATTTTGGTCTTAATTCGCTATTTGCACTTATGAGTTTTTAAATTTTTACTTCATATTTACGTAAAACTAAAGACCAGGTTCGTATTGGCTGAATTTCGACCAGTGAGAGAAATAAGGATTTAGACGGGGGTGTTTCAAAAATTCTTAATATCGTTATTATGGGATGGATCAACAAATTTTATAGAACCAATCTTATATCAAATGTAACTTTCTATAATTGTTTCTATGTATTTTTTTCACTATATTGGTTATTAACCGAGATATTTGCATTTTTTTTAGTTTTCGGCCTACAGTGACTACCTTCTACTCCTACTAATGTCATATTAACAATAAGCTGTTATATTATGAAGTACTTTATTTGAAGCCCAAATACCAAATATTGTTCTCGTTGAACTTTTGTTTTTTGAGATAAACGTGACACACGTGGGAAATGTGCTTAGTTAACGCTGCTCCCTGTGTGACGGACTTTTTGATTTCAAATGACTTTTTTTTTACTTCAGTTTTACATTACTTCTAATAATTAGGAGATCAAAACTTCAAATTTCAACTTTTCGAAGGCCTTGTAAAATATGAGGATTACACATCCAGAAGTGTGTGTGTGGGGAGGGGGGAGTATTGTAAAGTATGTCAACTACAAAATCGTCTATTTCTTCGTTTGCATGCATTGGATAGAAAATTATTATAGAACCCGCTTTTTACCTTTTTGTTAAATGAACAAATACCATCATACTGAATCACCAATAGAATCGGAGAAGTTTGTAATTTTTTACTATCGCCAACTTCCTAATACGGTCTGCCTGCCGTCTCTTTTCCCTATAACTATTTATTAATAAATTAAACTTTAGCATTATTTTGCACCATCAAAACTTCACTTATATTGGGTCAAACAGGTATTTTTTGGCATACAAACCATTTAATACATACTCCCTAACTTTGAAAAAATGAATATTTTTTTTTATACATGGCAAAGCTTGAGATTTGAATTCATTGTCCGACAAACACACACACGCACACAAAATCATCATATTTCATCACCACGGTGCTTCTATACTTTGACGTTTCTCGAGCTTGAAACATAGACTGGTTTTAGGAGTTTTTTTTTGCATTTCTTTATAACCGATCAAAAAACCCTAATTTCCGGATTTTCCAAAATAAAGTTTCTTCTGAATTGCTTCACTGGGGTTGTTTCTACCAAGTTTGAAAGGATGATGGTTCTAATCAGTTCCCTTGATAAGCGGGAGATTGATTCTTTAATCAAGCCATTGCTGGTCTGAGAACTTCCGTTTTCACCTAGAACCAAGTACCTCGTTGGAAGCTAGGTTCGAACTCAAATTCTTCGGAGTCAACATCTCCCAACAACATGCTCAA
The DNA here is from genome assembly GCA_019009955.1 of Riptortus pedestris. Lineage (NCBI taxonomy): Eukaryota > Metazoa > Arthropoda > Insecta > Hemiptera > Alydidae > Riptortus > Riptortus pedestris. Next base: position 125,508,035 of record CM032229.1, on the reverse strand, counting down.
ATAGAGCCGACATCTCCGAGGTCTTGCCGGAGATGTCGGTTCAATAGGGACTAGCTCTAGAGCTCTGAAGGTGGAACGGTTCGCCCAGAGAGTACTCTGTCTTTAATAAATGAAGCATTAAGAGTGGAGGTGTGTTTGACCTTTTGATTCTTCCGTTGATGATGGACCTCCACCAGCCAGCCCAAATCCCGAATCAAATTCTTCAGTTTCCTAAAGGGTTCTTCCGTCATCTTCATTTGATAACATCCTCCTTAATAGCAATTTCAATCAGGAAGTCTGCTCCTCTTGGTGCTTTCTTGTCTTGGTGACGAAACTCAAACTGATCAATCTACAAGGTAGGATAGATAGATATGTCAATAAAAAGTCACAACTTATTTTCCTGAAGGAAGAAAGGTGCTAACGCAAGGGCAAACAAAATCCCAGGGATATTTAATAGTAGGCTCTCACTTTCCACGCATTATCTCTTTGATAAACGTGGTTCCCATTCGAGAATAAAAGGTGTAGCCTGGACTTACCACAGCAAATAATGCTGTGCATTTCTCTCTGCTCAGCACATTTCAATGCCCTGGAGATTGATAAGCATCGTTAAGGCTTACGAGTTAGTCATAAAAAAACTCCTTTGAAACTCCCTGCTAATTGTATAAATGTATTTATTAGGCTGATAAGAATAGCTACAATTAATACTCACTAGGATGAGCATTGTGACTTCTGAAATGGCTTCACACAGCTACGCAATTTACATCAACATTATCTCCGCATTTTATTCGGAAGCTTGTAATCGCATGGTCAAAAGACATTCAGCACAGCACTGCGTTTTGCAATCGTATATACCGTTTTTAATATTTCGCTATTACACAATTTAATTGCTAATATATTAAACCCATATAAATGAAAATCAGATTTAAACGTTTTTATGGTTAAATGTTTCCTTTCCGACCATATGAACCGTTTCAACGGACTGAGGATGTTGTAGATAGGTTACATACCGAAAAGGTAAATCTCCTTTTCAATACAATGGACGGAAAGGTTCATTTATTCAAGTTTACTTTTATTCTGTTCATAACGCCGTTTGTCTAAAGACATTTGTGAAACTGACTTTTGTCATAACGTGTGTCGAACGAACTTGGCTTCACAACCGTATCCGAAGAGTGTTGGAAATACACTTTAATACATTTCCGTTAAACTCAGCTTTGTCCTAGGCTAGCACTTGGAGCGAAAGCTTACCTGTAGCACACGCCTAGCTGAAGAGATCCGAAATATCGGTATGAAAGCATACCAAACATGTCAACACACTGAATGTGGTTCTCGAAACAAACCTGTAACATTCTGAGTTGGTATTCTGGTAGGTGGAAGTAAGTGACTTCTAATGTAGGTAGGATGAAAGAATTGGCTACGCTTCCACTATAACAATTTATTAAAACGGCAGAGCGCTTTCGATGCAGTGCATCATCGTCAGTGCCGTGTAACTGAGTGCCAATAGGTGATGCTAGGTTGAGCTTGCCGAGCTTCCATATTCTGAGTTGGAAGTGACTAATAGGTAGGTAGGTAGCATGAAAGAGTTGGCTACGCTTCCACTATAACAATTTAATAAATGGCGCCACCTGGCATCACCTATTGGCACACGGTTACACGGCACTGACGATGATGCACTGCATCGAAAGCGCTCTGCCGTTTTAATAAATTGTTATAGTGGAAGCGTAGCCAATTCTTTCATCCTACCTAAACCTGTAACAGTTAAGTTTCAGTGTCGAAGTGGGACTTTGGTGTTGATCGTTTTCGTCATATGGTGACTCATCAGCAACGCGAAGTAGCGTTGGAACGATTAGATTGTAAGGTAAACTGCCTTGTTCAAAAGATATTCTGTTCATAACGACGTTTGTCTAAAGATAGATTTTTATTTTATTGAGTATATTACAGCCTGCATTTAAAAGCAATTGGTAATGTGCGATATGTACAAGACAATAGTTCCTCCATCCCTCTTGACAGTAGCCACACCCCTGTTTGTCTAAAGACGTTTGGCAAACTGACTTTTCTCAAAAAAACGTGTGTCGAACGAACTTGGCTTTGCAGCCGTATCCTATCCCACTTCTACACTGAAGCTTCGTACCGATCATTCGGATCTCTTCAGCTAGGCGTCTGCTACACGTGAGCTTTCGCTCCAAGTGCTAGCCTAGGACAAAGTTGAGTTTAATGGAAATATATTTAAAGTTTTATTTTAATTATAAATTTGTGTCACTAGGTAGCTGGTAGATAGTGATTAATGAGTATAAAGTGAAAAGACAGTCGGTATCATGTTTCTTAATGTATTGTATGTTACATCAGCCAATTCGTGTAACTACGTTCCTGTTTACTTCCATTAGATGAAACAAAGAAAGCTTTGATTGGAGTTTTCGTCGGATTTGACTGTATGTTCTATAGCACATTCATCAGCTGATCCTAGGTCATATTTTCATGACCAATAACTAGACACTTAAAACTTCTTTCGTGAAGAAAATCATAGCGGAGTAGAAAATGTCAGCGTGGGTATTATCAATTAATGTTATGGGTGTAGAATGTGAGAGTTCGCAAGAGGGATGTTGGGTAGCTTAAGAAAACTAGGTTGGAGGTGTGAACTTAGTCTAGGTAGAGTATTATTTTGACTGCATGCTGATGTTAACCCCGAGTTGGCATAGTTTGATTGATTGATTTAGTTGAAAACAACTCTACTTCAGTAATGTGTGTCGGACAAGTATAACATATGATTTATGGACATAAGATGCACCTGGTACCTTCAAATTGGTATATATATATATATATATATATATATATATATATATATATATATATATATTAATACCCCGAAGAGCTAAACTTGAAAAATTAGACTAGCTGTAGTAAATACTCATCGATAAGCGATAAACACCTAACATATTTATTACCACAAATCGATCTTTGATATTTACAGAGTCTTCATTCTGTATAAGCCTTCCAATGGAGTAAAATCCACTCTACCAAGTCTACCATCGAGTACAGAATATATTTCACGTCTTTGACAATTATTAAGTTCACTTGAACGTATGCTACAAATTAGAAATTATTTCGGATAATGAACATCTAGCAAAGAACACCTTTTACAGATTCAGATCCATCTGTAGAAATCATTTGGTAAAATGATTGTGATTAAATAATATTCAGTATATCAATGTTCAATTAGTTATATTCTTCAATCTTCAATTCATCATATTCTTCAATCTTCAATTCATCATATTTTCCAATCTTCAATTCATCATATTCTTCAATCTTCAATTCATCATATTCTTCAATCTTCAATTCATCATATTCTTCAATCTTCAATTCATCATATTTTTCAATCTTCAATTCATCATATTTTTCAATCTTCAATTCATCATATTCTTCAATCTTCAATTCATCATATTTTTCAATCTTCAATTCATCATATTCTTCAATCTTCAATTCATCATATTCTTCAATCTTCAATTCATCATATTCTTCAATCTTCAATTCATCATATTTTTCAATCTTCAATTCATCATATTCTTCAATCTTCAATTCATCATATTCTTCAATCTTCAATTCATCATATTTTTAAATCTTCAATTCATCAAATTTCTTTAATCACAGATGATGTTAAATAAATATTTTATAAGTCTATTTCCTTATTTGAGGATGTTTGAATAGGACCATATCTCTTCAAAAATATATTGGGGTATTCTGTATAATATTTCGCAATGAGGGGTATATGCCATATAATGCAGCCATTGTAAAACGATTATGCTAAAGACTACCGGAAATTAAGTGACACCTCTATTTGTTCTAAAATTACAAACTAACCGATTCAATTCTAAAATTCCAAGAAGCTTGTATTTCTGCTTCGTTAGTGGAAACTGTATTATTTATTTTTAAAGCTGACATTGAGGGGTTGTATTTTAATGGAATTAATTTTAAATAATTAATTTTGTTTTAACTTTTTTTCATATTCAGTTATTTCATAATCTTTTAAAGTTATTTTATAATCATTTTAAGTTATTTTGATTTAATTAAAGACAATTCTTACTAACATTTCTAACCGGGGGACTTCTTTAGTGCGTCAATAAATAAGTTCGTATTGTCCTACGACTCTAACTTTACGATGTTATTAGCAACACTTCAACACATATGACTAACCTGAGCTATCAGTAAATCAGAAATGTACATTCAAAAGTGTCTCTTTTGAAGTTAGTTTAGTTCTGTAAACTAATGGAAGTCTTTATAAATTCAAAGTAATCGTCAAGAATCCAGTAATTGGTACAATATTCTTCATCTTATCTTAAGACATCAGCAATTTGAAAACTCCTTTCATTCGCTGGCCAACTTCTTATTCATGTTTCTACCAGTATTTAATAAGTTATTTACATAAGTTATGAATTACAGCTTACAATAATAGTAGAGAATTGACAAAGATTAATGGCTGAATAATAAAAACAACAGTTTTTAATCATTGATCGTCATGTTTGTTCATGAATATTCCCTCAGAAGTTTAAGTAAAGTTTATGAAACTTTTTGTAACCTTTAAAGTGGTACAGAATAATTAAATATATAAATCATTTATAATAGAAACAAATAATATATTATTTTAAAGGTCATTTTGGCCATTCTTTTCTCTGTTCAGTCAAATACTTGAAAACGTTATTAAAGGAAAAACGGCAAGGTTTTCCCAAATAAATATCAGTTGATAATCAAAATTGCTTATTCAATGAAATATACCCTTCTTTCCTTCAATGATTACCTCAAGCGTCCTTCCCAACATTCTAGGGCTACTACGAAATAGGAGGCTGATGCAGTTAATCATTTAACTCAATTTGTTAATTTATGTTATGCGCTCAATTAAGAAACAAAATTAAATAAATTTCTTGATTTGATAATGAAAATTGAAGCACTTGATAAATACAAAGAATAATAGGCCCTGGTGGGCTCAGATAAATGAAGGGCAGAAAATAAGCTAGGTACAAATATATATAATATTAATTAATCAGCCTTACTTCTGGAGTACTTAGCCCTGAGACCAATGGCAAAGAACGAGATGAATTAAAGGTACAAAGAACAAGATTTAAAAGTAATAAAGGAGATCTCACCAAATCGCCTTAATGGGCAGCCTGGAGAAGTAAATCCTGCAATTCAGGAGTTCTGCACAAGACAACTTCTTGAGTAGCGGATTCCCACTGATCGAGAGAGAAGGCACCTTCATCAACACCGAAAACAAAGAATCGGATACATATAAGGTACATAAGCAACAGCGAAGCTTGTTTCTCACTCGTAGTGGTGGATAGAATGACGAACTATGAAAGGATATAAATAAATAAGGATATATAAAGGAGATAGGCAAGGGATTCCTAAATCGAGAAATCTCAGACCAGGTATTACTTACTACATACATTGTATATAGTATTGTATATTATACAACAAATAACAAGGAATATTTTATTGTCTCTTACCAATAACTATCATTTATAATAATAATAATAATAAATATTTTAATTTAAACGAAAATAACGAAAAAGAGTATTTTATATTTTACTAATAAAACATAAAAATGATTTAAGTTTATATTTTAGAATCTATTTATGAACTATTGTGACATCTACTACTAACCAATCTTATTTTAAACAGGACCTCTGTATGAATAGTTTAGGTATACAAAAAAAAGGAGGAAGATATGCATAAAATTGAAGAATAAACATGGGATATATATATATATATATATATATATATATATATATATATATATAGTATGGTTAACCTTGTATGAAAGGACTGTTCTATTCTCTGCTCACCTTCTCACTTTATTTATTTCAAGTAATACACCGAGTTACCTTTTATCTTAAGCCAATGAAGAAAATGGTGTTCAAAACAAATAAAAGAAAAATCCAACATACTAAATCAGTCGTGTAACAGCTAGCTCTGGCAATATGATGCATCTAACATTTTTACTTGTCATTCCTTCGCTACGATAAGCGGCCAATGCATTTCCTGTGGAAGTACGGTTCATGTTAGCTGTTCTCCTTTGTGTTCCATCATATCTTGCATTTTTATTATGCAATCAACCCAACAGATCTTACACTTTTTCCTCACTGCATATGCAGAATATTGAAATCATGCAATCATTTGTACTTTAAAAAGTGCAATGTCTGATTGAATATTTAATAGTCTCTTACATACAAGTAATTACATTCAGGAATCAAGATTAAAAAGAACATAACTTAGATAAATAATTACGCAGTTGTAAAACCTCACCCTTCAATTACTTCAGAAAAAAATAAGCATATTCAATTAAAAAAGAAATAAAATCCTTAATCATCACAATGAATAAATAAAAAGAAAACCTTTTTCCTAGTTTGAAGAACGATTAGATCTTAAGACAGTTATTAAATCTCTAATTATCTGTTTGCCATGTTGATTATAATTTGGGGTTTATTGTTGCGAACCATTACTTAGGAACAGGAATTTTAAGTATTGGGTGTCTGATGAAGTTCAGACCAGGTGAAACCTATTAACCACTAATCAACTACGATTAGGGATTGGTCGGGATTAACCAATGATGGTCAAGGGAGGATGATTGGGGGGAGGGGAGTATTAAAGCTACTGAAAGAACTGTTTTTAAAACCTTAATCAGATATCTAAATAAGATTTAGATTATATATCCGTTTGGCCAAATATTTATTCCGAGTATGGTAGTAAATAGAACATACGTCTATGTCGTGCACATTGCTTTTCCTTTTATTATCCTCATCAGACCGACTTTTAAGTAGAAATTCGAAAGCGTTAAAAAGGCTTAGGGAGCCCTCATAGTCTGGGATAAAAGATTCTAGAAAGATATTTATGGAAAGAAATCGATAGTTTGAGGAAGTGTCATAGACTGGGGAATTGGAAAAAAGGTCATAACCTTGTCCAAAATATTGTTAAGAGAAAGGTTTAGGTGCAACTTTCTCTACAACTAGCTATAGGATAATGGCGTGCCCCAAGGTGGTGCATTAAGTACGTACTTGTATTATCATCAATGTTATCCCATTTCGAGTGTCTTTCAACTGCTTTGGGAAAGCTTAATTTAAACTACGAATTGGCTGGCATAATTCATCCAGAAACAATACTACAAAATACGGTCAGTAACTAATTGATTGAATAAACTGTTGGTTCTTAATCCACTTTTCACAAAGAGATGTACTGCATGGTGGAAGGTAGGTATCAAGAAGAAATTACCAGTTGAACTCAAGTAGTTGCCCGGCGAACATCAGAATCTATGGATTCAGGGGAAGGAAGGTCTGTTTGGTGTTTTTTTTTCTTGATATCTACTCTCCACCGCCAAGCACATCCCTTTGAATCGCTAACGGAACTCTTGCTCTTAATGCGCTCTGTCGCTGATAAACATATTGTCTGTGGAAGGAAGACCTGCTTGGTGTTTTCTTCTTGTCGGCTCCTTAGTTGGTTCATAATTGCTTTGAATGAACTGGTTGGCGCTTCTCTCGGAAAAACAATACAAATGGACTTTCAATTTTATGGAATAATCATTGAAAACACTGACAGACTTTTGAGCTTGCAGAAGCGACCCATTTTAAAGTACTCCATATTAAGGGCAGTATTTTTTTTAGATTTAAAATATTTGGGTAGTGCTCCCGAAAATTATACACTTTTCTCAAAATATTTATGTTCGTGATTGTAAGTTGATGAGAGTTATTATTGTTGCCATCATCAGAATAGATAGAAGATCTCCAATCTAAAGAACAGCCCTGGGTCATAACCGGTGTTAGCATTGTTGCAAAAGAAATATCGTCAAACGCCGCAGTCTTCTGATAAAAGAAAAGACAGAAAGTGTAAAAATATTGTCATAACAAGGCTGTAATTGTACAAGAGGTGAGAATGGGCTGGTGGAGCCCCAACTAGTTCCATTAGCGATAGGATTCCATTATGAAGTACAATCCTGTAGTAGGAGGATAAGAGATTGACCTCTGAAAGGGTTGGCGGAGAAAGAGAGCCGGCGCTATCTGGGGGTGCCGGTTTGTAGGGTGCCCTTGTACAACAAATGAGCTCCAACCTAATCCCCAAGGAGGCCTTCAAAGGAACCCTATTAACAATATCTAGGGGGTACCAGCCCCTCAGCTTTTGTTACACCCTCCGTGACTTTGTATTAGCCCACTCCCTTTATACACTTATCTACCATTTGTCTACCTTTCAGTCACCCACGCTCTCCTACTTCCCCTTCTACCCGACAATAATTAAATTTAGTCATTTCTACCACTATCATGCGACACTTGTAAAAACCTCAACTATATCACAAAGAAAAAGGTATTTTAAAATACAAGAAAATGAAACTTTAAATAGTTACTCTTAGTTTAATGGAACAAAATTAAACCTTTTAGTGATGCACAATTAAAGCAGAGTTTCCCTATTCTGTTTCACAATAAATATTCTTAGATTATAAATGTGGAACACAATTTTTAAGAACACAAAACATTAAATATTAACAATTAAGGAATACAATTAAAATAGATCATAAAAAAATATATAATTTTAATATTATATAATCGTTTCCTCTCTCAGCTTAAGGATATCATTAGCTATGGTTTTTAATAAATTTAAGTGTTTTGAAAATAAAATATTGGAACTGATAGGCCATGTGGGAATATGAGTCTTTAACCGTCTTCTATGTCTTGAGTGAGTTTGCATTCATAAATCAGGCGGGTGAATGCCAGTTCAGCGAAAATGTCACATTTACAAGTATTTGAGTCAGCAAGTTTGAATCTATGTAAGCAAGAGTTTGTATTTCCGTGTCCAGTTAGCAATCGTGTTAGATAAAATGTATTTTGGGATAGTGAGACAGGGATATATAACCTTAGATGTAATCCTTTATTTGTTTGATTACACCGCTGATGCCACAAATTAATACGTTTTTCTCTTAGGAAAGATTTTAACATAGTTGGAGTAAATTTATTGCAAATTATCTCTTCGTTACGTTCAGATGCACTTTTGGCGTGGATATTGACTATTTCATTGCCCATTATCCCTGCATGTGCCTTGACTCATTTGAAGTGAACGAAAGTTTTTTTAATTATTTTATATTATGGCGTATTTTTTCTACAAGTTCGTCGTGGTTTTTTATGTTATCTACTTTGTGTAAAAGCATTTGACTGGCTGTGTGTAGTAGAAAGTAAGTGTTAGGTAGCAAGTCTATTTCATTTACGTACTTCAGAGCCTCTAAGCCGGCAATAATTTCTTTAAAAAGACCTTGTTCTCTATCACTATTTACTTAACAAAGTGCTAAAAGTTTTTGAACGCAGGCTCTATCATCAGTGCCTGGTTAGAGTCGTGCATTCTATAGCAAAGCAGCCGTTCTGTAGCAAACCCACAAGATCACGCAGGATATGGGTATGTAGACGATGTGTTGGTAACTACTAGATATTTCATGCATTAGCAAGTACTTAGAATTTGCTGAAGCAACAGAAGGTTTATAGGCTTAGAATAAGTTTGGGCAAGGCCAAGCATATGAGAACCTCTGCACGAACGAGGCGAGTTTGCTCGTTCAGTCGAATCCCGGGAGTTCATATGTCTTAGTTGTAGCACCACAGATTTTTATTGTGAGGGTTACAAATAAAACACTTTTCTTCGATCATTTTCCTTCTCTATAAATTACAATCAACTAATTTATCAAATTTATTTATCCCAAATATCAAATTTTAATGCATCCTACTGCTAGTGTTTAGTTGTCGGAAATTAATAAACTATTTTTAACTAATATTGACTAAAATGTGTTATTCTCCTTTATAACCAAAGAAATACAATTGGTTGACTCTGACATTCCCAAAGCAGGTTAGGTACTCCACTGATTTAGCCCAATAGCTCAGTAAAGTCTGCAATACACATAACGGGGTAACTAACTGAAACATTACCACCACCAAAACCTTTACAGCAGTAAATAATTTGCCTGTATATATATTTATGTATATAATTAATAGGGATGTGGTGCTGGTTGGTACCCGTATGTATTGAAGCACTGTGTATTTATTTATTTATTATAGCCTTCACAAAGGTGATCATAAAAATTTGTGTCTGAATTAAGTTGAGAGGTAAGGTTTCCTACTTTTTTTTTATTTTCTCCTCGTAGTAACCCAATAAGAAGATATTTAGTTGAGTACATGTTCCATTGCCACATTGCATATTACATGTATTACTTTTAAATATATTTTTACAATATTTACTATTTAATGGGTTTTTATCATATAATCCCCTGATAATAATATTATAAAATAATCGTAGAACAATAAAATACAACTATGAAATAAGCCAGATAATTACAAATAAAGTTAATAAATGGAAATGAAAAAAACAAAAAAAAAAACATTAAATAAAGTGGAACTCAACCGATGCTACGGGGTTTCTCTTCTTTAATTTGCGATATTTTCTAAGTTAGATATATTGAATTATGATTCTCATTCTTCATAATCAAATTTATATTCTAATATTTTTTGCTACAGGCATATCTATACTTTTGATAAACTTTATGAGTTCTTTATTATATTCATTTGATCTATTTTGATTAAAAATTGAGCAGTCATAGAATATATGTAATAATGTTTCTGTTAACATTTGTCATTGTCTTGAATTTTGAATCTTGTTAAATAATGCCCTGCCTACCCATGCTCCCTTAGAAATTGTGTGCGTTTGTGATGTTGGCTCTTAATTGTGTTGAAGTTGTGAGTTATATTTGGTTGTATTGGTATATGCTCTAAGATTTGTTACATGCCTTCTATACTCTGTCCCATTAATGTGTTGAGTCGGCGCGTAACTCTTTTTTAATGTATGAGAGTTGTATGAGTGATAATTCGGGGATTAGTGTTGTATCTTGAGCTGCTTCCTATCGTGTCAGCTTGTTCGATTCCAATCTAACAATATCTTTACCCATTTGGGCTTTTACCCAGTCTATGTAATTTTGTAGATTTAAATGTATAATTTTCAAAATATTTTGTCTAGTCTGTGAACGGGTCTTGTATAGTAGGGTCACGTATGGAGTAAATGAGAGTCGTGTTTTTTTGTGTGTATGGTAGTCTTTTTGTATAAGTTATATGATAATTTTATAATATATTCGGTAGCTTTTAAAACAGTTTATTTCTCAGCTTGATTATTGGAATATCTAGCATAAAGTCTGAATTTGTATTTTAGAATATGTAAACTTATAGTCTCAACAATTAATGCTGCTCCACGTGTATAGTCAATTGTACTTCCGTTAGTAAATAAGAGGGGTGTCATAATGTTTTCAGTCCATGGTTCCTCAAAGTGTGATGTTACTTTCGCAAATAGTATTGTGTGTAGCCATAAGGTTTCCTACTTGGATGCCCTTAAGTTATCAAGCCATCACAACCCTATTCAAAAAGCTGCATCTGCTAAAGGAAAGGTGCGATCTAATTTAACTCAAATGTGCCTCTTAGGTTGTCTATTGTATCTCATTAGACCTTTGGTTCATGACACTTGGATATGCTCAAAACTGATAAAACCTTTTTTTTTCTTTTTCAACGCGTCAATGCTGGAAAGTAAAGGGATAATTGGCCATGTAAAATGTAATATTGCCTAATATTGAGCTATTATTTATTCTTACAGTAATGGAATTTCGCGACTAGGGCGATTGAGCGACGTATCAGTTAAATATTTATCATCAGTTTACCATATTTACGCGAGTATGCCCATTTCTGCAAATATTTGCAGTATTGTCCTACATTAAAATGTTTTTAAATTTTGTATTGTAATGCGGTATATACACTGGCTACGGTCATGTAGTAATTCAGTCAAAGTGTATGGTAGGTCTATGTGAGTCCTGAGATACTGACTGCTATCTAAGGACTCAGTTAGTATATGTTTTATAGTAAACAGTTACAGTGTTAGGAGTAGGGTTCGTCATCTCCAGTAAGTAACTAAGTGTGAGTCAGTCGTGAAGGGCCTTCAATTCTTAGCCTCGTTAAACTTTCCTCTAAATAGCCTTTTTGAGGAAGGCCATTCACCAAGTATATGTTTCAGTTCTTGAAGTTTGTTGTCAATAGTGGCAAATAAAGATTTCTGCCATGAATTGAATATCATATGTATTGCTTGGGCGTGAATATCTTGGTGTTTACGATATGTGTTGTAAGTTCTTTTTCATTATACTGCGTCAAAAAACATGTGTTTTCAATACTAGGTTTGAGTCCGTAAAATAGCTCTTTTCGGTGCACTAACCTTACCTGTTACTAATAAACATGTGTTTGAGAGTGAGCCCGAACTGGAAAATAATTTCTTTAATCAAAAGTTAACTGTATTCCAAAAGGCAATGCCAAACAAAGGTTTTAACATAAATAATAATCAAAATTGTACTATAAATATTAATGTAAATCTGTAAAGTTTTTTTCTATTATGGGTTAATAAACAGATGTTTTTTCCAAATAAAATAATGTGTCAATTTAATTTCTTATATAAGTACTTTTCTTCTATTATAGGTTAATAAACAGATGTTTTATTTCAAATAAAATAATGTGTCACTTTAATTTCTTATATTGTATCTTTAAATTATTAATGAAATATAAAAGGGTTTTAATGCACTCAAGTATGAGCAGTATAATGAAAAGTATTGTTCATAACACGTACCAAAAGTGTCCTTTCGGTACTCGGTCCAATTTCCAAGCTCGGCTTCGCCTCGCTCGTAAAACTAGACCTCGCACCGAAAAGACCCACTTTTGGTACTAGTGATGAAAATAACTATTTTGAGTAACTGATTTTGCGAGTTCGTCTACTTGTGTGCTGTGTCTAATGTTTGTATGTCCGGGTAACCAGTTCACAGGTATTATTTTGTTTAATGTCTGAATTTACTGAGTGGATATGAACAATATGTTTTTAATGAATGTTAAGAACTAAGAGTGTCAGTGATAATTATGATGCCCGTGTCCGTAGTTTCAGGCACGTTTTCACAATTTTCAGGGCTTCAAGCTCAGCTGTATACGAGTATATGCTTGTCTCATCTGGCAGCTTTATTTAAAAGTTAGCTAAGCCAACAATTGCAGCTGCCCCTACTCCTTCTTCCGTTTTGTATCCGTAAATAAACATGTAACATTGAGCTAAGTTATAGTGAAGAGGATAGGTTGGCAAGGTGGATTGAAAATACTATTATCTGTATGAAAGTCACTCATGTGCGTCACTTCCTTTATATTTCCGTAGGGGATTTTCCTTCAGGAGCCGTATTGTTCTCAACTTACTCTTGATTTGGATTATGCAATCATGACTGCTTAGAGTGTCGCCCATGCAAACGAGCGTTAAAGAATAAAAACATTAATTGAAAGCCAAAGACAGCCGTTAATGCTGACGCCTTTTGAGACTGTCAACCCTGGAGATAGCTGTTAACTGGGCTGGATAAATCTATTATAAGAGATCGAGAGGGTCGGAGTGCCGGGCTGAGACTAAGGCCTCGTAATTGGCTTAAGAAGGAGCCGAATCCTAGAGGGGGGGGGGGTGCGAACTCAGGGGTGGGGATTTTTAATAATGCCCCCCCCCCCGCTGCTGATCAGTTTATCTCATAATTGAACTTTTTGTATAATGCCTTAATGGATAAACCATTAAGAGAGAGGGGATTCGATCAACTTCTTATTTATCAACACCTCTTCCTGAACTCGAGAGAATGGAAGGAGGTAGGGTAATGGCAAGAGCAGATTCCAGATATTGGTAATAGGATTTGCGCCCGTCTTTTACCCCCACCCTCTCTCTCTTCCTCCACTTCCACAGACATTGTCCTTACTAACTTCAACTCCGTCCGATGGATCTACCTTCTTATCTCGTTTTTAGCTTCTTTTTTTTTGTTCGTTTTTTTCTCCCCCACTCAGTTCGATTAAAATGAATGGAGTAAACTTTCCGGTCATCGTTACAATATTCTTCTCTCTCCTGACAGATTCTTGAGCTCGTAATCTCCGGATACTTGGCAATTAGTAATTTTTTATTCCACTTCTCCTTTACCTTGTATTCCAATTATTCAAATTTCATAAAGCTACACACAAAATTAAAAATACCTTTTAGTACAGTTCCGGATTGCATCTAAACTTTTAAACGTTGAAGGGCTCAGGTTGGCCAAGTGACGTATGGCGTTGCGTTGGTCCTTAAACATTGGAATGACCTGTACCATGGCTTCACTTCTCGCATGGACAATAGGAATTATTCTGAGACAAACTTACTAAATAAAATCCCCAGGCCTAACCAGAAAAAACTAATTCTTTTCGTTTTGTGGTTTCAAAATCAAATCTAGATCTCTGTTGATGTTCAGGATGTACCGGACATGTTTTTCGGAATTCGAAGCCCCCAACTGAATGTTGCCCACGATATTCCACTCGGTTTCTGGAAAGATAGAAAGGCATTGACTTAACGGTCTGAAATTCGAAAGGAACAAAACCCAGATAAAAAGAATGCGCAGTTGAAGGATCTGTTTTATTTAGTTGGCAGATACTTATGGAGATTAAAAATTAAAATCAAGGGTTTTTAGGCTGTGACAAGGATGAACTAAGGAATATTACAATAAAAAAAATAAACGTAGCTAGTTTGTCAATTTCTTTCATCTTCATACCTGTGTGATAGTACTGCACATATTTCAAAAAGAGATGTGTCCGAACCAGTAGTTAGCAAACTTTGGGGTTATAATGTACCAAACTTCTCTCATCAGTAAATAATGATTTAATTTCCTTTGATGTAATGAATCAGACATTGGTCTTGACGAGACAGTGTGTTGTTATGTTGTTGGTGAATTTGGAATTATTTTAATATAATATTTACTCTTCCTAGAAAAGTCCTTAACTAGTTAATCTCTATTGGTTCTGTAACATTGATAATTACCACTTTTTATACTTTTCTCTTAGTTAATGCCACCTTCCGATTTTCATGATTTTTTCAAAACAAATCCTCTCTTCTCAATTTATGTATGTGTTATGCGTTTTTCGTTCAAGAACTTTACATTCTTCCTCCTCAGCCGTATTTCTTTAGACATTTCCTGGCTAATGATATCCGTAACTGATTGTGCTGCATTGATTCTTTATAAGATCATGAACATGAATCTATTCCTTAAGAATGTTGATACATTTTCATGGAACATCAGGCAGTTCACCTTATATATCTCTTTATAGGCACTCTTTTGAGACTATTTTAAGATAATAAAAGGTCTCTTATATTTCAATTCTGGGTTACACCTTTCAAATTATAATACACAGGACTTTCGGACTAACGCAATAATGCATTACATCAAATGTTTGATAACTTTTTACGAATTAGAAGCTAATATGTAAGTGCAACTCTATTATGTTATACATCTTCAGGGAAGGGCGTACAGAGATAATCATATACTCTTTATGATAGTATAGGAAAGTGGGCATTTAGAAGGCATGTCAATAGAAACTAAGTCGTATCTGTGAAAACGTATAGCTCATTTGTAAATCCATAATTTCAAAATTTTCGCAAATATTAAATCAATCGTAAATAATTCCCTCCTAATCTGTTTTACCAATGTTTTTGATCTTTCCGGTAATTTCATTAATTTTGTATACAGAAATTCAAAATAATACAGCTCAATCACCTGTCCATTCTATTTCTTTATTTCATCAACTATGTTAGACATCCTTGCAGAACCAGATCCAAACAGTGGCACTTCTTTAACTCATTAAATCCCTCCTCTTCTCACAAATATTAATTAATGAGAAATGCCAGTTTCCCTATAAATCCATTTAATACTTTATTTAATTAAAAGGTGAAAATTATTTAAACAAACTTTTAGAATCTTCAAGATAATTTAATCAGATTTGTTAATATAATTTAATGTAAGACAGAATTGAGATCCTAAATGAGATTGGCTAAACTGAGCCTAGGAAGGTGTAGGGATACTTCTTTTGTCATATCAGTTCTGCCGCTCCCCTGCCGACCTCATATTAGTCAATGTTTACATGTCACTTGATGGTTATACTTTCAGTAATACAGTAGTCTTCTAAGGAATCTGAATTATATAGTCTATGATGATTTGGAAAAAGATACATACACAAGAGACGGATAATATAAATATATTATGGATAGTGAATCTTTACATATCACATACTTTTATTATTTAGATATCTCGAGCAGTGTCGTGAGGCCTTCGGTAGTAAACACACACACATATGTGTGTGTGTATATATGTATATATATATATATATTATTATTATTATTATTATTTATTCATGTACACCACATCGAAGGTGAATTCCCCTTTCAAAAGTAACAGCAGGTAACAATAACAAAAAAAAATCCATGTCATATATTTCAATTTTGTGTAGGTATGAGAATATATTGTTAATGTGTGGGGCTGCCTTCCGTCAATAGTTCTTGTAAGTCGTAGGTAGGGGAAGTCTTGGTGTTGTCGTTTTCGGCATTCTGTCAGTATATGTCTTATCGTCAAGGAAATGTTGCATGTTGAGCAAGTAGGTCTGTCAGTCTTTGTCATTAAGTATGAGTGTGTTAATTTAGTGTGCCCGATTCTAAGTCTCGAGAGAACTACTTCTTCTCTCCTAGAGTTTCTGAAACTTGATGGCCATATGCAAATAGTGTTCTTAATAGTGCGTAGTTTGTTGTCAGTACTTGTGTTAGTCCAGTCGGTTTGCCATGTATCTAAGATGAGGTGTTTTGTTTGTCTTGAAATGTCTTCATGTAGTACATCTATTTGTGCATAATCAAGTTTTCCAGCTGCTTTTTTGGCCTCTGAGTCCGCAGTCTCATTCAGTCCTGTGTATATATAATTCAGTCCAGTGAATACATATAAAACATTTACAATTTTGAACGGACCTCATCTTCATCAATACTAGGTAGGATCGATGGACATTTGAGGAAATTTTTCGAAAATGCCGTCATGAGTAAGACCTCAATTGTTGATTTCCTATAAGCGAAAGAACGTTTCTGCAAATGGAAAGTAACAAAATTCATAGTTAATCAACTATTATTTAGTTTCTTATGATAGATGAAGAGGTTATACTTTTTAAACAGAAGGGTCGGAAGCTTGGAGGAGAGTTGAACATTGAAGACAGATACAACATAAATAATAAACAACATCACATATATCTTTAAAGATATATTTTCAAATATCATGGGTACGACCTTCAACAGCTGATTTTCATTAGCAGAAAACCGGAAATACACTTGACAAAAGTAGAAGAGAGAGAAAAAAATGCCTCTACCATAAACCTAGTTAAAGAATAGTTTAATAAGTTAACTTAAAAAGCAGAAGAGACAGAAACTGATTTTGCTCTTAAGCTTTAGATACTGCGATAGCCGAATGCCATTAGTAACAATGCTGATAAGATCAGCCATAACGTTACGTTCCAGGTTCCTGTCCACTCTTAACCTGTCCCCAGATTACCACAATCTTACTCTCTCTCTCTCACTTCTGAATTCATCTGAATAGGTTGTATTTCTTGAAAATGAAACACTTCATAAAACTCGTTCATCTAATTTTTAAAAAAAAAAAAAAGTTCTACTAGATGAATCAAATAATATATATATATATATATCATCTCCCATTACACTATAACTTCTTTTGACCATAGAACAAATTTTGTCCACATAATTTTCAACTCACCTATAATCCAAATCCGTTCCAAGTTGAAATGGACAACTGATCCATCAATCACAGAATACATTTAGGATTTGTAGATTCCTATTGGAGTTTATATATATATATATATATATATATATATATATATATATATATATATATATATATATAAACTATATATTCTCTTCGTATTACATAATATAAAATATAATACGCTTTGAATATTTAATTAGTTATTCCCAACAGGCAATGTGACCCCTTGCCAATGGGTTATAATAAAAATAGTTTCAGTCATAACTGATCCGGATTAACTTACACAATCCCTTCCTTTTCATTAAATACTGAATGTGTCCTCGCTGTCAAGTAATTCCTTTCTTCTTTAAATAAATTATAAAGTGGTGAATAGATGAGTATTGACGATTTATGTATAGAATAGCTGTAGCACTCTTCATTCATGGAGAGAAGTAAATAGTATGATTCAATTTTTTCAAGTTATATTCTTGTTATGGAAGTGAAGAGTGAAAACCGAAGTTGAAAAAATATAACTTGGAATTTCGTGAAACAAAAATGTTTCCGAACTAAAAATAATACATATTTGCTCTTAACAAAGCTTATTAATTAATTTTTTCTTCAATGCCCACAATATTTATATATTTCCGTCAATACATACACCAAAATGTTTTCAAATCTATTGAACGTTCTCATACAACATCAAGGCAGTATTAAATGTCAAAGAGACAAAACTCACATTTTTTGAAATTCATTTATTAATCGCTGAAATATTCTTCATTGTTTTCTGATTCTACATGCATCACGCCATAGGAGGCCAATTCATAAACACAACTCATGTTTGACAACTAAAGCGTATCGTAGAACAATAAAAGGATCAAGACGATATTGGTCTTTATATTGTGATTACCTTTTGACAGACAAACTGCAGTTTTCTTACATATTTTTTTTAAAAAACCTGTTTGGTGTAAGACGGCAATTTAGATAGCGGTTCAGTTTGGAGCGCCGAACTGATGGGATTTGAAAGGTGAGTTTGATATTATCTGTGCTATTAAGACGAGCCGAGTGTGCTGATTAGAGCACGTCAAGCACTTGGTGGGGAGGAGGAGAAGTAAGCTGAGTGGCAGGGTGTTTAGAGAAAGACTTGTGGTGGCTGGGATCCTATAAGTGGAGGATCCTAGCTGCAGATATCACAGAATGGTTTAACATTGTAGCAGAAGCACAGTTAATACCTAATAGTAAGTTGTTGTTTTTTTATTACAACAATCCCAATTGACTTAAGCAGTCAATTTGAAAGAGTTAATTTTATTCTAAGTATTAATTTTACATTAACTGCAGCATTCGCTGTATCCTTAATTTCAGTCAATGTACTAAACTTAAAAGTTTCTTGTCACATAAAATACTATCAGCTCCAAGAATGAAATATGTTTTATGTTCCAGGAGAATGAAGCCAACGCTCCAAACAGAAAACCCAGCCAGAATGAACAGGTGTCGAATGAAACCACCAAAATGCCCCAGCCACTGGTTCTATCAAACGTTTTATCTAGCCAAGGCTCCGTTGTTGAAGAGACCTAAAATGGCTATCATTGAGTGAATTAAGGTAAGCAGAGAGCCTGATGATGTTAGCATATAATGACATAGTAAAGAATCGTGTTACGATTGGAATCACACTGCTGGAATCGAGTCGTCCCCCTGGGCGCTAATTGGTCTCAATGAGCGCCCAGCCTCCCATCATTATAGTAATCTCGTCGGCTCATCATATAATTAGTATTTACTTTTCCCTCCCCCCTCCCCCTTGAGGCCATGTAATTACTCCGATAAGTAGAATGTGATCCTCCGAGAAGGCAAATGCTCTCCTTCAGTTTGCCCAAGGGTAGTCTGGATGTATACTCAATGAGGCGATCAAATATCCTTAAAAAAGCACTCAATGTTTATACTGATATAGGCAGATTGTACCATCAATAAATATTACTATATTGTGAAATTTCGTTTGTATAAACCTATATATTGCTCCATTGCACAACCCCCCCCCCCATTGGGGTTGTGCAGGTTAACCACGAAGAATAAATAAAAAGTCCGTCACTCAGGGGCTGCGTAAACTAAACAGATTTCCCACGTAAAGTTATACAATAGATCTCCATACGAGTCCCGAACAGTTACAGAAACGGCCGAACTAGCGACCCATAGCTCGTCCGTTACACTTAATAAAATGAATATCTCGGTTAATATTCAAGATAGAGAATAAATGTATATAACAATATCTATAGTAAATTTAATTGAATCAATTCAATAAGATTGGTTCTACAAAATTATTCGATCTGACGTATAGTAACGGAGATATTTAGAATTTTCGGAATTCCCCCCTCTAACCCTCCTCCCACTGTCCAATTTCAGCCGTTAACGAACTTGATCTTTCATTTTACATAAAACGATTAAATACCGAGTTTGGTGACTATTAAACAAAAATTGCGACCGCTAGAGGGGTGACAAACAAATATATATATATATATATATATATATATATATATATATATATATATATATATATATATATATTTGAACGGACCTCATTTTCGTCATCTCCTAGGTAGGATCGATGGACATTTGAAGAAAAATTTCGAAAATCGCGTCATGAGTACGACCTCAATAGCTGATTTCCCTTAAGAGAAATCTGCTAAAACTTAATTTTCAATTAAAGGAATGGATATAGCAGTGTCCAGCTCTATATACCCCAGTTCCAACCCCCTAGCGACTCCAACAATTTTCTCTAACACCAAACAATTATCAAAGTACATTATTTTTACCGATGGCCAATACAATTTTTATATTTGGAAATCGTAAAGTCTATTTTACACCATAAATGTAGGTAACTAATTTTCTCCTTCTTTAAAGCACTCGCGCCGTGGCTCGGGTTTATGGGACTCAAATCCAACTTCAAAACACTACAAGAGAGCCATGGCCTGAAACTTTGTCAAATAATACACTGTAATGGAGATGTTCGTGATTGTAGGTTTGAACCCTCCTCCAAAACCAAGACTGCTCACGGCCCAAACGAAAATTGCTGACACTGGAGTGTTGAGTTAATTTGTGTAGGGAGACATTTCCGTTAACGGTACAGCTTTAATAGCAGATTTCTGTTAGGGGAAATCTTTTAAAAGTACACATAAGAATAACAAGAACGTGCGTTTTGCAAAGATAATTAAGTGGTGTACTTATAGAACAACAACAATTTTTAGTAATGAATGCAAAATACTTTAACTATGTACTACAGTACTTAAAGTATCTGGACCTCCTTGTTGGGACTTGGGTAAGCGGTTCTTACTGTTCCCAGTCAGGTTCCACAATTACAAAGGTCCATCCAACATCTTTTCCTATATTTCCGTTATCCTTTTTGAGCAGTCTTTAGGGTTAAGTTCTTTCCTCTTTTTTCAGCCAACGTTGTCTGTTCTTCATGATAGTATGGATCTCGTCAAGCTTGCAATGTATATACATTAATTGGGCTTTCCTTCTAATGCTCCATCAGTACTTCTCTTAGAAGTAAGTTCAATACTATGGTAATACCAAAGTATTTTGAACAAAATCCTCGTGCTTTATTAGTACAGGCAAAACGTCCCTTAAACCCATATTTTGAAGTCGCTGTATGTTACATGCTGTACTTGGGCGCTGTCCCCATGAACAAAAAATACTGAATTGCATTGATATAGAAATTGCTCTGAATTGCAGGGTAGATGCAGTGTTTCCCCGAGGCTTTCTTCATGAGATTATCCAACAATAGAGACACCAAAGAACATCAAAAGATTACCACTCGATGCCAAAATAGTTATCAACTGTTTATCATTTTATTGTACAAACTGAGGAGTGATAGGCATTACCAAGTGAGTGTTTATGCTACTCACCGTTTTCTTGAGCGTCGGTTGGAATTTCGACAAGGTGAAAATAAATTAAATCAAATAACATACAGTAAAGTCCTTTCTTTAAAAATATTTGGAAGATAATTCCAAAATTTATTTTCAGAATGCTAGAATACTACTACTACTAAATGTTTGTTTTTTTACAAACACTTTAGAGTCCAGCCTACTCTTAAAAATGAGAATGTGAATGTAATGTGCAACCAATAAATTACAAATCAATCAACTCAAAAACATTACAACTCAAAAACATTTATTATTCAGGGTATGCATTTGAAGTATTCAATTGAAGCAATCAATATTGCACAAAAACTATCAAAATTAGAATCTAATATAATCAGGTGCCACAATTGTCAGTTGTAGTATTTCTGCCTTTAAACATTCAATTTATACTTTTTATTTCTGCGGTGTTAATACTTTTTAATTAATTAGTTAAATAATTACTATTATTTACCTAGAACGTGCAGTAAATGAGCAATGTATAATATGACCCATTCAATTATATTCGTAATAGCTTTGGCTTAAAAGTATCTCTCGAACTTTTCCATACACTCACGCACACACGCTCCCGCCAACGTGGATTTATTCGAACGAATTGTGTTTTTTAATATCAAAAGCTACCATGGTTCCTACCATGGGGCCCAAGGTAAAAGGGTATTCCACTCAGAGAAACTTGCTATAACCTGGATCAAAAAAAATATTTAAAAAACGGTTGGAACACAACTCACCAACAATATATTTCTACGAAAACTAAAACTCCTCTCCCCTTAAATTTCAAAATTCGGGCTTTAGGATGTTTTAGTAGTTCCGAAAATGCACAATTAAAGTAAATTCCCAATACACAATAAAATCTTTACGTTCCATTTAAAAGTTTTCACCTTCATGGTTCTAGAAATATCAAAGCCAGAGAAGGAGAAAATGGGTACATTAAAAATTAGGCAATTAAGAAAAGCGTAAAACAAGAACAAGCTGCTTTCATAAAATGACAATGTTCTTTTTATGTATCTCATTTCCTTTATAACGAACACTTGCTGTTCCAGCAGTTAGCGAGGCTCTTACACTGGATTTTTACACAATATAAAAGAAAGAAAATAAAAGTCAAGGTAACTAAGGTAAAGACGTACTTAACTTTTTTATAGTCAACAAAATGTCACGAAAATGCTAAATACTCTTTTCATTCTGTATTATTGAATAAATGTCCTCCAACTTCATACTTCTATATTTTTGTTAGTATTAAACAAGATTTTAATGGGAAGACATTATCTTCCTTCAGGCTTCATGATAAGCTTCATGAATGAAGAACAATTAAAACAATTCGTTGATTGTTTTATACAAGTCAATAACTCAAATAAGTAACTCAAGCTGATAACTAAATGAAGTAAATTAAAAGCAACAAAGTAAAAAGAAAAATGGTACAATGAATTCAAAAATGAAACATTAAATTGACTAAAACTTCCAAAATACAGAAAAGGTAATAAAATTGATATTCAATACAAATGTTTAAGATGTAGGAAATTATGTCACAATATTAAAAGGTTCTTCTTCTGCTTCTGATTTTCCATCTATACTCCTTGCTCTTTAACGAATCCAATTATCTTTCTGAGGCCAGATCATTCCCAAACCCGTTATTTCTGTTGGGGACCGTCCACGATCTACTGACATACTAAAATATTGCCCAATGACCATCTTATTAATTTATTCATTTACCTTCCAAGAAGGCTTTTTAAGCTGAGTGTTTTCCACATTCGCAAAGAAATATCAAGCCCCCTGAGCTCATTCTAACTTTGATTGCTGTAATTTCTGACAATTAATATTAATTGTGTGAGATGCAATCATCACTCAGAATTTTAGTTATTATGAGCAAAATGTGAATATCATTTACGAAGCCTGAAAGCTACAGTATAATTTAAATTCATGTCAAGTGTTTCAACTCTAACTGATAAATTAAATTCGAAACTAGATACTTTCATGTGTTTATGGCTGATTTTGGGTCGTATATACTGAAAATTTCAGATATACATTTTATTCTTATACGTGAATATGGCTTATTAAAAATTATTAATATCTCATTAAAACCTTGTTGAGTCCATGATATACTTATAGCGTATTGCTATGGGAATGGGTCAGAACCTACAAGGATGCAAACTCGTACGTCTGTGAGATACTAAACCCCAACAGACCTTGTACAGTCAACATAAACATTGGTTGCTTAAGTGGTTTTAGTAAGTAAATCTGTTGCTAATTTCGATTTTCAGATTCCGAAGCATATTAAGATGACTAAGTCTTTGTATATTATTTGTGTACATTCTAAAAGAAAAGTTACAATGCATTTATCAGCCTTCTTTAGAAAAATATTGAATGAGGAAAAAAAAGTGAATATTGAAAGTGGAAGTGGACCTCTCTACCCTGGAATGATAAAGAACTTCAGTCACAAATTTAAAAATTGTTCAAAAGCTACATTCTAAATTAACTTATCCCAGTGTTTATAAATGACCATTCCTTCACGAATTCAGCTCCAGTCTTCTTCATGTTATTTACAATAGATAAAATCCATTCATATTTTAACGTCCAAACGATTTGTGGAGCTTTTCTATAATAAACTGGCTTACACTACCTTTACCGGTTGTAGATTTACCTGTTATTCAATGGGACGGCATTTAAGTTCCTTTGAGCCAGCTCTCCGAAATGTCATTATGTCATGTATACTTTAGTTTAGAACAATTAGTTTTGACTGTTATACCCTCGTGTAACAATGGTATAATAAGGTCGTATACAATAACAATTATCGCTTCCAGCTACTCGGTGGGAAAACTCATTAGCCGCCCTCAGATTCCGGTCGCGATTCCCTTCATCGGCGTCATTATGCATTCAAAGCATGTATCCTCTGCTTCAGGGATATTGTTGGAGCTGTTATATTCTCATGTAACAATGGTATAATATAAGATAGTACGAGATATGGAGGGAGGTGGGCGGTCCCACGGACACGACAGGCTGAGCAAGGTTCCATTTTTATTGCACTAATTAGTAAAGGTGGGCCGGCCATATTCCAGCTGACACGCTAGCCCCCCCCCCCCCACCTACCTAGCTATCGCTCTCTCTTCGCCTTGTCGCTCTTCCTCCCTCGGCGGCAACCATCGGAAAATCTCTCTTCAAAAATATATATATGCATACCTCTTTGTATGAAAAAAAAAATCGATACTTCGAAAATTTATTCTAAAACTTGCACAATCGTTCATTAACTAGCCTTTCATTTTTAAAAACCGTATAACCATCAAGATCAATGGAGTTAACTAAGTCTTGTAGAATACTATTTTCATCATGTTCCTGGAGGAACCATGATATTTAAAAAAAATAAAGAAAAATAAAAGCTCTCCTCCACTTAGCATAATAATCATACCTTTAAATCGAATAAGCTTATCTTTCTTTTTTTTGTAATTTTTACGGTCTTCTATTTTAAATAACCTCATTTTGAAATTGTTTGTTTTACTTCTTTCAAGTCCAATTTTAACTACTGATTGTGGGCCAAATCTATATTTTAAATTGGTTCATTATTAAAAAAAGAATCCTTTACTCCCACACACCAAAATCCTTTCTCTGCGAAATTTCCTAGCGATCCACTTTTTCAATTGTGTCGTTTCTATTTTTAAATGTTATCACGCTAAGCGGGCTATAATTTAAAAACGAATTCCGGGAGCAGATGCTCATATTTAGAAAACATTGAAATTGTTATGTTTGTTTTAATAAAACATATAAATAAGACGAAACTGAGTACATTTGAATTACTTTATACCGCAACAATCCATACCAAGGAGTCAAAAATAAACTATGATTGGTTTGACTACCGCAAATCAAAATACCATATGTCATTTACGTGAACATACATTGTTCTCCTGTGAACACCAGGATTTATTTATTGTTATCGAGTTTCCGAGGACATTCTGGTATTTAAATCAATTATAAACTTTATTAATTAATGAGTATTTATACAAATGCGTATTATTATACGCATTTGTATAAATACTCATTTTAGCCATACTATATTTTTGTAGGGTAATTTCTAATAAGTTAACTTAATTTTGCCTCTGATCCATAATGCAAAATAACTACACTACGTCTTGAATATGAGTGGTGATTAATAATAACGAACCCGTTATTCTGTAAGAACTGCAGTTAAAGTTAAACCTGAAAAAAAGGAAAGAAAATATGAAAATGTACTTCATTTTATCTGCTCACAAGTTTCTTGTTTTTTAGTGTAACTTAATTTTTCCATAGGATTTAAATTTTAAGTTGGATTTTTTTTTGTGTTTAGTATTGGCTTCTTGGATTTTTAACTGAAACTTTTTGTTCCAAGAAATATATATCCATCTACCGCTAATGACCATTGTTGATTTGGTATATTGTAATAAAATAAAAAAAAATAAGGTCAAAGGTAAAAAAAAAAAATAAAATAAAATAGACCGCCTAAATTATATCGGTTAACAAGTATACCGTTTTTCCCTTGATTAATATGGCTTCGAAATTGAAATATTGAAACTCTCATATAACTCTTAATGTCGTATAAATATAATATAGTACTTACAAATAAAGTAATCTATTAATGGTCTCTTTATAAGACGTCGGATGAATTTACAAACACTGAATATTGCCATTGTGGTGATTGTGAACTACTGCACTGATGATTATCCGGTTTTATTTAATTGTAATGAGTCTATAAGCATTTGAACTTGTTGTAAGTCATATTTGAAGATATCTACAAGATTTAATAACATACAACCTCATGAATAAAATATGAAAGTGTTATTATTTTATAATATAAAAATATTTCAATTTACCCACGGTTTAATAGCCGTTATTGTAAATTTCATAAAATAAATTATTTAATTTGTAACCTTGAAAACATTGATAAAATTTTATGTTTACCGAGATGAAGGCGGCAGAATATACCAATTTATTTACGTCCACAGGAATGTTAGTATGAGTTGAGATATGACAAATCAAATTAACAAAATAGTAATAATTTATAATATTAATAAATTGTATTGTGAATCATTAAATATTATACAAAATCAAATTAGAAATTTAATCAATTATACAACATAACAGATGTCTGATAAATTGGACAAAGTCTATTCCAAGATATGTCATATTGTTTTAAATAAAATAATAAATAATCAAGAAAATACTTCCGTGCTATTCTACTACTTAGACTTTAGAGGCGCTTTTATATTTATAAAATCCTTAATCCTTTGATCAGATATTCAAATTGTATTATATTAAAATGTGAATTACTTTAATATATTGAATTAGTATTCATATATTGATAAATTTGTATGAAAGCTTATTGTACTTTTATTTTCACCTTCAAAACCGTTATCACCATTATATGTGAAGGTTGCCGACAATTCGGAACTGGTATTTCAGAGATCAGAAAAATCATTCCTTATGCTCCATGGGGTGCCCTATTGTATCTGACAGTGTGATCAGTTTCAATAAATAAAATAATTTCCATTCTCAAGCAATGGTCAAAAGTGCATGTAAAATCAAATTTTGCAATATATTTTAATAATTAAACCATATTTTAAATTTAAATTATTTATTGACGTCCACTTTTTGCAACTAAGGCTAATTGAGACGGGTTATCTACAGGTTACCACCCTTTTCTAGCCGGAGTGGCACTCAGGATTTTATTTAATGAATTCCGTCACTAAATAAATTCCTTTGTCCAGGCGGGAATCGACTCGCCAGTCTAGGTTTATCATGTGAGATTAAAGGCAACGCTTTAACTCACATGGCTAACCTGAGCCCGCAAACCATATTTTAGAGCTTGCGCCTTGTGGATAGTTTTGTTATCTATAATAGTATCAGTAGAGTATGTATAGAGTTCTTACCATCTTCTGTAAGAATTGCCGATAAAAATAATTTAACTCAAGTACGCTTTTTACTCATCTGTCTACATGCTCTAGTTTTAGAATATAAGAAGTAAATCTTGCCAAGCCACTAATCGATACAATAATTATTTTAATTTTACACTTAAGATTTCTTAAAGAAGAATATATTTACAATAATTGCTCCGGCAGAGTACTAACGAGCAAAGAAGTGTTCAAATTTTTACGTGAGACTTTTTCACTCACTCAATGAAAATTGGTATTATTACTTTGTTTTGATACCATGCCCTTATTATTATAAATTATAACTCCTATAGATACGTCATCTTATAAAGAATAAAATTCCTATTAGCATCCAAGTTTTTTTTAAAAAAGAAGAAACAATAATCATAATTGATAAGTACTTACCTAGTCTAAAGTAATGAAATACAACAGAATCTGTAATAATACACGGGGTAAAATTATTTAAACGAGTAACAAATATATACAAAAATATGTAAATAAGTGTTTCAGTAAGCAGAAATGTATACCCTAATTACAATCAAATTATTACAAGAAAACATCTTCTTGCGAGCTTCTGAAATAGGATCATTCATTGAAACATTAAAAAGTATAATTTCACGACTGCATTGGGCCTACATTATGAATGCGTTATTTTCCGTTACAAGCAACCATGTAGGGAATATTTAATTAAAGGTTTCAGACACTTATCCAATTAGCGTGTTCTTGAAGCTATAAAAGAATTTTTGAAATGCCACTTATATCGCTGACAGAATTTATTTAGTAAATGTACATATGTTATGATGTCTATATTTATTCTGCCTTGTTATGTAACTAAGGGGTTTATTTAAACTACAAATATTACCCCAACATTTGTTACTGTATTTAAATGTGAAAATATAATTGAATGAGTGGCTGAAACAATGTTCCATTTGCCTTCAATTTTTCTTTATATCAATTCTCTTTTTGGTAGAGCGATTTTTTTCCATGGCAAAAAAAAGTTGAGTCTGTGATTTAATTTTCATTTGCTTGTGAGAATTGGATTGCACACGTTTAAAATGGATGGCTTTAATCTTGCATTTTATGACACGCAACGTTGCTCCAGCAGTTTATTCAATTAACTTTAAAACGGGCCAGCAATTGAAATAATGATGGAATTATAAAAACAAAATCTTTGGACCAAAGTATAATCCCTTGCAATTACCCTGCAGAATAATATAAGATTCGGAAATGAAAAAGTAAATAATTTATAAGGAATTATAAATAATGAATGACGATTGGGCACATGCTTGAAAATTTGTGAAATAGGGGTATATGTCATATGACACATCGTTCTTCGGTGACATGGCCAAGCGGTAGTCACAGGTGACCTTAAGCTGAAGGATATCAAGTCAATATACAGCTTATCCCTGCCGTTTACTCAATTAAAGTTAACGTCATCTCTGTTTGTTCTCTTCCTCAATTGCTGCTCAAAGCTCAGTGCACATGCCCGAAATTGAAGCTGTTTTGGTTTTCCGTGATTCTCTAACAATTCTTATGAATTACATTTAATTAATTGTGTTCCTATAATTTTTACATATAACCGATATGCAATCGGCTTGGATCAAAATTAAAAAAAAAAACAAAAAAAAAAAAAAAAGAAATCACCTACATGCATAACTCAGGGTTAGAAGTAAAAATTAATTACTTTTTTAAAAATTCAGAAAAATTATTACATTACAATTTTTATTTTTAAAATAAATATAAAATGAAAATTTATGATAGCACTCATGAAATAATTTTTGCTAAAACAATTAAAAGATAAAATGATTGAAAAATATTATATTAAAATTTTTCATTAAAATATTAGTTAACCTCCGGAAAATAATATTTGTTGTTGCTTTTTATTATTAATCATGTTAATAATCATGTTTTTTTTTAATGTACATTTCTGTATTCTATAAATGACCAACATTTTTGTTTAGGTTAATTTTTTTAATGCTTTTAAAAATAAATACAAACTATATATCTTTTTAAATAAAACATGTTAAAAATTAGAAAATGTGTTTGGTTATAACTTATCCAAAGCAAATATATGTGATAACAGTTTAATAACTGTAAAATTAAAAAAATGAACTTTATTAGAAAATGCTATTTTACAAAGTCTGAAACATAATGTTTTCTATGAACTTACTATTTTTTGACTCAAGAGTTCCATTGAAACTGTTTTAATATAAAAATGAATAGTTATTTTCGAACATAGTTTAACTCTTCTAATTTTCTTAAAAAAGATAAACCGACAAAATCTTCAGGCTTTGATGTATTAGACATGCTCAAATGTAATTAACAATAACTTGTTTATGAATTTAGAATTAAATCACTCACCTCTTGTGATATTAAGGCTAATCGGAAAAGAGCAGCGGGAATCGAACCTGCAATTATAATGCCCATCGCACATGCAACGTTTATATACGCTCAGAGTTCATTTTTAAAAATAAGTTCAAATAAAATTTGTTATTTACTTGGGTGAGCTATGAATAATTTTATGCATTAAATGGAACCTTATAGAGGATTTTTAATGATCTAAATTTAAAAATGACTACAGGTTATAAGAGCAAAAAGATCCAGATAAATACTTTTATGTTGTGATGATTGCAATTTTGTCCATTTCAGTGTTGCGAAAAGAATAACATGAGTCAAAACGAAAGTAAAATTGTATATTTTACATATTTGACTGATTGTCAAAATTTACAAATCTAATTGATCACGCACATTATTGTTTGGCATGTTTAAGAGAGAATATTTTGATTGAAATTGAATTTGCAAAACCACAAACAACATGGCTGTAATTACAATGTACACTAATCCAGCAGGGGTTGTTTGTGCCTTGCATAGTAATAACACGCAGAGTTACTATAAGAACCCTGATTAGTTTTCTTTATCTTTTTTCTGAATCTCATGTTTTAATATGCATTAACTCTGGAACTTTCATGTATACTCATAATACTTACCAAGGGGCTATTTTAGACTCATGAATGGCCTAGAATGTTGGACGGCAGTTTTTTTTTTTTTTGTTTTTTGTTTTTTTTTATCTTTGATAACTGGAAAACTGGCATTGAGAACGAAGGGTGAAAATTTTCTTCAGTTAGGGAATTGGGATTCTTATTGAGAAGCCAAGTAAAATAATAAACTATGTTCCATTGACTTTCAACCGAATCTTCTTAGATTTATGGCCAAAAAATAATATTTATACCTCAGTTTAAATTTATTGAAAGCACATTGTTCATCTTCGCCATGTTTAAGGCTTCTAAAATTCAGGAGTCGAGAACTGAAACACTTAAAAGTTACTGGTACACCTTTCCGAAATATTGCATTACAGTACTGCTTGCTTCTGTCCTCGTATATATAGTACAAGAAAAAATACTACAGATTTTGGAGCATTATTTAAAAACAAAATAATTTTTATCATAAAAAAACATGATGTGCAAACAAGAATAATGAATAAATAATGCGGTGAACCGGTGCTCCGTTACATACATACCATAACTGGCTTGGGTTGAGGACTTGTGCTGAGACTGCCCGAAACATCCTTTTATGATATACAAAAAATACTGAGCATACGAGACTTTTAACAAAGATATTATAGGTCCAACTAGCCTTAATTAATTATCCATAAAAACGATGCCGGTTTAATAAAACAATATCATGAAAATTTTAGATGTGAGTACTTCAAAATAAGACCTGACATACATTTTTTGGTCAGATTGACTGACAGTATTAAACTCACATAACTTTTCCGTTTCATGCAGAATAATCGTAACTTAATTTGTTTTTCTTATAAGTAGCATAAAAATAATACAAAAATGATTGTAATATGGAACTTACCCTACTCTAGTTAAAATGAACCCAGTACACAACTAAAAAATTAATGAAATATTAATTTTAACACTGGGTGGAAATGGTGCTAGAGACAATACTATGGTTTTGTCTAGCTAAATAAATTAAAAATACTTAGCTATGCTGAAAATGAAATATAAAACGTGGCGGTTTCTAGAAATGTTGGAAAGTAGTGCAACTATGAAACTTATCTCAGTCATTTTACATCCCATAAATTTAAAACATATAATTTTAATGAATACTCAATGAGAGCATTCCAACTACTTATTAGAACATTAGGATAATAGAATATAAATCATTTCTAAATAAACATTTTTCGGAACGTCCGTATTAATAACGAAAAGGAATAACAAAGAACAAGTTCAAGCAATCTTTCGTTAATTTACGTTTTTTTTTTGTTTATCTTATTCCAACATACGAAGACTATAACAGACACAAATTCGGAATCAATCGCAAAACCAGGGACAATGGTCCCTAATAAAAGAGAACCTGCTTCTTACAACCAATTGCTTCTATATTGCTAAAAAAATGTTTGCCATTAAATCAGCATACCGATTCGAAACGAGTAGACGATTTAAAACATAAATAAATAGCAACATTTTCGCAAACGATGTTAGACCAAAAAATAAGGAAGACCCCTAAAATGCCATTAGTTGAAAGTTGAAATGCCATATTCCATTTAAAATACTAATATTTAAGAAAAGGAGTGGATAAACTTAAAATTATAAAAAAAAATAAACAGGACAAAGGACAAGTGACTCTGTTAATGAGAGTCAATTATTCTGAGAGATTATGGCTCAGTATTGGGGAGATAAAAACAGAAAAACCGAAGCAGCTGTCACAGATCCAACCAATGGAAAAAACTGGGGATGAGGAAAAAGTACGTATCGGCTTAATTGGGTTGAGTAGCTGTGTTCCTTCTTTATTTTACTTTTTTTTTAATTCTTTGTTCCTATTTATTTTTATTTGATGAAATACTCTAAAAGCCAAACAAAAAAGAATCCTTAAGAAGCATTTGTGGAAGAATTTCATTCAATTTTAATATACTTAGTAATCAAATTTCTGAGGACCTGGTGTGACCTTTTTGTGCCTCGGGTGGGATTTTTATGAAACCACAACATCAGTGCATTGGCAGTGATTAAATAAAATGCTTCTGTTTCGTTGGAAACAGTAGTAGGTAGGATTGCGCTGTTGAACGAAATTGAAAACCCCAGGAAATCATTGTCCTAAAGTTTTGGAATTTATTTCTTCATCTGAGATACAAGATGACAGAAACACAGCAGGTAGCAATTCTATATATATATATATATATATATATATATATATATATATATATATATTAAGTGATACAGTGTAGCCCCTATATAAATGAGAAGTTTAAGTATAGTGATTTCTTTTATTAATTCACTAGGAGTGCCACACACCATTGACGGCATGAAATAAAATTTGTTTCATGTGGTTGTATAATAAGAGGTTTCAATTAAGGACTAAAATTATCTTTATTTTCTTCAAATTACACATATGACTTCTCTGCTCAGTCAATCGCACTATAAACCCACTAAAAGAGGAGATTGGTGGAATATTGATAATTAATGTTAAGAATAACTGTTAACCGAGTATGAAATCTTGAAATAAAAAATGGACACTCCTCAAAATATTGGGTTACCTATATAATCTCTTAATTATTGCACAAATTAATTACAAACGCAAGTTAACGGTTTTAAATAGATATTGTTGTCTATTTTATCATTATATAAGCGTCATCTTTCATTAGTAGATACATTAGATAATACTGTACTCATGCGTTCTGTTGTAAACCTCCAAATTATAAAATTCATTTAATGGCAATGGGGAAAAAATCACTTCAAAAATTCAAGAAAAAGTATATAGTCATTTATCTCAATACAATTAAACTTGTAAACAATATTTGTTTCATTCTTTCTTGTGTCCCAATTTAAACTATGTACCTGCTAATTATAAAACTAAATAATTCTAATGAAAACATACTGGAGTTACAATGTTTCATAAAAATATTGACTACGCTCCTTGTATAGAATTATGTATTTTAACTTCACTGTTTATTGTACATATGACATAGAAATATGAGGAATATTGAATTATATGGCACAATATATGTGGATCCCCTGCCCCCGAACCAAAGCCGGTTTGTACAAAAGAAATATTGGGGGAAGAGTTACCATGACTGGCATATCAATGGCCTTATCAGTAGTGGAAAATGAATCTTCACGAATTTGCCAATGAAGAAAATACTAAGACCATCAAATTCTGAGCAAATCACAAATTCACCGAATGAAAATGAAACCTTATTCCGAAACATAAAATTGATCGGTTTGATTGTTGTAACTTATTAAACAAAGAAAGCTATAAATAAATTGATGAGATATGTCTGAAGTATAAGTAAAGCTTATTAAAGTCGTACGGAATTTCTTGGTAACTTTTGAAATCTCTATGTAAATAGCGCTCAATGTAGTGGGCACAAATTAACACATTATTAACTCAATCTTGTTTTTTTTTAATTAATAATGCGCATATAACCAGGATCAATTTCACGAAAATCAAAAGTTGAAAAATGGAATATCCTCAGGAAAAAAAAATGTAATACTGATAAAATTCAATCAAATATATACCAGATCCAAGCTTGATTGACTTGCTTTAGATAATATAGTATTACTTACAAACTGTGTTTACCAACCATTAAAACAATTATAAAAAGCATAAGTCTATGTTTGGGAACTTCTATTTCATTCATGAAATTTAAAAAAAAAAAAAAAGTCTAAATATTAATATTACCAATTATTATTAATAAATTTAACCTCAGTGAGTACACAATGTTGTCATCTATTTATTATTATACGGATTTCTATGTACTTTTATATTTGTGATTCAATTATCCCAAGGTTCAACATAGGCTACATGAGAATCCGATTTTTCTACATGGAGAGGGGATTTATTTTGACTTGAGAATATTAAGTTCTGAATATCTGCGTTAGTATTGGTTTTATCGAAAAAATGTAAAGAACAAATTGTGTTTAGAATAACAATTTTGGTCCTAAATCGTTATTTAAATTTAAGAATTTTGACTTCCTAGTGCCAAGACTTTATCCGTGTCATGAAATTGCATAAATAGAATTGGAAAATTTTTGTATATGTATTAAGGGGTTGAGTATAGCAAATATGAGCGATTGATGCTCTACACCTCATACATTCTTCTACCGTGAACCAACTGAATGGTTGAACAAAAGTTTATCATATTTTTTCTCAGGATATTAATATAATAAAAATAAATCATTAAAAGTACTAATAATATCTTGGTTAGAAATAGTTCACAATAAGGCTGTTTTAATTAATTCCTTACTTAGTGACCAAAATTCACAAAAACACCCAATTGCAGAAAAATCGGCTTTCCTTACAGCAGTGAGTTGATTTTTTTTTCCTATTGTAGCTTCAACTGCATAAGAGAGACTGCCTCACGTTTCGTTGGTACATTTCCGTCAGCCCCCAGAGCCATTGAAGAAGCAGGCCAAAAAGTGACTGTAATAAGAAAGGCCCTGCTGTCTCTAATTGGGGCCTGAATTCCTCCTAAGAGCTGGGACTAGTCTCACCGGTTTCTGGAAGATAACGAACCGAGCAGGCCCCGCTTTATTGGTTTACTCCGTCGATAGGCTCTTAATCACCACCTGCCTTATTCCCCTCAGTCCACTCTACAAACATAGAGGCCTAAAAGACCCTTGCACTGTCAAAACTACTGTCAATCCTTATCACATCTTATCAATCATATTGCCGTATTGCTTAAGAAAACCAACGCGGGCGGATAATTCCCTAAGCATACACAGTATATTGGCGTGACGGAAATGCGAAATTCTGACTTCCATCGATATTGACCATATATACGTCTCTATTAAACGAGTAATGATATTTCGTCAATACATAATGATCGTATAATGGCACCTATTGAGTATAAAGCCTTGTACTCACTTGGAAGCCAAGTCACGGACACATGTCACGCAACCTATACTTGGACTGTGCTGAGACATTCGTCTACACAAATATCCCAAGTATCATGATCCTTTTGCAACGTAGAAATGAATATTTAGGATTTTCTTAGCACACTTGAACCACGGCGAAAGGATAGCGTTGATAATGTAGCGTCATCGGAAGAAACAATTTAGCGAAGGCCCAATTTTATTCTTTATATAAAGCTTTATTATTTGAATCAAAATAAGTTTCCTGCAGCAAAGATGACAATAGTATTCATATGGTCAGTACTGTGATGAAGAGCAGGACAGAAACACTGAATCTGAGCAGAAAACCCTGGAACTTGGATGACACTACTATTTGCTCCTCTGAAACCTCCAGGAGCCAGAAGATGTTTTCCATTTCCTTGCGGTCTTATATTCAGGGAATTCAGAAAAGCAGGGAATAAAGCATTAATGCATGAAAATGATTGTGTTTAAAAACTATATTTTATAATATTTTTCTATTATATACAATACTATTTCAATTCCTAGCTTTTCATTTCCTTACAGTATTTATTATTTCATTTAAAATCCTCAAAAGAGAAATAACTTGTCACTCAAGCTGGTGGGCTGACCCAAGCTTCTGTACATTTTTTTGTATTCTAAACATTTGTTAAATATTGAAAAAGAAAATGAAGTTTATTGCTTACTTTATTCAGTCATTTATTCTTGTTCCACTTGAAATGGAAAACTTGATACAGTATTCCTTCAAACCTGTTATGAAAGCGTACAGAGACTTCTCAGCAAATTAGTACTTCTTCGCCTTGGAAGAAACTTCCCAATTTCTTGGAGATTACATTAGGTCATTGAAGTTATCCAAAAATAGTATAACCACCGGCTACATTCCCGCTCGCCACTAGAAAAAAACTGTTTCCAATTAAAAATAATGAATGTTTAAGTTAGTTTTATAACTCCAATAAAATTATTTTTTAAAAAAAAATTGTTTAGACATTAATCATTAATAACGAATAAAATAAAGTGATCTGTTATTTTTTCATATGCTATTCGATTTCTATTAAATAAAAATTCGTATACTATTTAAAATCTATGGAAAAAATAGTTTTATGGAGGTTTACCACAATCAAAATTTGCCTTTATTAATAATGTAATAATTATAAGGTTTAAAATTAAATATATATCAAATTTTTCTAATTAAAACATATGAACGTTTACGTAATGTCTTACTTGTTTTTAAATTTACAATGTACACAATCCAATCATACATGAAGTGTTTTTTTCATGAAGTTTAGTGGGTAGTTGACTGTTAAGTTTTAGATCTTAATTTCTTAGAGTTCGCAATAAATAAATTATAAAGCCCTCACTAGAAAACAGTGGTTAACCTTCCTGAAATTTTGTGTACATTTTTAACACAATCCCACTTACCCATAGAAGCATAAACTGGGCGTTAACAGACAATATTTTCATGTAGTTTTCGCTTCTTGTGAAGATCCAAGTTCAGATTCAGAGTTTCATAATTCCTTCAAAAATATTTTCTGAATAGATTCAATGTACTCTATCGTCTAAGAGAAAATAAATGTTCCTCGGAAGTTTAGTAACGGATATCATTCCAGTAATTCGGTATACATTTCTTTTAGCAGAATATATAGCTAACGAGTCGAAATAAGAGTCGGAGAGAAATTGTAGAAAGCTTAAATAAAACAATATTAGTTGATCTCTGCTCTCTTTTAATTCCTTGTAAGACAAAAAGGACTCAAAAATTAAACAACAGCTCAAAATAGTAAGCTCAAGAACTGCTAACCTTAGGATGTAGTTCAGTTTTGGGATTGTTGCAATGGTTAGAACAAAATTTTATACAGGGCCATTTCTATTTTATCATGAAAATATTTTCAAATTATCTTATATAATTTTGTCTTTGAATTTTAATTATGTTCTATGGTTGTTTGAATTGAAACAATTTTGAAATGAAATGTAACTTACGGTTGACGTTTCAAACATCAATGTCATTTTGTTTTTCTAATGTTTCATTTATTTAAATTAATATGGTCCAATAGTTTAATCGTTATGCCCAGGTTCTGCGAGGACTGTAATGTCCAGTAGCAGTTAATCACAAAAGTGTAAATGTTTCAATTTTTTATTTAAGTTTTCGGGTAAATAATTAAAGCATTAAATGTATATTAAGTAATGGCTTCCGAGTCGTAATCTGTAGAACTTTTAATAAGATACATAATCGTTGTGAGCACACAAGATAATTTGTAAATTTCAGACAGGTAGATAAACGACTAATAACATTAAACACAGTTGGACCAATTGATTAATATGTTTTCGTTTAATATAACGACTCCTTTAATGTCTAGCTAAGATATAAAAATCCGGGTTGCCCTACTAAATCTTAGTCTAAAGGTAAGGAATATAAATTATCTGTCGTTTTATTCTACAAAATAATATGTCTGGGGTTGTAATTACGGGTCATCTACAGGTAAACATAATAATCATCCAATGATTATATAGGTGCTCAGGCTCAGAAGACTGTTAGGAGCATTAACACCATTGTATAATCGTAAATAAAACCATTTTACTAAAGTGATTTAAAAATAAGTTACAAAAAAAACCTTTTAAAAATTCATTGTTTTTTTTAATCACAAAACTGAACTCATGTTGAATAATTATAATAACCATTCAAGTCTG
Organism: Riptortus pedestris; assembly: GCA_019009955.1. Classification (NCBI taxonomy): domain Eukaryota; kingdom Metazoa; phylum Arthropoda; class Insecta; order Hemiptera; family Alydidae; genus Riptortus; species Riptortus pedestris. The sequence continues at coordinate 125,470,081 of CM032229.1, read as the reverse complement.
CAAGACAAATACTGAAAATTTTACTCTATCACTGAAATATCATGCACATGAAATATATAGTCAACGTGTTGTGAATAATTTTTAAGAGATCAAATAAAACAGTTTAATATTATTGGTCATTCAAAGAATTCTCTAGTACGTCATAGAAGTCTCTTTAGAGATATAAAAATCAATGATCACTAAAATATATGATAATTTGAGAAATATTGGCTTTATTTCACTTATTGTTATAAAGACTATGCCTCTGAAAATCGATATATTATAGTTTATCTGATCACTTGTAATTAATTGATTGAATAAGTATGATACTTAGATTTCTGCAATTCTTAGTTAAAACAAGGCTGTTTTCCAACATCCCCAATCCCAGAAAGTCTAATCGCACGCACTCAAGAAAGCCACTGATCACTGATACTTATCTTCCTTGGTTAACGAACGTTTCTATGTAGAAGCAACATCGTGTTCCCTTACTTATCGGCTATAAATCTCTACGGTTATCATTGCCGACCAAAAAAGTATTTATATTATGTATCAAGCTTCTCCGATTAGGCGGGGTAGGCTTGCAGAATGGCTAACGAAATACGGGTACAAGAAACGGTCAATACCAGAAAATACCTATAATCATATATTAGACAACTACTCTTGCATACACCAATATTGATCCTAAATCGCTAAACAAAGCTGCCTCGACAGATGATGAAATGCCATTGGAATGAAAACTTTACACTATTTAGACAAGAGGATCTATTTGTATTTCCCGAAATTCACTTGTAGTAAGAAGAAAGGGATGAAATGATGGCGATAATGATACCAATTGTTCTACATAAGCTTGTCAACTCTGTTTCATATTTAACTTGTTAAATGTAAAATTATTAAATTAGAGAGAAATGTAGTTTTAATTTTAGCAGATTTCCCTTAACGGAAGTCAGCTATTGAGGTCGTACGCGATTTTCAAAACATTTCCTCAAATGTCCATCGATCCTACACAGGAGATGAGGTGAAGTCCGATCAAAATTATATACATATACATATATTTGTCTGTTAACACACTAGCGGTCACAATTTTTGTTTGATAGTTACCAAACTCGATATTTAAACGTTTTATATAAAACTAATTTAAAAGTTCGTTAATGGCCGAAATCCTACCACTAGAAGGGGGGAATTTCGAAAATTCCTAATATCTCCGTTATTATGTACCGGATCGAAAAAAATGATCGAACCAATCTTATTGCAAGTGTAATGTTCAATAAATGTTGTTATGTATGGTTTTTCACTAACTATATATTATTAACTGAGATATTTGCATTTTTTTTAGTTGTCGGCCTTCAGTAAACCCACACTTCTGCTCATGACATATTAAAAATAAGCTGTTATATAGCGAAACACATTATTTGAAGCCTAAATACCAAATATGTTCTCATTCAACTTTTACTTTTTGAGGTAAATGCAAATACGTGAAATCTGCTAAGTTAACGCAACCCCTGCGTGACGGACTTTTTCCATCTATAAGAGCTTAGATCTTCCTTAAAATAATAATTAATCATCTTCAGAGAACGCAACGGTGTTCAGTCCGAGCAGATGGCCGCTTTTAGTAAATTCAGTTCTCCGGCCAGCATCAGTAATACGATGAGAATGAGTGAAAAATGTTTAATATGAGTAAAAGACTGTAGTAGGATACTTGAAAAAATAAATCAATTAGACAGTAATAGAAATACTGATTAATCTTACTTCTCCGATATCATTTAAGTTTCAAATATAACGGTTATTACCTTTATACAAATAGATTTTATTAGCCAGCTATAGAATGCCAATAAATTTCCTTTCCCAAGGGAAACTACAGGAAGGAAATATATAAAATACAAGTAAAATAAAACTAAAGAAAATTATCAAATGCTAAATAAGAGTTGATAAATATTGGTTATAATACATTTAAATTATGCACACAAATTTCAATATGTGTAAGGTGTATGTAGAATATTTTAACTAGCTTATTATTAGCTGATAATATTTTTCTGTTATGTCCGTTATTTATTTTGAACACGCATTAATTATGTAAAAGGCTTTACCATGTTGCAGGTGACACGTCAGACACGAGGCAACAAGGTATGAAAGCAGGCTGCTCTTAGATAAGCCTGAAGTATTGTTGTGTATTCTGATGTCACATTCTGTTTATACTACACTCTGCCCCAACACATACACATTGGAAGGTGTGTACATTAATTATTAATGAAGTTCTGAATATAGTAATTTTTGAATTTTTTATGTAACATGAGAGAATATATTTATTTGATATTATTCTGAAGTACGATCTATGTAAGTAATCAATGTTTTATTTAAATTTCGTGATGACTAATCCAATTTAAATATTTAACAAAAATAAAATCAATTTCAAAAGTGTATTCCTTTAATTCTGAATATAGTGACCGTTCAAATTGTAGTGAAATCTGCCTCCTGTATTGTACTAATATTATTTATTTATTACAATATACTACATCTACTATTGTCATTAGCGATAGATAGATCAATAGTTCTTGGAACAAACGAGTTTTGTTAAAATGCAAAAAGCCTTTTGATGTCTTCTTCATTGCATACAAGGAGTTCTCTTAAGTTCGGTTTAATCTCCAAAGTTCTTCTTGGAAGATTGTATTTTTTACAATTAAGGAGAAGATGTGAAACAGTAAGATGGACATTATAACAATCGCAGGCTGGTGGGAATAAGCTTTTCAATAAATAACTGTGTGTTAATTTTGTAAACTCAATTCGGAAACCAACAACCTCCTCTTTTCGGATTTTTCTACTTGTAGTATTCCATCGCGCAGTACTTTCTTTAATTTGTCGGAGTTTATTGTGTTTCTTCTGTCAGTCTGACTGCCACCTTTGAAATATGAGTTTTTGAAACTCTTGTTTCCAATCACCTGGGGAGATGAAGGTTACTGTTGTTTTCTCTTCTCGAACACTACGAACTTCCAAATCCTCCACTCCATATATATATATATATATATATATATATATATATATATATATATATATATATATATATATATATATACACACGAGCTTCCAAATATTATTTATATTTTTATTTGTTGTGAATTAATTTTATATACATCCTAAGAAGTGGTTTCACTGATATTTCAAATATTGTTTTCCTTTTTATTTAATGAAACCAAACTAAGCATGAAACTATATCTGTTGAGTTTAACTTTATTTGATTTGTTTTTTCTTTGTTCTTATTTTATTTATTTATTTTTTTCATTTCATTTATTAATTTCATTTGTAATTAATTGTCTTACTTATTTTAATATTTTATTTTATTATTATTTTTTTATATTATATTTGAATAGATGGTTGATTAACATGTATATATTATAAAATAAAAATGTATTTAAACATAATCATACAAGTAATTTTCTATGTGGTAAATGAACATGTATTCAAATAAATAACTCCTCATAGATAGGGTTACTATGAGGAGAGAAAAAAAGTATGAATCTATGATTATTAGTCAGTTCATAAAGTTAATGCATTGTTAGCTTGAAGCCAACTAAGTCAAATAGTTTAAAACTAACCTTTCTGATTCCGTGTTCATTTTAGCAGATTTCCCTTCAGGGAAATCAGCTATTGAGGTTGTACTCATGACGGAATTTTCGACATTTTTCTTCAAATGTCCATCGATCCTACCTAGTAGATGACGAAAATGAGGTCCGTTCAAAACTATATATATATATATATATATATATATATATATATATATATATATATATATATATATATTTGTCTGTTACCGCTCTAGCGGTCGCAATTTTTGTTTGATCGTTACCGAACTCGTTATTTAGTCTTTTTATGTAAAAAGAAAGATCAAGTTCGTTAACGGCTGAAATCGGACCAGTGGGAGGGGGGGGGTTTAGAGGGGAGGATTTTCGAAAATTCGAAATATCTCCGTTACTATACGTCGGATCAAAAAATTGTATTGAATCAATCTTATTGCAAATTAAATTTACTATAAATATTGTTCTATACATTTATTCTCTATCTTGAATATTAACCGAGATATTTGCACTTGTATTCTGAATGTGATCGGCAGGGTTCGGCTATGTTCGGGACGTTCCGCCGAGAGCTCTGGCGGCCGTTTCCATAACTACTCGTCCCTCTTCAATAGACTTAGAGATACCTTACTACAAAAGTTGTTATTCGGCAGATTTATCTACTGTATAACTTCACGTGGGAAATCTGCTTAGTTTACGCAGCCCCTGCGTGACGGGCGTTTTTTAAAGCCGTCATTCATTTAATTTATACTGACCACTGAAATTAATCTAAATTTCAGAAAATGAAGAGAATATGGAATGTATGAAATTGTACATATGTCTTTTAATGTCAACTTTAGATTAGAGAGCAATTAATAAATAATGTATCCATGTTAAATTAATTTTTTACAACGTTTACAATCGAATTTATTCAATTTAGTGTTTAAATTTGATGAACATAAGAAGAATCCATTAGCTTTTAATCGATTGAAAATGACAAAATAGACTGTTGTCACGCAAGCCATTTGGGTCACAGTACATGGGTATGCCAGGCAGAACCATTTATTCCTAATCAAAAGGAATTAGCGTCATAACTTTTTTATTATCATTTATATATACGCGTTTTCTTACTTATTGTACAATATTATTCTTGTGGTTTTATCGTTTCATGCCAAGCTTGTATTCTGTGGAAATTTCATATATAAGTGTAAACGTTTTCGTTCAAAGACCCTAGATAAGATATGCAGTATAAAGGTAAACAAACCTTAGATAAAACCTTTATATTTCATTTCCTCTTCAATTAAGTAGCCTTAGAGTGCAGTAAAAAATAACAACTTTTTGTTTGTAATAGGGCAGACATTTATAATGCGATTTCCAGATAAGCTGTATTAAAGTGGAATGACCTGCATTTCTAGAAGGAATATACAAATGTATTCATCAAAACACGCAACACTTACTTTTATTTTCCTCAATTAATTGTGATTGCTTGAGCACAAAAAAATGTAATGTGCCTCGTAAATAGATAATAGATAACACCAATTGTCATTATAAAGCTAATTGTAAGAGTTATCTCTGGAATATGCTGGATGGTAGAGGAACCAATTGATTAGGATCAATAAGAATCGGCAGGTATCAATAAGTCGGTGGATGAGGCCTTCCTATAGATACCGAATTTATGACCCCCTCCATCTCTCTCTATCTCCAGATCTAGGTAGCATAGCTTCTTAGCTTTTTCGTTCTCCAAGGTGAACTTAATTGTCTCATGACAGCTATTTAGGTAGGAAAGCAACCCATTCAAATCGTCCCTAGTACCGCTAAAACTGACAAAAGTGTCATCAACATACCGGGCCCAAAAATAAAAAAGCTACACTGAGTTTTCCGCACACGCCAGAAGAGAGGGCCATGACATGTCCACCATAAAGTATCAATTGCTGTATGAGGAGAAGAAGGGCAAAAGATTAAATACGGCTGAGGGGCTGCATATAAGGCTGGACAGACAGGCGAATGGAGATAGGAATATTAATAAGAAGGAGGAGGCGGTAAGGCTGCGACATGTCGGTGACGGGGCCCTGTCTTCTCTACGGGGGCAGAGGTTCAGTCGCCCGGCAGTCGTGGTCCAGGCAACGCAGCTTTAATCAGGTACCTCCTTCATCTTCTCTCTATTATTAGTATGGGGTTTTTGCTTATTTTTTAGATGTTTCTTACAGTTCCTCTGGGTAGTTTTTTCCAAGGTTCTCACCCACTGTGATATAAATCTGAAATTTAGGTAGTTTTTAGTTTTTAATTTTATTTATAGTTTTTGACATATGCTTACCGTTGTTTGTTTTTATTATTTGACTTGTTATTAAATTTTTTGATTGTTTTGGCTTTAATTTATAGTAGTTGACTAGGATTAGATTTTATATTTTTATTAGTTGACTAGTTTTAAGAATTAACATTGTTTTTACTATTTATATTGTGTTTGTTTGTTTTTGTTTTTTATGACTGTTGTCTATTTTGCTTTTTGGCCATGCTGTGAATGTTAAATTAACTCGAGGTTTGTGTTTGTCAGCAGGCACTGAGGATGGAGCATTGACTCCGAAAGTGCACTCTGCATTATATTAAAAAACTGTAGAGGACTTGGCCTTCTTATTGATCCTGATTAATTGTAAGAGAACCAAACTCATAAATTTTCCATTAACCGAAGAAGCTTTAGTAGAGCATATTTTGTTTTTAAAAAGCTCTATTTAATGTGTAATATAAATATAAAATAAATATTTTATGCGAAATATAAATATTTTTAAATTACTAACAGAAAATAATAGCTCAAACTATTCTGTCAGCATCAATTCGGCTTAAACGATCACAAATTGGTTAATAAAAAGTGGTGTACCTTGAAAATTTGGCTAGAAACTCCTAAGAAAAATCATAGTTACTTACATTTTTGGGGTCATAAATATAGTCTTAATATTATTATGAATATTAAAAATATGTTCAACTTAAAAAATATAGAAACTTGGTTTAAATATTTTGAGACCAGGATTCTAATATTGCTAATTTACCTTCTTCGATTATATCACATTCTTCGGAAAAAGTAACTGTTATAATAAGAAATGTTTTATTATCAATGGGGCTACTGTTAAAAATTACAAAGAAGAGTATATATGCTACGGTGAAACACCGAAATCTGGAGAATGTCGACATTCGCCAGTGGTTGTCGACATAAACCGGTGAGGGTATTTGGTGTATGTCGACATTCTCTGATTTCGTTCTTTCACCGTAACATATATATACAATGCACAAAAAAAAAAAAAAAAAAAAAAAAAAAAAAAAAAAAAAAAAAAAACCGGCCAAACTGGCACAATATGCATAAATGTTTGTTATTTCCTCTTATTCAATCTACCTGGAATATTACCTGAACTTACTCAACTGTTAGAACCAACTTTGAGTTTAATAGAGTAATGTTTGATTAGAAAAGCAGTATGAAAATTAGTTTTATTTACCTTTCGGACTTAAATAGCAGTACAGGATAGCATGAAGTAACCCTATGGTAGGAGGTCAGTCAAATTTCGCATCAGAAAAACAAAAAAGAAAATTAAGTTTTAATAACCATGAAAAACATTTTTATTCCAACATTTCAGCTAGGCAAAATTCGTTGCCTAAATATTTGGGGATGGTAGTGCATTGATCAGGTAATTACAAAATTATCCTACATCGGCTTCATAAGAGACACCAATGAGCAAAACTAAAGGTGTATCTCGATCAAAACTGCCTCAAAAAGTAACCAAACCAAAACTTCCTGTAAACAAGAATATTTTCATAACATCATCATTTATCATTTTGATAACTATGGAAACGTTAGTCAAGTCGCTCAGATACTGCTTGAACTTTGAATCTGACCGTTAGTCTTAAGAATATTTTTGAATATAGGTGTTATCAATATATATAATTGTCCGATCTAGTGGTGCTAATTTTTGTCTGAACGTTACTAAACTCTTTAATTAAGCTGTTCATTCATATAAAAAGGAAAATCAAAACCATTAACGGTTAAATCGGTTCATGAGACTGTGAGGGGAGAGGTTATAGAGGAGGGGAGGGGACGAGATGTGATTTGTAAATTTTATTTAATTGTAGGTCGGATGGAAAAATGTTATATAACTAATATTATTAAAAATTTCATTTCCTACAACTGTTATTCTAAATGCTTTGTCTCTAGCCAATGTGTTTTGATTTTTTTAATTTTCAATATTCAATAAACCTCCACTTTTACTCATTTCACACTAAGCCAATATATCTCGAAGCGTTGCAAACATAAATACGACGTATTGTTTACATCGGTCAAGGAGAAAGTGGGGAGTAGAGAACGCATAAAATCGAATATTCAAATTATCTCGTTTATCACGATTCGGGCAGAAGAATGTAAAATAAGTAATATAATGGTAAATTTGATTTTCTACAATTGATTTTTTATATTTCTCTCAGGATGCTGGACTGTAGAGGAACCAATGTATCAGGATCAATAACACTGAAAAGCTAGCCATATATATCTGGCATGTTGTTTACTTTTTCTAATGCAGTTTTTCATGCTATTAAGTTATTATGCCTCCACTTCATATAAAGCTGGGACTCATGAAGAACTTCATGAAGGCACTAGACAACAACTCAGATTTTTTTCGGCACCTATCCAACAAGTTTACAGAGTTGAGTTTAGCGAAAGTAAGGAAGTTGTGTTCACAGGTCCACAAATGAGGAAGATCGTTGCAGGCAGTCACTTCGAAGACTTACTCAGCAATACTGAAAAAGATGCACGGTTGGCATTCAAGTCAGTTATAGTCAATTTCCTTCGAAATTGTAAATCTCCTGACTATGTAAATATTTTACAGAAGAACATTAGTGCTTACAGATTGATGGGTTTCAACATGTCTCTCAAGATTCATCTCCTAATTATTGTTATTATTTTTTTTAATTAATGTTATTATTTTTTAAAATTTATATTATTATTTTTTTTTAAATTAATGATATTATTTTTTTAATTAATGTTTTTATTTTTTTTAAATTAATGTTATTACTTTTTTTAAATTAATGTTCTTTTTTAAATTAATATTATTGTTTTGTTTAAATTAATGTTATTATTATTTTTTAATTAATGTTATATTTTTTTAATTAATGTTATTATCATTTTTAAATAATGTTATTATTTTTTTTAAATTAATGTTATTATTTTTTAATTAATGTTATTATTTTTTTTAAATTAATGTTATTATTATTTTAAATTAATGTTATTATTATTTTAAAATTAATGTCATTATTTTTTTAAATTAATGTTATTATCATTTTTAATTAATGTTATTATTGTTTTTATTAATGTTATTACTTTTTTTAAATTAATGTTATTTTTTTAAATTAATGTTTTTATTTTTTTTAAATTAATGTTATTATCATTTTTAATTAATGTTATTTTTTTTAAAAAAATTAATTAATGTCATTATTGTTTTTATTAATGTTATTATTTTTTTAAATTAATATTATTGTTTTATTAATTAATGTTATTATTATTTTTTAATTAATGTTATTATTTTTTTTTAATTAAGGTTATTATTTTTTTTAAATTGATGTTATTATTTTTTTTAATTAATGTTATTATTATTTTAAATTAAAGTTATTATTTTTTTTAATAATGTTATTTTTTTTTAATTAATGTTATTGTTTATTTTTTAAATTAATGATATTATTTTTGTTTAAATTAATGTTATTATTAATTTAAATTAAAGTTATTTTTTAAAAAAAAAATTAATGTCATTATTGTTTTTATTAATGTTATTATTTTTTTTAATTAATGTTATTATTTTTTTTAATTAATGTTATTATTTTTTTAAATTTGTTAATTTTTTTTTTTAAATTAATGTTATATTTTTTTAAAATTAATGTTATTATCATTTTTAATTAATGTTATTATTTTTTTTAAAATTAATGTTATTACTTTTTTAAATTAATGTTATTTTTTTAAATTAATGTTATTTTTTTAAATTAATGTTATTATTTTTTTTAAATTAATGTTATTATTAATTTAAATTAAAGTTATTTTTTTTAAAATTAATGTCACTATTGTTTTTATTAATGTTATTATTTTTTTAATTAATATTATTGTTTTGTTTAAATTAATGTTATTATTATTTTTTAATTAATGTTATATTTTTTTAAATTAATGTTATCATTTTTAATTAATGTTATTAATTTTTTTAAATTAATGTTATACTTTTTTTAAATTAATGTTATTTTTTTTAAATTAATGTTATTATTTTTTTTTAATTAATGTTATTATTAATTTAAATTAATGTTATTTTTTTAAAAAAAATAATGTCATTATTGTTTTTATTAATGTTATTATTTTTTTTTAAATTAATGTTATTGTTTTTTTAATTAATGTTATTATTATTTTTTAATTAATGTTATTATTTTTTTTTAAATTAAGGTTATTATTTTTTTTTAAATTGATGTTATTATTTTTTTTAATTAATGTTATTATTATTTTTAAAGTAATGTTAATATTTTTTTTAATAATCTTATTTTTTTTAGTCAATGTTATTATTTATTTTTTAAATTAATGATATTATTTTTGTTTAAATTAACGATATTATTTTTTGGAAAGGGATAGCCCCTGAAGAGGTGTATGTAAGCCGCGACGGGCGGAATGAACAAACGTGGGCACAGAAGTAATGTTTTTTATTGGTGACCCCCCTGGCTATGAAACTATGAAGAGCAGAATAGTTTAGTTTCTATTAACTGGACCAATGGAGGACTCCTAGTTGGAGAGGCGTTGTTGCCAATAGTTGATGGGCGAAGGAAGTGTTGGCTAATTATGGGGGGAGCAAGACGTAAATTGGCGGTTGCCTATAACAGCAGGTAGATTTAGAGGGGGTGGCTAGAGCCAGAGGGTGGATTTATTACAGTGAGGTGTAAATAGAGGGTTAGCCGATCAGCTGACTCCCTAGTATTATCTCTCTCATTTTCCAGGTGCCCTCTCTCTTCATTAATAGCTCTATCAATCTCAATTCTATTCCTTAAACCACCTCTCCCTCTCTCTTTCTCCCCTATCTCTATCCTAGTTCTTACCACCACTTTAATAATAATAGTAATGCTTTGTTTGCTTGATATCCCGACATGTGTTTTAGATCGTGTACTCATTCATGTATGTGGCTTTTTAACCAAAGTCTACAACTCCTCTAATACTCAATTGCCGAATGACATTTAGTTTGAGAGTTGAGTTTGAATGTAGACAATAAAACCTGTTTATCTCACAACTAAAGATATTATCCATTTACCGCTTTAGAGCGTCTAATGCGCGTCCAGCGTTCTAACATTGATCGGCCAATACTTTTAGCTATCTACAATATCAACCAATCAATCGAACTTATTTTGTTAGCTAAGAAAGCTATAGCAAAGTTACATTAAGAAGTTGTATAGTCCTTCCCGCTTACAGAGTAACTATTCACATTCTATTGGCTGTTTTTTTTTAATTTTATTGTAAGATAATATCAAAATATATAATAATTATAAGATGGAAGAAGATAAAAATGTGTTCCCTTACGACAGTCATCTCATAAAATAAAACTTTTAATAACGTAAATAAAATTATTTCACTGAAAATTTTGAAAACTAAATGTTAATCTGATCATAACGATATACTGCATACATATTGTTTGTTTGTTATTTCTTAATGTCCACTTTTTGCTACTATGGCTAACGGGGGCGAGTTATCTGCAGGTTACGGTGGGACTATTTAATGAGTTCGTCACTAAATAAATTCCTATTGCCTAGTCAGGAATCGTACTCCCCGCTCTAGGTTTACCATTTGAGATTAAAGCCAACGTGTTAACTCACATGGTTAGCCTGAGCCTCCCAAAAAAGTAAAAATAATAAAAACAAATAATTCTATTAATATTCATTTTCTAGATATAGTTTAATCTGACTCCATAACAACGGAGACATTGATCAAATAAACATTTTCGAATCAAAAAATTAAATCTTAACTAATGTCATCACAAACGTGTTTGCATGTATTTCATCTAATATTCATCTGTTGGAAAATATATTTGGTATTAAAGATATAGAGAATAAGACGTTTCATGATATATTGTTAAAGTGCGATGACTAACAGTGAGGGCGATGGCTAATGGCATAAAATTTAAAAAATGGAAAAAAAAATATCTGTTAATATTCAAGATAATGAAAACATGTAAAGAATAACAGTTATAAAATACTAGCTAAGGTGCCCGGCTTCGCCCGGGAAATGATTTGAGACTAAATGATGATGGTATTTTTAGAGGCTTTACATTGTACAATATTTTTACATTTTCCCGTCTCAATGCTTAGGATTTACACCCGAGTACCCGGCTTACTGGGGATACGTTAATAATAAAAGTATTTGTTATTTACTTAATTCTACAATATACACAATATTTTTATACTACCCGTTTCCTGTGCGTGTTTCTTTTTTTATATATAATATAATCATAGATTATCATATCAACCATATTATTCATAAGCATAAAAAGAATTCTGTATAAATTGCTATACGATAAAGATGTATATAACAAAAGTTACTCTAAATATCAAATTAAACATGTTTTATCATGTGCACGTTCGCCAAAAGAACAATAGGAAACGAAATATGACGATGTCTCATTTAAAACTGTTGACCTCTATATAGTTTTTCCGGTATACAGCATTTATTCTTCGTTATACAGCAAAAGTGTTTATAACAAAAGTTACTTTAAATGACAAAAAAAAACTTTTGTTATATGCACGTTTGCCGAAAAATGAATAAGTTAAGAAATATCTTGATTTTATATTTCATGCCTCCCTTATAACACTCACTCCTGTTCGTCTCAGAGAATATTAATATAGCCTGAAGTCTAAGCTGGATTAGAAGTAATATACATACCAAGTTTCATAAAATTTGGTTCAGCCGTGAAAAGGTAACAAACAAACAGACACTAAAGAAACAAAATGCAGTTATGGTGTCTATTACATGTGAAACGAAAAAGTATCGTGAATTTTCGAGAAAAAAAATCAATGTACATACAGAGGTTACAATTTTGTATATATAGATTACATTTTCAACAAGATCGGACATTTTTTGATCCGACTCATAACAATGGAGGTATTTAGAATGTTGGATTTTCTATTTCTTGAGACCCCCTAACCCCTGGTCCGATTTCATCCGTTAACTGACTGATTTAGTTTGTCCAAAACGCTCATTTTTGAGTTTGATAAGGATCAACCAAAAATCGCGCCTACTAGCATTTTTTCGAAATGAGTCAAACATCTGTAGCTGACTTTCCTACAGAGAAAGAATGGAAGCATTAAACACCGAAAATAAAGAGCCTCAAAAGGATGAAACCAAGTATAATAAATACTTTTCAGTTTTAAATATCGGTAGACGTAAGGGTGGCGGACATATTTAATTTTAGGCAGTCACCCCCTGAGTCAAACGACAAGAGCAGAAGGGCCAAGTGACGACAGAAGGGTGAATGTGATGAACACGGAGGTCACCTGGGCTTTAGTGTGGGCTGCCCCTAACGGGCAAGAGCTTGGGTGTCGTTAAACCATTTTACTGCCAGGACCTGCCTGTGTCCAGCCTTTACTGCCGCCTCTTCCGCCGATATGTCCTACCACTTTATTAATGTAAACAATGGCTTTTCACCATTAACTCGCTTTAACGACGGATCTCCTTATTCTATTAGTGGATCGTAAATCTGCAGGGAACTTTTAGGAGACAATAAATCTATTCGGACCCCAACAACGCACCCGTGATAAAATTCACCATAAGTATAGTTCAATTCGGCCATACTAGAGATGAGAACATGAAATATCAAAAATCTAAAACATAAATTATTGAATTCCAGACGTTAAATAATTAAATTTCCAATTAGTCTGCAAAAAAACGTATGGGGGATTGAGAAGGTCGGGATGATCTTTATATAGCTATATTTACACAAATAACAGTTTAAAAACAAACTATATACAAAAACGGTCCCAATCACCCCTGCTCATAATACTCCCCATATTCACTCTATGTAAAAAGCATAAAAAAATTTGTAACACAGCCCCAACGCAATAAATTAAAATAAAACGCGTGGAGTTCGATTCTCTCCTCAGCAATAGGAATGTATTTAGTGACGCAGTCATTGAAGAACATTCTTAGTACCGCCCTGGCTAGAAAAGGTCGGTAACCTGTGAATAACCCGTCCCAATTAGCCATAGTAGCACAAAGTGGACGTTAAAAAGAAAGGATGTTTCTCTTCTCCATGTGCTGACTCCGTTTATAGCTGAAAGATTGGCATACTCCTGAGCACGTGATAATTCAAAAACGTGAAACATGAATGAATGGAAAGTGGTACTTATATCAATTTTTCCTCATTTACAACTAGTAACACCAGATTAAGTGTTATTGGATGGTTAGGGTATCATTATTAAGGCAATAGGATTTTTTTTTTTTTTTTTTTTTTTATGATATGTATTATTAACTAACTTAAGTAGGAATTTCAGAAATTCTAGGATTTTAAAGTATTCTTCACTTCAAATTTCACAGTTCGGTACCTCCGTGATTTTTTTCCTCATTTATGTGTTGTGTCGATAGTTTAGTTTCTCAGGTGAGAAAAAAGAGGCCTCGTTCCTTCACAGTTGTTTATTCGTTGCGTCAGAGCTTACGCTCCTGACCTCCTGAGAGTCACAGGGAGTCCTTGGTTCCAGTAACATCTTTCTGAAGAGGGCACTGATGATGGAGCGTAAGCTCTGAAAGCGCTCTGTCACATAGAATAAACAACTGTGAAGGAACGAGGCCTTTTTTTCATACCTGAGATAATAATTCCTTCGCCATCCAGCACCTCAAAAATGGATATGGTGTAGTTTAGTGTGAAGAGATATTTATCCAAATAATGTCCATTTCCCTTCATATTCCCTTGGAAAAGTGGCATAGATAAATTCTTTGAAGTTAGTTACAGTGCCTGGAAAGTTAATTGTCATAGACCTTAAGTGATTCTATACGTGGTATGAGCCAGGTACTTTTATGCCTTCACAAATGCATCAGTGTGCTATAAAGTATATCCAAAATTGTTCTCCTCTGTTTTAATTAAACTACTTTCACTTGCAGCATTGAGGTCTTCCTCGTTTGATTTATGTTGCTACCAACCGATAAGTCTCCTTTGGGGAGACAAATAAGAAGTAATTTTTCCAAGAGATTAGATGATTTTAGGCCTTTACCTTTCTCGTTTTTTTTTAGAAATAATTGGTAGTGGTTAAGATCAAAATATGAATTCCACGTAGGGATAATATCTGTTGCTTTGAATTCTGCGAATAATCCATTTCAGAGGAATATTTTAAAGAAATTAAAAAAATAAATATTCAAAATATAAATATTAAAAACACTTCATACAAGAATAAATTACGTTTCTCGAATTCTGTGTTCTGTATTTTCATTAACTTTTTCTTATGGAATATTCATTTATTAGAATCCAGCTAATTTTTAAAACGGAAACATTAAGAATCAAAATATTCCAGTCAGCCAACAAATATTTAACTCTGTCCTGCGGGAATAAATTTTATCCAAACCGACTGTTATATTTTATGCCATTTGAATTGAATACATGGGAGAGGTTTTCAGGGATCTAAATTAATTAACTGTGGGGTCTAAATACCCCTTTATAGATTCATTCATCAGAGGGATTGGACAGGAAAAAAATGCCATGTCCATCCAGTAACCCCATACCATTCTGAGTGTGATTTTTTTTCTTCCTATTATTTTTTTTTTTTTTTTTTTTTTTTTTTTTATACTTATTTCGTAAAACGGGTAAAAAATCCACACTGAGAGCGAGTGAGAGGGGATGAACGCTGTAGAGAGAGAGGACAAAACGTTGAATCCATAATTTAAAAAATTCAGCCCCAGAGCTAATACAGAATTAAAATCCTTTTTATAAATTCACCAATATATGTAAAAGGTCCTCATAAAATATATACAGTCCATTAACGTATAGCGAGTTTTATTTTAGACGTCGGTGTTGGACGGGAAGGGGTGGGCGGTCGAGAGATGAGAGGTTTGCTAGAAAGGGGTGGTTTCGACGAGGGTAAAAAAAAAAAAAGTATACTCTGATAAAAAAAGGGGGGAAAATCTGGCCATGTGGGAGGGGGGGGGGGTGAAGTGTTGTGTCGGGCCGAACAAGAGGAGGGTAGGGTACAAAGCAGTACAAGGAGCCAGAACCCAGTACAGTACCCAGATCAATACATCCTTATTCTCCCTCTAATTAACATAAAACATGCTTTCTCCATATACTCACTTTATTTATATACCTTCCCTTAGGGGGCCATTCTTATCTTAGATCGAGTAGAAACAAAACAAAAACGTAAAACAAATATTCTGTGCAATTGAGGACTAGTGAACGAAAACTAACAGTGGAGGAGGGGAAACCCCTTATATAATTTTCCTTACTATACAGGTAAATGAAGAAATAAAAATCTGGCAACCAAATGGAGACATGTAATAAGATATAATTCCATTGCTTAAAGAAAGCTCAACATTTTAACAACGTGTCAGTAAACTAGTTTATTGCTAAACAACCCCCTAATAAGACCCAAGAATAAGTATGGCTGCGAAAAATGGTCACTCGCTAAGAAAACCAAGCAACTGCTGGTCTGGAAAAGAAGAGCTTAAGAATAATGGCACTGTATGAAGAACCTTGCATCATCTGTGCTATTAATAATAGTTGGCTGCGTGGTTGTGAAACATGGAAACTGATTCCTACAGTCTGTCCATGAAGATGTTATCTGCTACCTCAGTCCATGGATAGAAAAAGCTTGCTTGATAGCCTGGAGAACTTGAGGAAGCTGGGTAAAAGTGTATTGACAGAACGCCAGAAAAAAAGATTGACAGCGGAAAGTTACTTGATAAAAAAAAAATGTGTACAGAACACCAGAAGAAGAAACACTATAAGAAGTGGAAACGTGTAGAAGAGTGGGGCGGCTAAATCATTTAGTGAGAACCTGATGGGAAACACTAACATTTCACACACTGGGGGAACTGGTTGGGACTAAAAAGAAATGGCAAAATGTGTTTATCATATTATTAGGCCTTTGTGTATTAGCCTTGAACATTTTAGAACAATGAAAGCTTTCCAGGTTTGGTGCAAAAGACAAAGAGGTCCTACTGTGAGGTAGCAATAGATCTGACACCCCATGATGTAAAATTTGAGTTCATTACTCATTTGCGCTAGTTAAGAGACCCCACTCAAAACATATACGACAGAACACGGGTTAATTGGTATCGCAAACATTTCTGAAAATAATTAAAAGGATATCATCAACAATATGACATGCCATACATTTTAGGCTAACTACAAATTTTACTTTATAAACTCTTTCGCTATTCCATAAAATCCACTTGGAGAGAAACTCACAGTTATCAGGTAGCTTAACTATTGGCAACTTCAAATAAATAATTCAGATTCCCAGATTCCTCACTTTCGAGAGTGATCAAGGCAATATTTACTGTCTAAGGATAATGATGTATGTAATAGGCGATTGTTTACAATGAATGATATATCGAGAAAAGCAGCGAAAATCCCAAAGTAAGATTTTAAAACTCAAGATTGTAGGGCTAGATAGCCCTTCCAGTTAGTCTCACTCACTTTAAGTTATACATTTTCTTCTTTGGAAACACATAATAAAGTTTTATTTATTCAAAATTCCAAGTCATATTTTTATAGCATTTTTTGAATATAACCTAGCCGGTTTTATATTAGATTATGTGAATCAGGGTATGGATAATAAGATTAATAATTAATTGAATTGACTTGGGCAAAAAAAGAGAAATAACGCCAGCAGGAGATATTTAACGAACCAATTATATATGTCTTTAAATTTGACAGGTCTATTGTTTATAGTAATTACGAGAATCATTAATTCATAAGTAAATTTTTACCTACCGAAAAATCCAAATGATTTCATTTTTACCTAGATCCAAATGATTTCACGCAGTAAAAATGTATAAATAAATATAATTATACGTTAATTCTAATCCATTCAATGAATGGATTACCATTAATAATGGTTCAATTAATAAATTGAAAGCAGTTTACAAAAAGAACCTCTTTATCACCTGCTCCTGAAAACGCGCATTCGTTAATTTTTTCATTCAAAAAGAGTTAATGTTTTTATATTAAATTAAAATAAGGGGCTCAGGTTAAAATAAAAATAAAACATTGACCTTAATCTCACATGGCAAACCTAGAGTGGCGAGTTCGATTCCCTAGATAACCCGTCCCAATTAGCCATAGTAGCAAAAAGTGGGCGTAAATAAATAATAATAATAAATAACCAAATTTTACCTTTGATCATTTATTTATTTATTATGTAGATCTCCGCAACTATGGCGAATTGGCTCTTCTTAAACTTGGGGGGAAAATAAACAAAAACAAGTCAACAAAATATCAAAAAATGGAACACAAAATAATATAAAGAACAAAACTAGGGGAGCGAAACACAAAACACTTAGAGAAACAAGAAAAACGAACACAACATAGAACTAAAAATCAGTGGTAAAAAAATAAGTAAAAAGAAAACTCGGTAACTTTGAATCAACAAATATCATAAAAACAGGCATCATACAAATTTAAACGTCTCTCTCTCTCTCTCTCACATACACACACGGACGCACGAAAACACATTTAGCCATAGTAGCAAAAAGTGGACGTAAATAAATAATAATAATAAATAACCAAATTTTACCTTTGATCATTTATTTATTTATTATGTAGATCTCCGCAACTATGGCGAATTGGCTCTTCTTAAACTCGGGGGAAAAATAAACAAAAACAAGTCAACAAAATATCAAAAAATGGAACACAAAATAATATAAAGAACAAAACTAGGGGAGCGAAACACAAAACACTTAGAGAAACAAGAAAAACAAACACAACATAGAACTAAAAATCAGTGGTAAAAAAATAAGTAAAAAGAAAACTCGGTAACTTCGAATCAAAAAATATCATAAAAACAGGTATCATACAAATTTAAACGTCTCTCTCTCTCACATTCACACACGGACGCACGCAAACACATTAAACAATTTTAAAATATGTAATTAATTACCTTTGATTAGAACAGCACCTAATGAACGTATGCCAGAGTTGAAAGGCCGTGAACTAAATAAATACTTTGCAGTAAAGTTTCTTTATTCATCCTAGAGATCAAATCCCACTTCAAGCTATACAATAAGAATGCAATCATTTTATTTCGGCAAAGTAACTGCATTGAACTGTCCATACTGTTTCAAGACATGTACGAGCTCTGATGTATTTTGGATATGTCAATGATTCAAAAACATCCTGTAGCTTCGTGTTGTGTAGAAACTGTATAAAGGTTAGCATTTTGTTTGTGAATATATGGGCACATTTTTACTCCAATAAGTATTATACAGATTACAATACTCTACTTTTCTGAATAGAAAACACCACATCTGTATCAATAAGAAAAAAAAATTTGAACGTTAAACGTTCCCACGACAGAAATTGTGTAAAATAAAACTCGGAAATGTTCCAATAACAATAGTAGATGAGATAATTTCCAGGAGAAATAAAAATACACAATTGTATAGTTATTAGTGATGAAATAAGTAATAAATTAATTGCTTCTTATATGGCAAAGATGTATAACACTGGCCAAACTCAAACTCGACGCCGTCAGTAAATAATTCATACAAAAAGAAATTCAACTATCTAAGAAGGTACCAAATGACTTATTTCAATGATTTGTTTATGTGTGACATGAATTTTTATGATATAGTATTAATTAATATCATCAGTTTCGAGTTGCTGGAATACTCTAAGAGTGCCAAGATTTATTGCTTATTCTTTGTTGACATTAAGGTGTTATAAATAGTTGTGTCTATACAAATTTTTATTCATGGAGATATTAATACTGTGCTCACCGGGGCAGTCCTATAACAAAAGTCTAAGCCAACGAGATACTGTGTGTTAAGAAAGGAGGTAGGAAGATACCGTAGGAGGATGAGTACCAACAAGGCGACCATTATTTTTAAATGCAGTTTACTGCTGGCAGGGGATTCCGAAGGGCATAACCTACCCCTACTTGAACATCACTGCCATGAATTACTTCATAATCTTATATCATCATAATATTTTTTCCTCATAAGACATGGGCTTAATAAGACATTTTTTACGACCTTTAGACCCCCAAGAGCACTTTTTATTTTTTTTAAAACAAAAAAAAAATAAGAAAAATATTAGGCCAGCAGTAAAATGGATCCCTGTTCCCCGTAGCGCCCTCTGTGTATAGCATTGTATTCCATTTTCATTAAAGATAACCTTGTTTAGGTTGGGTAACACATAAGAATTTCTCTTAAAACAGGGAAAAATGAGCTTTTTAGTGCCGTGTACCTCTTCGTTTTCATTTGTGGCATATTCCACATTATAAATGGTTACCAGAATAGCAATTCTGAATAACTCATTCTTTCTCTTTCGTTTATTTAACATTTTAAAAACCGAATGTTTGCCAAAGCTAATATTTTTATTCCACTCAAATTTCAAGCTAGAGAATTATTGTTTTAAAAAATCTAAAAATGGAGTGGTGGAATTCACAATGGAAGAGTAGACCAGAAATATGGATGACGGTACTCGGGTTACCAGTCTGTCTTGAACACATCCTAGAGTGAAGGAGGCTATCCAAATAAATATTTTATTGTGGAATATTATCATTTCATCTAACCTTTAATTACAATTAACATTGTACACTATTTAAAAAATAAAATAATGTGAATTCATTCAAAATTTAAGTATTGACTTACCTTAACACATAGGAAACAATTGGATAGCCCTAGTTAAAATTTAAAAATGTTCTGACGTATTCAATTGTGACATCTATCCGCAGATCCTTTGACTCTTTTAAATATTCAATAAATAATATTTAAAAGAAGTTTTAAGTAAGTTATACTGGAAGAAGCTGTTACGCAAAGCCATAATTCAACGGTAGATTCTGTACGATAAATATTCTCTAAACCCGAAGTAAACTGGACTTAAGTTTATGTCCGAGACCGTAGGTGTTTTGAGGTTTTATTGCTCCAACCACATGAGAATAGCACAGATCTTTGCCCAAGGACAATAAAAACTGTTGTAGGACTTTTTCTTCATTCCAGAATTCGGAAACACAACTTTGGGCATTTCATCAAGAAAAATAATAAGGCTAGGATATAGTAACGTCTATAATTAATGTTTCTTAATTATATTTGATGAAATAAAAATTCAATCCACCTTTTCTTGACACCCCAAACTCTTCTGACTGGTGAACATGATTAATACAATGCTCGATCGATATGATGAACCTAGGTCAATGATCATCTGATAGTAATAATACTGTAAAGGGTAAAAATAATAAGCTTACAAGTAGAGCTGTGAAGCATATCTAAGTTACGCAAATAACGCGTTAATAATGTTTTATTTCTATTTCTGTCCTAGACATTTCATGCACTTTAATGCTCTCTTCCGGTCCTGAAGGTAAATCTGAGAGTTATTCTGACTATTGACAAGTCGCGTTATAGAATTTCTGGTTCATATCTGAACATCTTAACATTTTCATTTACCCAATCATAAACAATACAAATTAATATGAATACGTATCGTAATCATTTCCTGAATTAATGAAATGTTTTTTGAGAATTCGAATTAAAGTTTTCAACTAGCAAAAAATGGAGCTCAGGTTAGCCACGTGAGTTAAAGCAATAGCCTAAATCTCACTTGGTAAACCTAGAATGGCGAGTTCGATTCCCGCCAGGGCAGAGGAATTTATTTAATGACGGAATTCACTAAATAAAATCCTTAGTCCCACTCTGGCTAGAAAAGGCTGGTAATCTGTAGATAACCCGTCCCAATTAGCCTTAGTTGCAAAAAGTAGACGTTAATAAATAATTTTATCGAATTAAGAAACATATGTGGTCCAGAAAATTAATTTTTTGTCTTATAAATAAAATTACATGGGCACATTAGAAAATAAGTATGACACAGATTCGCCGTTGTGTGTTCGCCGCACTGCTTCAGCAAAAATCATGGATACATCTATACACTTGACTTTAGTAGATTCATTCATGTGTTTTTCCTGAGGTATTGTATTAGTTACAACAACTGCTTCAAAGCGTGCACTGTTTATTCTTTGGAGTGCGGGACCAGAAAAAATCCCGTGAGTTAAAATTGCATATACCTTCGTAGCACCTGCTTCTTTTAACTTCTCAACAGCATGGCAAACAGTGCCACACGTGTCAGCCATGTCATCAACAAGAATAGCTATTCTTCCTTTAACATCACCTACTAAGCTCATGGATGTAACTTCATTTTCTTTTCTCCTCTCTTTGTGAATGACAGCAAATTCAACACTCAACCTGTCAGCTATTGACGTCACCCTTTTGGCACCTCCAGCATCGGGCGAGACTACAATGCAGTTTTTCCAGTCTGGGATATTTTCCTTTATCCATTTAAGAACTGCTGGTTCTGCATATAGATTATCGACAGGGATGTCGAAGAAGCCTTGAATTTGTGAAGCGTGCAGATCCATTGTGATAATATGATCGGCTCCAGCAACTGAAAGCATATTAGCAACAAGCTTTGCAGATATCGGTGCTCTACTCTTATCCTTCTTGTCCTGTCGAGCATAAGGAAAGCATGGGATGATGGCCGTTACTCTGAATGCTGAGGCAATTTTACAGGCATTTATCATAATCAAGAGCTCCATAAGGTTGTCATTTATGTGTCCACTCCCGCTTTGGACAATGTAGACATCTTCTCCACGAACAGACTCCTTTATTTTTACACAAGTCTCCAAATTACTGAATTTTCTAGTGACGGCTTTTCCCAGCTCTATCCCTAGGCTGTCTACGATTCTCTGGGCTAGATCAGGGTGGGAAGAACCACTGAACACTTTGATATTAGGCATCCTACTCTTTATTATTCGAGGCTGTTCTAACTTAGACCTTAACTTGCTCTTCACCACCTCTGATAACATGGACATCTTCCTCGGAGAATTATCGTCTTCACTAAATCCAGAAAATAAGTTTTTTCTTATCTCCCAAGGCTCGTCTCCAAATAAATACTCCAAAATCTTTCTTAATGGATCTCTGCGAATATGGCCTCGTTTGAAATTCTGCACATTAGTTAGTTTTAAAAATAAATCCATTTTCAACTCTGATCCACCGTTTGCCTAGAAATGCACTCTCGTAAAGCAATAAAACGCAGGAACACCTCATATATTTCACAAGGATCAACACTTCACCAAATTGGTTCAGTTCCATCAATCACTTTTGGATTATCGTTAATAATGTTAATAACCTTCCATAAAGATGTAGAACATATGAGAGCTTATTGATAATAAGGTAAAATAAAAATATGAAGAATGCTTGAAAACTACACGCTCTCTCGATGGCTAAAATAAAAATACCCGGCTTATCACAACCAATTGTAATGAAGGAGGAGGAAAAACAAAGGTAGCAGCTAAATATAATATTTATCATTTATTAAAGGACAATTCATTGAAGGATCACAGACACAGCGTTTTGTACTGTTCTTTTTGAGTACAATTATCTATTATAATGGCATAAACTTTCAATTAGAATTGTTTGGGGCTCAGTTTAGACATGTGAGTTAAAGCGTTGACCTTAATATCACATGGTAAACCTAGAAGGAAGAGTTGGATTCCCGGCTGGACAAAGAAATGTATTTAGTGACGGAATTCATTAAATAAAATCCTTAGTCCCACCCTGGCTAGAAAAGGGTGATAACCTGTAGATAACTCGTCCCAATAAGCTTTAGTTACAAAAAGTGGACGTTAATTATTAATTTAATAATAACATCGAAACTTTTTTCCCCCCTGGGAACCAATCCCAATTAATCACAGTAACACAAAGTGGACGTTAATAAATAATAATAATAATTTTTCCCTGGGTAACAGAATATAAATAAAGCGAATTTGCCAAGAAATTCAATCATGTTATAATTTACTAGTATGAAACTGCTGAACACAATTAAGAATCAACGAAAAGTGACATCGTACCCTCCATGAGCAGCTCTTTAAGAGCACTTGCCCGATCATCAGTAATAGTATTCCTGCTGACAAACACAAGCAACTAAAACCTCATTGACAAACAATGTTTTAAAAACAATAATAATGAGGGACCCAATGATTGTTTACAGATAAATTATACGAATATAAAACCAAAGTAAAAACGTAAATAAATAGTTTAGCTTTCTAATAAATAGTCTCAAAAGTCTAAAAACCATAAACGACGTCACACGGAAGTTCATAAACCACTTGAGAAACTACAAGAATAAAAAAACTCATAATGGGAAATAATAGAGATTCAAAACAATAACCTTTCACCCGATCTGTTGTGCGGAATAAATATTTGGGAATTAACTGAGTCTTTCTAGATGAACCCATATATAATTGCACATTCCATAGACAGATAGAATATTATTAGTTAAGAGTTTAACTAAATAACATAATAGTTTAATAACTTATTATTTTAAGGAAAGGAATGAAAGAATGTAAAAGATTTTGTACGGTTGCTTAAGTTCTCCATGAGAGTTACACATCAATCAAAATGAGACGTGCTTAATGACACCGGCTTACCAATTATATTCCAAACCAAATACACTCCAAGGCCCATATTTTTTCCTTCTGTATTCCTAAGAAATGATTCATCATGAATAACTTATGTTGTCTAGTAGCGTTTCCAATGCATCTGGCATTATTCAAATAGCGGGCTAAAATTATATCAGTACTGTCCATAATTACTGGGCCCACTTCATTGGACATTCGTTATACGACCAAAACTGAATCACCGATGACCAGCCAGGATCGATAATTTCGAACCGATTAGAATAATTTGAATTCCAAACTGCTTAGAATTACAAATGTTGAGAGATTGGTGTGTGCTCAGAAACCACTTACAGACAAGTGATAACTAGAACTCTGGACATAAAGCATTTTTGTGTTTAACTCCATTCTTTATTAAGAGGTAAATTCTAAGTTTGTTTTAGGGGTTCAGGTTAGCCATGTGAGTTAATGCGTTGGCTTTAATATCACATGGTAAACCATAAGTCCCGAGTTCCATTCCCACCTAGACAATAGGAATTTATTTAGCAATAAATCCTTAGTCCCACCCTGGCTAGAAATAGGTGGAAGCCTGTAGATAACCCGTCCCGGTAGCATAGTAGCAAAAAGTAGACGTTAATAAATAATTTAAATTTTATGTTCGTTTTGATGTACCTCTTAGGACAGAACGTTTTGAGCGCTTCTTAGCGGAGATGGTCGCCCACCCAATAATTTGGTATAAACAATATTTAAAAAACAATAACAAATAATCTATACCATAATTGAGGCTTTTAGAATCAAAACCTGTTACGTCCAAAAAATAAAAAAAACATTTTTTCAGCGATTTAAAAGTTCAAAGAAAGATTTATTTACAGCCTGATGTTTTGAATCAAACCACCTCTTAAATCCCCCTCCAAATAGCATTTAGAAGTCAGCTTTCAGAGTTTTAATTTTCAAATCAAAATCAACTTCAGTAACAAATCAATTCCTTTGATTCATAACATAAACCCACTAAAGCTTTGTGATGTAGATTGTTTGCTAAATAAACATTTTTGCAATCAGTGGACTTCAAATCCTGGATTAGAATATTATTCGGCATCATTACAAAAGGAAGCTGATGAGGACAAACTGGAAGAAAGTCATTCTGTCAATGAAGATCCAAATGAATTTGCTTTTCTCTAATTTTTATCAATTGTAAATATGTTAATTTTGTTTGGAAAAGTGAGAATGCATTTTTTTTGTTTTGTGTATTATTTTGTCATATTTATTTTATAAAAAAACTTTTAAAATGATTATAGAATCAAGACCTACTAGTCCAACTTTCAAAACGTTATTGCGCCTGATCATTTTCAAAATCTTTTTAAAAATGTCAAAAGTAAGGCTCAAATATCTACATTTAATCGCCCAAAATGGCTGGGAAATTCTAAAATTTAAATTTTCATGTTTTTTTCATCTCCTGAAAAAAATGAAAATTGGACTTAGCAGGTCCTGATTTTAAACGCCTCAATTATGTTGATCCGCTCGTTGGTCGTTAATTTATTTGTTCGGGGAAAGACTTTATATCATTTGTCTACATAATATGTATTACAAACAATTTTCCATTCACTCATTTTCTGTGACAATACGAACCGCAGTTAACAGACTTGTATTTACCTTTGGTAAATAATTTAAATACAATTTTCTGAAATAAAACGAATTATAACTTATCTTTTAATAATTTCTAACAGATAAATTTGGGAGCACAAGTTAAGGGGTTGGTCTAAATACACGTCATAACATGATTTGGGATATTATCATACATTTTTTTACAGAGTTGAAATATATATTTCATATGAAGAAGATAAAGACAATAGTTGCTTAGACGAGGCTGCAGACGGAATACTCATAAACAATATTCTTTTCTCAGAAATAAAGTGGTGAGCTATATTGATGTTTAAACGAAGTTAGTTAGGCCAAGTTCCAATGACGTTGAAGTCAGCTAGAGATGCATTGAGACAGAAACAAAATTTTTACATGTCATCGAATCAATAGTCCGTCACGCAGGAGCCATATAAACTAAGCAAACTTTTTCAGTGTGGGAATGTTACACAACTACACCATTAGAACATTGTAATCTCTATTTCTCCCTTAGTAATTATCTGTTGTAGACATGACTTGAAAGATAGCCTGGTTACTTCTGGTTGGTGGTGGTCCTTTTAAATATCTAAATAAAAGTGAAAATCGCATGTGTAAGGGATGGGGCTGAAAATAATTTCTATGGTTGAAATAAAATAAACAGTCACTTTGTGCTACTTAAACTAAGTAGATTTCCCGCCTGTTGTAATGCCACGCCATATTCTGTTCTCTATGGTCTCTAAATAATAGGCCTATGCATGTATATATATATATATATCTATATATATATATATATATATATATATATATCTATATATATATGTGTGTGTGTGTGTGTGTGTATATATATATATATATATATATATATATATATATATATATTTGATCAAACCAACAATTTTGACACCACCAAGGATCAATAGAAGATTGAAAAAATGCTTCGAAATCACTTGTTACATTGTAAATAGCTGATTTCCCTTCTTGTCATATGACATTTTTCGACAGAGTACCTGTGAAGGGATTACACATAGACGTCATCCGTGCAATTTCGACACCTGGGAAATCTCCTTAACTTGTCGGGGCTCGGTTAGCCATGCGAGTTAAAGCGTCGACCTTTATCTTACATGGTAAACCTAGAGTGGCGAGTTCGATTCTTTCCTGGGCAAAGGAAATTATTTAGTGACGAAATTCATTAAATAACGTCCTAAAATCCCACCCTGGCTAGAAAAGGGTGGTAACCTGTAGATAACCCGTCCCAATTAGCCTAAGTTGCAAAAAGTGGACGTTAATAAATAAAGTAATAAATAACTTGTCCTACCACATAAGTCAGTAATGTTCAACAAATTCAGTATTGGTAGTTGATATTTTCATACGGGGGCTCAGGTCGCCCATGCGATTTAAAGCGTTGGCCTTAATGTCGCATGGTAAACCTTGAGTGGCGAGTTCGAGTCCCGCCTGGGCGAAAGAATTTATTTAGTGACGGGGTCCACTAAATAAAATCCTTAGTCCCTTCCTGGGTAGAAGAAGGTGGTAACCTGTAGATAACCCGTTCCAATTAGCCTTAGTTGAAAAAAGTGGACGTTAATTAATAATTTAATTTTATTGTCATTCAGTTTCGATTATTTCAATTATTAATCTGAATTCAGTTACAATGGAATAGGAAAAGTACGCAAGCACTTCAAGTGTTATGAATATCTGAGTTACATAAGACCACTTAGCTTTGAACCACTTCTGAAATAGTTCCAAGGTCTTCATATCCATGGTTTTAATAAACATTACATGAATGCTTTTAAGCGCTCACTATTCTTATTCAACGTTATATCAACTAAAATGTCGACCTTGTATATACATCCGTTAATATATATTCCATGTTCTGAGCAAACCTGTCACTACAACAATAAAAACTTGATAAACGCTCAGTTTTGTCATATTATATTATTACATTTTCATCTAGATAATATGCAATTATTACTGAAGGTCTAATGGAAAATCTGAGGACGGAAACCAAGACAGCCTCTCATCACTGCACATATTATAAACACAATTGGAATATGTAAACACACACTAACTCACACACAAGCACGCACACACTGTGTATACTGGTAGGTGGAAAGGGGGTGTGAATTTTGAAAGATTACCAGAGTAGATTTGCCCAAGTATATGATTCATCATAGATCACCTATTCATTCATTAATATGACTTGTCTCCTATTCATTCATTCATCCGATCATTGACTTACAAGATCCATTAAAATAACTAGAGGCATTTCAGGACTTCGTGTAAGATCAAAACCGGAATATGCATATGTGATTCCCACGAAGTTATCAGTGGCTTAAGAGGAGGACGAATAACGTAAGGCTGTATAAAGCCTTGGAAGTGTCGATCGGTTTAAATTTTAAAATAAGTTTAGATAATACCAAAATATTGAAAACCTGGATCAGGGAGATCTAGAGGAATTCTTGTTTTCCAGTTGTAGGACGTTTAAGTACCTGGGAAGAATAATTACGGAACAATAGTGAAGAAGTAGATTTTATAGTCAGAATATTCTCAGGGACTACATGGCGTCTATACACCCCTCGCTTTACGTATCTCCACGGAAGTGCAAGTTTACGCCAAAGAACGCGAATGTGCACACATTAAAACGGTTCTCAGACTAACAGTAATATATTATTATGAAAAGTAGACTCTCCCAAAAGAAAACCGGTACCAGCACCTGATCCTAGTAATGGCACAGGAAAAACGAAGAAGAGGAAAAAGTTAATTGATTTGGATTCAATTTTGACCCATGGAAGTAGCAGGGGATACAATTCAATTAAGTACGAGAAGATCTCTGGAGACTGTTCAAAAATAAAATAGTTGTGGCTCGGCAAGATATCAGAACTGTATACACATATATGGTCTCTTTTTACAACTATTTTTTATGATAAATAAAAACCTACTACTGTGTATCTCTATTCATGAACTGCAGAACATGAAATGTAAGGGAATGTCCTGCAATTAATCTATCAGAATACATGCCCCTTGTGAAGGTGGAGAAGAAGAATAAAAGCCATGTTTGAGATTCCTCGTATCCCAAACTTATGCTGTATGGTTTCAATGAAGATAACCTAACTATAGACCTACTACCAGAGACCACAGTAAACCAGATTGACGGGTATCGAACTACAGAGTTTGTTAAGGATATGAAGTCTGTGTATATAGGATAAAATATTTGGTATCATTGAAGCCACTGGGAAACTTGTCGGATTGAAGAGGAAGACTCTGAAAAGGACTTTCAATAAAGTCGAAACTAGTGTGGAAACCTCTGAAACCTGCGAAGGTAATACTTGCTAACAACAAGTAGGACTATTATGTTATACATGAGCTGATTAACTTTATCCTTGAAGTGATAATCCGAGGGATGGAACTAATCATAGTCCATCTACACATATGCTCACACATCAGCATGGAGCGTTTGCCGACGATGCATAGGTTACGCGCACCAGAAAACCATGCGCATAGAACCATGACGTCAGTACGATAGAACAGTTTGCGGGAGGAGTGCACGGTTTAAGGCTGTGTGTAAACATATACAAGAAATAGCCTAAACGTCCCACAGAGACTGAGGATTGTACGTTTCGTAACTGTACTTCTTCTGATCTCGGAATGTATGGAAAAAGGAGGCCCTCGAACCAGATGCTTCTATGTCATTCAGAAACCAAAAACCTCTGTGGGAAAGCGCGACACATTTCCAAACGGTGATGATAATCCAGATCACGTATGACATTAGAACTTTGGTTCTCGCAACTCTGCTAATCTATGTACTAAAAATCCTGCAAAAAATATTTTTGAGCCGTCAAGGATCGATAAATGTCGCTCCAGAACACAATGACGAACTAACATACTTTTAGGTTTAACATCTTCGGCTATATAAAAATGGCAGACTACGGAGGCTGGGGTATCTTGAGAGTATGGAATTCGTCAGGCCTCTCATGAAGACGCCACATAACAGGTGCGCCAATTAAATAAGTATTTCAATAAACATTATTTGCAGATATAAAGTCGTTGCAGCTTCCTTTTAACATACCATTGAGGAATAAAAAAAAACATATGGTGATTGTTTCAAGGTGAGCCTTGAATGTTTATGATAATTGCCGATTTAAATACAATATCAAACTCTTTGTTGGCCAAATGGCTAACCTTAATGAGAGCCGCTGGAAATGGGAAATGCTATTTGCCTACAGCATTTATTTATAACCTTTTTACTGCTGGAGAAAGAAGAATTAATTGCGGCCATTGGTTGTTAGTGAATTTAGGACTGTAAGACATAATGGCAAGAGAAGGATGAGGACAGGAGAGAGACCACCTGGAAACGAGTCACTAGAGGCTGCCTCCTTTGGTGTTTTTTTTTTCTTTTCTTTTTTATTCTCAATACTTATCAGCTCATTAGGATATTTCGAGAAATAAATCCGATGCTCCCAACTAAATTTATTTTAACTCTAACAAAATTAAAATTGTCTAATTTGCTTTTTCTTTCTTTCAGGAAAAACTTTGGGAAACATTAACACTGGCTGATAATTTTAGATGACACCATGGATCAGATTAAATATCTCAGAATTCTTTCTACAACTGCAGCCGTCAATTTCTAGTTGTTAAAGGAAACCATGAGGGATACAATTTTACAATTTTGAATTTCTCCAGAATAGAAAAAAAATAAACAGTATTTTTAGAAACCAGCTTTTACAAAGCTTGACTATATTGTTTCCTTGGTATAGTGACGTAGTTAGAGTATGTTTTGGGGGCAACTCGGGTCATTAAATTATAAACAATCTTAGCATATGGAATAATTAACTTGGTTCTATCGCCTAACTACTACATTACTCAATGGCCCAATAAAACTACCTTGTATGTAAATAGGAATCCTGGTTGCAGAACTGTCGTGGTGCATTCATTAGTAGGCTTTAGTGACCATATTGAAAAAAATCAGAATGGATAAAAATGTAAATGGTGAATATTATTCTTAAAAAAAGAAAGGATTTTATCATTTGTAATTTGTATACTAAAATATAAACTAATTAAAAAATCAAATTTGAATACCAACATCCAAGTTTTATACAGAATACAAGATTTATACAGATATATAAAAGAGATAAAACCGCCCAATAAATATAAATTAAGAAAGATTCATTGATTTTTTTTTGTTATTACCTTATAAGTTTTTTCTACCTTCCTTCAAACAATGACTACCTCATATGGCTGTCCTTTTCCTTCCAGTGTACCATATAACATTTTTCTGCACGGCCAGCAAACTCCTAATTTTAACACCTCACCTAATTCTCTCTATGCTACCACTGTCTGTCCTATTAAATTAATTTGGCATTGCTTCCGTATGCAAAAAATAGGAAGGACTGCTTTCGGCAGTTAATAAATAGAAAGGCCTTACGTATTGGGTTACCCTAAAGTTTAACGTGAAAAAGAGAAGGATTTAAAATTTAAGAATTAAGCCAACATCATTTCTAATGATTATTTTTATTTATTTATTTATACAGGAGCAACTAGGCGACTTGGCTCAAAATTTACCTATGTTAAATAAAACAAATTATTAGAAAAATAACAAAAAGCTGTATCAACAAAAAAAATTAAACACGATAAATAAACATTAAATACAAGTAATAAAACAACAAATAAACACTAAACTAGTATTAAAGACAACAATTTAAAATGGTTTTATTTTAAAAATTATATATTTTATTCCTATATACTAGTACATTTAAATTATCTAAAATTGTATTAAATTTCTAATGATTCTCTTAATCATTATTTTATTATTATTAAAGTTTATTTATCTGTTGACATGGCGAAATATTTGTTTCAAAATGGAGATGCTAACTGTTTGCAACACTACTAGCTGATTTGCTAGCTTAATAATAATGACTGCATTTAATAAACTTTTATTAGAGAGATATTTCATCGCAAGAACTACAGTGAACCGTTAGAACAAGATAGAAAAGAGCATTTGGTCACACGTACCGAAAATTTTATTCATCCATACTAAGTTTATTATTTAGAGTTTAAGAAGGAAAATAGCTCGTCAAGTGGTCAGTGGATTTGATATACTCGTTTACAGAAATTAACATTTAGATCATATATTATCATTTTATTTTAATGTTACAAAAATA
Source organism: Riptortus pedestris (assembly GCA_019009955.1). Taxonomy (NCBI): domain Eukaryota; kingdom Metazoa; phylum Arthropoda; class Insecta; order Hemiptera; family Alydidae; genus Riptortus; species Riptortus pedestris. Next base: position 125,438,160 of record CM032229.1, on the reverse strand, counting down.
TTTATACAAGCACATGACAATGGAAAGAAAATATGAAATATCGAATATAAAATGAATGTGACATGCGTTAAGGGTTAAATAAAGTTTTACAAAATAAATGTTTGAATCTCAAATCTGTATAAAATCTACTTTAAAAATAACATCTTACATTACAGAAATAATATAAATTTTCATATTAATTAAGTGTGAGGTTTTTCCAGCTTCCGAAGTCTTTCTCCAGGTAATCATGCTGACCAATGTCTGGCATTGTGGTTTGCTTCTTTTCAGAGTTCCTCCAGCATTTATCAAAGCCACAAGCAACAGTCTGAGGAGATTCCCAGGTCGTTCAAGGGCTGTAGCGCCTAGAAAGTGAGTAAATTACAACAAAGCAGAAATTTTGTGTTGATAGCCATAAAATATATGTAGAAAATTAAAAATTGGTTAATATTACTAAAGGAAAATTCTTTATACTATAACGTTTGAAAACGTTTTCCATAAATAAAGAATTTTCCATTTTTTATGAATATTTGAAAATATTCATACAGACATTACTATGCATTATCAGACTATTATCATTTTTGTCTGTGTCCGCCCCTAAAACAACTCAGTAAATTAAAAGATGAATAAGTTTCCTAATTAAAGTAGAAATCTACCATCCGTTGGACAATATTTCCACTAATATATACCTCTCTATTAAAAATATTCAATAATCACAATAAGGTAGTTTTTTGATGATTTCCATTTACGGAAATAAGCTACTGAGGTTGTACTCATGTTGCGATTTTCGAAACATTTATGCAAAACTAACGATTCTATCTAGAAGTCGAAAACGGGATCCGGTGAATGTTTTCCAACAATCATATTGAACTTTTAAATCTTGAGTTTAGTAAGGTCCAAACAAAACGTGCGGCAGCAAGGACATTGTAGAACTGAAATGTTTATCGATTGCGTTATATAAAAAGTATTCTCTATAGCTCTCATAGTAACCCCATGTAAACAAAGCTTTAAATTTAAACTGACGACGACATGTTCAGTGATATATTAGTCTAACGTGGAACTCGTTATGAGTAGGAGGTTTACTTAAAGCTGATGACTTATCAGCTCCTTTAACATTCGAGTTAGAGAAAAAAAATGTACAGAGGTTATTCTGTCAATAGTGTTGCTTACATAACATTAATCAATGCGAATTATAAGTATGGTGATAGTTGAGGTTGTACATTTTACCCTTTGGGTGATACCCAAACTGGTCCATATGGACCCAAGGGTTAATGGCGACCTACCCAGGTTGGGACTAAGGATCTTATTTAATGAGTTCGTCACTATATTTTTTTGGGCGTCTGCTTAGCCATGTGAGTTAACGCATTAGCCTTCATCCCCTAGAGTGGCGAGTTCGAATCCCGCCTGGGCAAAAAGGAATTTATTTAGTGACGAACTCACAAATAAAATCCCTGGGTCCCACCCAGACTAGAAAAGTTACCACCTGTAGGTGACCAGTCCCAATTAGCCATAGTAGCCAAGTTAGGACTTTAATAAATACTAATAATAATGATATTTTTCTGTACATAATGATAAAATAAAAATAAATTGTATTACTCGTTTTAGCCTTAATATACAGGTCGCATATCTGTTGAATTTACAATTATTTAAACAAATATTATTGCTCATGTACTGATGACGTGATCTCATATTTCAAAATGTAGGTTAATTAGCAAATCTGATGGAAACTAAAACCTTCATCGCTCAGTAAATTTATTTAGAATGTCAAAATAAAGTATTTAGACCTTCTGGAAAATTCATGAATAATTAAGTATTCGCCACGATAAAGTTTACTGTTCAGCGAAGTAACAACAGCTGAGAATAATGTTTGGGTTCTAGCATTAAAATCACATGTTTCTTTTTCATTATTTATTTTCACCTTTAAAAAAAAATATAACTACGAGGCTATTACCAAGAACATAATAATGACTTATAACTTGTTTAATAATGGCGAACATCTTCAAAAATGCATTTCTTGGTGACTTACGCCCTCCTCAAGCGGGGTAAGAATTTAAATTACAGTAATCTTACACCATGCTTCTTCGCCTAATATGAAATTAATTCAGGCCCGGCCGTCTCGTATCTCACTCTCCATTTTTCCAATTATTCCGAGGCGTGGGTGTGAATAAAGGAGGCGGGGTAAAGCGAGTGGAGTCGAGTTAGATTGGGATTAAGGGAGTCATATAGGACGAGTGGCTTGGGGAGGGCTTGAGAGCAATAGGGGTTGCAAGAGGCACTAATGCACTCCCTTGTAGTACCCCCTTTATTTAGCTTACAATGAGATCAACTTTTTAGCAGATTTCCTCTAAGGGGCCGCACGCGCCTTGTTCTCGCTTCCCAGAAAGTCTTGATATTAAGGAAAGTTCGTCACATATTTACATTTATCTTAAAACGTAAATGTTCAATGAGAACAATATTTGGTATTTAGGCTTCAAATAATGTGCTTCATAATATAACAGTTTATTGTTAATATATATCAGTTAATAATCAAGATAATGAAAAAACGTGCATGACAACATTTATAGAGCATTACATTTGTAATAGGATGGATTCTGTACAAATTTTCGATCCAACGCATAATAACGGAGATATTTTGAAATTCCCCCTCTAACCCCTCCCCTCCTCCTACTGGTCCGATTTTAACCGTTCACGAACTTCATCTTCATTTTTACAAACGTTTAAATACTAAGTTTGGAATCGATCAGACAAAAACGACCACTAGAGCGTTAACAGACAGACACATACACACACATATAAATACTAGCTCAGATAACCGGTTTCTCCCGGGAATTCATTTGAGGCTGAATGGTGAATTACAAAAAAAAAAGAAAAAAAAACATAACAGTACAAATACCGATTCATTTGGTGATTGCGGATAAGTTGTTTTAGCCTCACATCAGCGAATTTCATTTCTAAGCACAAAATGAAATTGTAAAAAGTCCGTCACGCAGGGGCTGCGTAAACTAAGCAGATTTCCCGCGTGAAGTTTAACAATAGATAAATATGCATACAGGTAACACAACACCACCGTAAATATTAAGTGAATAAATACAAACGATAATAAGAAACCTCCCAACGGGGAAGCGTCTGAAATGTAAACAAACAGTTCTGCCAACTTTCAACAGGAAAGAAAAACAATTACTGAAGTATACCTAGATATAACGTATTATTTTGATTTAAAACTATTTACTATATCTTATACTGTAATTTATAATGAATCAGAATTTTTATTTCAATCAATCTAAATTTAAGTAGTCCAAAAACTTAAGAAGGGGGGGACCAGAACATATTTGCATGTATCTGTTATAATAAAGGTCTCTTGAAAACAATATTTGGTATTTAAGCTTCAAATAATGTGGTTTATTTATAACAGAATATTGTTTATGTAACGCGATAAAACGACTAAATGTCGAGTTTGGTAGCGATCAAACAATAATTGCGACTGCTAGAGCTGTAACAGACAAATATATATATATATATATATATATATATATATATATATATATATATATACAGTTTTGAACGGACCTCATTTTCGTCATCTCCTAGGTAGGATCGCTGGATATTTAAAGAAAAATTTCGAAAATCGCGTCATGAGTACGACCTCAATAGCTGATTTCCCTTAAGGGAAATCTGCTAATAATTAAAAACGCACCCGCACTTTAGCTGGCTGACACCTCGTTAAATAAGTACCCCTTTTATAGGTCATAACCGGGAGCGACAAAATTCTGGAGGGCGAGACCCCGTAGGACGTGCTAACAGACTTTAGTGCCGGGGAACAATGAGACATAATGTTGGGTCGGCGTTGGAGCATGTCCTATGCTAAGTTGAACATTGGAGCTAGTGAAGGCTCAGTTTGCCCGTTGTTGTATGAGAGAAGAGCCGAGAGCGGCCTTAATGACAATAGCAAGGATGTTTTGTCGTGAACAAGTCCCACTTTAATAGCAGGGGCCTTAGCAATGGGGTTGTTATGAAGGGCCTAATGCTAGGCAGTATAACCTCTCTTCGGCCCGCAATAACGAAGGAACGTGATCCACTGCGCTCTCTAATTATCATCCCCTGCGTAGCCAAACCTTCTTAGGGGCGACAATGTTCCCCCATGAGGAAACCCCTAAAAGGACGGTGTCTTAAAGGCCCTTTATTTTCCACGAATACCCTAATTTTATGTAAATTTGTACTTTAAAATAAATTTAAATACAGAACCTAATGGATCTGTGTTATAGTAATCAACAAAACTATCAATTTTACAGCTAGACTCGCCAGCATACTCTATTATTTATTAATGATGATACAAATATCTAGCTCTACTTTTAGTTGAGTAAAATGCGAATGCTCTCAATAAGGGTTATTCGAAGAATAGTCTCTAAACAGTATTTAATTTAAACAAGGAGGTTCAATTCAAACACGCGGATTTAAACCTGAATGAGGATTATCTCAAAGTGAAGTTATTTATCACCGGCCTATCCCGGCCCTTGCTCGTTTCCCCAGCAACCAAATTGAACACATTACAAGGTGAGCCTCTCCGACTTCTCGATAAAACTTTGGTTGGTGAATATATGTGTATGTGTGTGTATGTATATATATATATATATATAATTAGTTTATTATTATTACTTTTGAAATTGTATTCTATTCATCACAATTTCTTAGTGTTTTGATTATTAAATTTTCTTTATATTATTCTTTATACGTATTGTTTGTGATTTTATTTATTGGAGCTACGTAGCTGTGGCGATGTTGCTCAGAAAAAAAAACCCTGCATAAAATCAAAAAGAAACAAAACTAAATTAATTAAAACGAAAACAAAACCACGAAACAGAAATTGAACAGGAAAAACGGAAATGAAACACAAACCAGAAATGGAAAACAGAAATGAAAAACAAACTAATAAAGCAGAAATTTAACATACAAAGCAAACAGAAATTGGACTCAAAAAAAAAAGAAGAAATAGAACACAGGAAGAGAAATGGAAACCAAAAACAGAAATGGAACACAAAACAGAAATAGAAAAAGAAATGGAACAGAAAACAGAACTGAAACGAAAAACAGAAATAGAACACAAAAACATATACAAAACAAAGTACAGAAAAGGAACACAAAAACAGAAATCTCAAAAACCATCCTCTGAATCAACTTAGATCTTTTAGACTTTAAGGGAAACTTCTTCTGGCAATATGTTTTCTAACCATACAATCCTACTCCGATGAGACTAACAAGTGTTGGAAATTTGCAAAACTGAAATTGAAAATAAAAAGAAATAATTATTAAAGAAAATTTAATGCCCTAGAGGAGAAGGTGGTAATGTGGCCCCCCGCTTTGTTTTTTAAGTTTTATTTAAAAAATATAGGAGTGACAAACCTCAAAGATACATTATAGGACTTCTTATTTATTTGTCTATACATGTCTGACTATGGAATAAATGAAACGCGCGCAGGATAGCAAAAATATTATTTATTATCAGGTTAATCAAATTTGGTTTCTTGAGAACAAGTGATGGTTATGTGACCCCCAGGGGGGTCACATTAAATGTAATGCACAATTAAAAATTAACGGCAAAAATCACAAATATAATAGTCACCTTCAGAACCTCCACAGGCTACATGAGCCCATAAATCGCAACTTTGACACTGTACCCATGGCTTTCCAGGTCTGTCATTGCAAAAAGTGGTTTCGCAGAACATACACGACACGTTCGCGTTTTCAGGAAGCGCGTTTGTGAACGACTCGACATAATCGGTATTCACTGCGTCTTGGTCACTTTCAGAGCCACTGCTGGATGTATCTTCTCTCTCGCGCCGAACGACATTCCTACCGGATCCTTCTCCGTCGTGATTACGTCTGACACCGTGTCCACGTCCGCGTCCACGGCCTCTTCCATGTCCACGTTCACGATTCTGTGCTAAGCGCAAAGATTCGGTTAATTGATTTTTGTATGGTGATGACGTGACCACCTTCGCTGTTGTAGCCTTTCTTCCACGATTAGAAGTCCTAGTCTTGGCAGTAGAAATTGGCTGAATGTCTTCTGGTAGAACCAAACTATTCTCCAGTGCTTGTGCCTCTACACTCACTCCTGGGGCACACTAGTCAGCAACAGGGCCTACATCTTGATTATCAGGAGTAGGAGATGTTTGATTATTGCTAGATTCTTCCGTTAAATAATCGACTTCTGTGAAAACTTGAGGATTAAATGGATAGATGCCTGTGGCACGGAAACCATTTACTGCAATTTCTCCCGTAGTGCTCTTAAGATATGCTCTGCCAAAAAGCTCAGCGATGTCGTAAGGTTTTAGCATTCTGTCAGAGTGCAGAAGAAATTTGCGAATTTCCTCGCTATAGTGACTTTTTAGGGCACCCATAAAAGTCTTGTCCAGAGGCTGGAGCTTGTGCGTTGTATGAGGCGGGAGGCTGATAATAGTGACATGATTTTCGCGGGCTAGATCTATTATTTCTATGTTGCGTGTGTGACTGTAATGGCCGTCAAAGATGAGTAATATCGGAGATTCGACCCTGGGGTTTGTTTTATCAATAAAATGCTTAAACCATTCAGTGAACAAATTGGATTGTATCAAACAATATGGATGAACTTTGCCAATTGTACCAAATGGCGCTCCTTTCATCAAAATGTCCGTAAAGTTTTTCCTGGAGAAAATCATTATAGGTGGCACAAATATACCCGATGCGCTCATGCAGCAAACAAGAGTACACAGTGACCCTCGTTCTGCAGCAGTTAAAGCACCTATCTGCTTCTTGCCTTTTTTACCTAACACCTGTGGTATTTTTGACTGCACGATTGTCAATCCAGTTTCGTCGACATTGAAAATCCTGTCAGCAGGATAATTAGTTTTTTTTCATTTCGGCTTCCAAAATATCAAAAAATTCTTTGACTGCTTGACGATTGAAGCCTTGAGTACGAGCATATGATGTCCCCATTGGTCTGCGTAAAGATAAAGTGTCTTTATGTCGCTTTAAAAAGTGATCTAACCAAGCACGCCCTGCTGCTTCATTCTTAAATGTATTAAGAATACCATTTTTAACAGCTAATTGATAAGCCATTTTCCGGACATCCATTCTAGTAAGCCCATAGTACCTGGATTCCATAAACAAGATACACTCCACTAACTTTTTTTTCAGCTCAGCTGGAAGTACAGGTTTTCTTTCTAGTGGTTTATTTACAAGCAACTCTAAAGATTCTTGAGGGTCCTTTACTAACCGTTTCAGTGTAGATCTAGGCACAGAATACATTTTTACAGCCTTTTTATATCCCATGACCTTCTGCCTTACTGCATTAATTGCTGATTTCATTTGTTCAGGATCCCATTTTTTTTGTTTCTTCCTCGAAGGTGGTGAGAGCACACTTTGTCTAGGCATCTGGTAGCAAAAAATAAAAATATAAAAATTATGAATCACTCTTACATGTAATGTGGCCCCCGGGACCATAATACAACCAATGTGAGGGGGCCAAATTACAACTATTGAGAATATTTAAACAAACGTACCAAAAATAATGATTACAAGTCTAATTTTGTATTTACCTTTTAATTCCCGTAGAAGAACAGTTCAACGTATCCAATGTCCGAACACAATAGCCAAAACACTCTATTTATAATCAATTATCGAATTAAGTTACAGTAGTCTAAAGTTTTACCGATAACGAGTTTCAACTGTTTTAAATGACAATCGAACGTGACAGGCTCTGGCGGATTTGTAAGGTACTAAATACGTATCATGCCGCGAGCATCCCGTAGCGCATAAAATATACTAGATGGCGTTGTTCAAACATTAAAATATTGAAGGGGGCCAATATATCTGCAGGGGCCACTTTACCACCTTTTCCTCTACTAAATGACATAGCCAGAAAATATACAATAGGAATCATTTATCGGCTGCAGTTGAATTTATGTAATAAAACATATGGTTAAGTTATGTTTGATAAAAATCTGATTCAGCGGGCAACCCTCATGAAACTGGCTCTTTGGTGAGAAAGAGCGCAATGAGTGGAATGAGTTTTGTTATTTAAAACGTTCAGAGTTTATTTAAGGCGGGTACACAAAGAGACACTCTTCGCAAAAGATAATAAGGGGATAAACAATTCGCTTTGATTCAAAGCCTTATATTGTGACTTTTATTAGAACGTCTATTCAGATCCTTGAATGATAGATTAAAACTAAATTAGTCATTCAAGAAGAAATAATCTACAATGAGCAAGGAAAAAAAACTGTCGAGGCGGAGAATGGTATCTCAAACCAAAATGAAGAAAGAAAAGCATTCCTATGAGAAACACTAATTTAAAATAATTAAAAGAAATAAGGGATAACTAGATCTTTGGTAAAGAACTACACTGCTCAATGGTAAAATGGCATCTTTGTAGAAATTCTTTCTCGTTGAAACTTCATAATGCACAGGCCATAATTAAGGAAAAATTTTAGCGGAATAACATTAACAAGAAAAGGGAAGTTGGCCATTGTCTCCTCACATCAGACCATGATAAATATAATTACGAAGGGTAGATGAGGGAAACAAACAAGCGTATTTTGCATTTATCAAGGAGGGAAGAGAGGGGGGAAAATTGTAAATGCGAAGAGTTCTGTTTAACTCATTGTGTGCGCGTATAAGGCTGTATATACGTTTGTCTCTAATTAAGAACTGCCCTAGGGGACACAGGATATCCTCCGGAATGGGTTTGTTCATGCACCAGCTACTAGTCTAATTAGACATGCCCATTGGCTTTTTGGAGACATTACAAGTCTCTTTCTGCTCCTTTTTTCTGCCTGTAGCTGGATGTTGTATGTTGATTACTAGGCAGCGGATGTTATCAGGTTTCTTGTTGCAAGTATGAATTGTCTCTTCTTTCTTTTTTCCCCCTGGAAAATATAAACAAAGCTCAAAACTTAATTCTGGCTCACTTGACAACCAGCTTTCTTCGTCATTAGTATTCTATGCACCTTTTAGTCTGTTCCTTTTTAACCCTTATTCAGACGGGACCGCTAATGAAGTTGGCCTCATAATTAAAGACTTAGGTCAAAACCATAAATGAGCATTCCATGACACCCACATATAGTCTAGAACATATTTTACAGGCAGCAGGTGGTCCAAAATCAAAATCTAATAATTATGGTGATATGAATCCTCTAAAATAACTCGGTTACACAATATATAAAATTCCGCCACTAAGCAGATTTCCCAAGTGAAGTTTTACAATAGGTAAATCGACATACTCGTAACACATAACTCCACCGTGAATAGTAAGTGAACAAATACAAATGTTAACAAGAAATCATTCAGTGAATTTACATTTTAACAAAGTAAAGAATCTGATCGGAAAGAAAAACAATTACTGATACATATATATTTGAATATAATATATTAATTTCATTGAAAAATATTTACTATATTTGTGACGCAATTTATAATGAATCAGAATAATTTTCATCTCTGTCACTCTAATTTGAGTAATTCAAGAACAAAAGAGGGGGGGGGGGTTCATCATAATGTATTTGCATGAATCTCATCTAAAAAGTAATTTCTTGAACTCAATATTTGGTATTTCACTTGAAGACGCTTCATGATATATTACCTTATCCTTAACATCAGATGGCAAAGAAGGGAAAAATCCAATTGTCTCAGTTAATATTCAAGTTAGGAAATATATGTATATAACAAGAGCTGTAGGTAATTACATTTACAATAAGATTGGTTCCATAAAAAAATTTTTATCCGACTTATTATAACGGAGATATTTCAAATTTTTGCAATTCCTCCCTCTAAACCCCCTCCCCTCAGTCCGATTTCAGGCGTTAACGAACTTTATTTTAAGTTCTGCATAAACTCTTATATATCGAGTTTGGTGATGATAAGACAAAAGTTACGACCGCTAGAGCATTAACAGGCAAATGTGTGAGTGTTTGTGTGTGTGTGTGTGTGTGTGTGTGTGTGTGTATACACATACATAATTTTGACATTTGTGGAAACGTACGGGAAATCTGCTAAAATTGAAGTGTAAATTTCTAAAACCATTACTTAATAGCTTATGTCGATAAAGAATAATAATTGCTTCTGCAGACATTTATTAAATAGATTGACTAGTTTTACTTATTTTTATACAGCTGTAAACTAACCTCACCAAAACATAGAATATATTTTTTATTATAAAATATGTAGAAAAGTACTAATAAATTCGAGTAGAAGCACTAATTTTCATTGATTTAATAGCAAATGACACTTCCGTAATGAATTAGTATGCAATAACTTAATAATTAAAAAAGCAATTATTGTTTGATTCTTAATAAACTTGAAAGACGCTTAAAATGAATGTGCTTAGCAAGAGGTATAAATAATTTGTCAATATTTAGAATAAGTCTATAACGCTTAATGGATTATTTATTTATTATTTTGAAATTAATGTACACTTTAAGGCAAATTCAGCGCGTAATCTATAGGTTTCCAGCCTATACTCTGATTGTATTTAGTCCATTTATAAAGTTCATCCATAATTAAATACCCTATTCTAAAGCGAGAATCGAAACCACGACCCAAAGTTTTCCAAGTGGGTTAAAAGCCGAACTACAATGTCTAACTCGAGCTCCGAATGGATTATTTAATTTTACCAAAATGGATGTTTTTAATATTTAATCAAACGAATATAACTATTAGCAAAAAGTGGACGTAAATAAATAATAATAGTAATAACTATTAGGTGCCAGTATCCTTATGGGATCTGCACTGATGCCATCCATTGCTTTCGTCCCTACTCTGCCAGATTTGTTTTTCTTTCAATGACCCTTTTTCCTTGTTGAGAATCCACGATTGAATTATATGAATAAACGTGACCTACTAACAATAACATTTAAAACCCTACTCACAGCTATTATTTTTGCCTATTTACGCTGCTTAGAGACCAAATTCAGAAGGCCATGTACAAATAATGATAAGACGCAATTAGACAGACGGAGTGACGCTGAATATAAAACTAACATTATGAAATTTATTTTTTAGCCAGCAAAACGTAAAGAGAAATAGTTGCTCATATTTAAAACTAACTCTCAGATAAACCCAACAAGATTCTAGTGGGGAAAATTACAAAATGTTGAATTAACAAATAATTTTTAGTAGAATGTATGAGCGAATAATTTTCTTTGGATACTATTTTCTGGATACATTATCTATATTTATATTTTTTAATTTATTTATTTAAATGAGTTCCGCATCGCTGGTGATACACTCATTAACCAGGTGTGTTCATAAAAGCAAACAGCAAAAAATAAAAAATAAATAAAAAAAAAAAAAACGAAAAGGAAAATAGGAGTGAACTATAGAATACGGTGAATTCTTGTAACAGTTCGTTGGCATAGCAGTTTATATGTAAGAAAACATATTGTGTATGGAAACATCAGGGTAAGGAAAATAATATAAATTCAAATATAAGTATAGATTGAAGGAAAAAAGAGCGAAAACCAAAAAAAAAAAAAACCAAAAAGATAAAATAAAACTGAAGTGTATACACCTACCTACCTGCTAATGTAGAAGAGAAGTGAAGAGTAGTGTGTAGAAATTGTAGACTATAGTGTGTTGTATATATTAATGTTTTTAGATGTTTAATGATTGAGTCTATGTAATTATTGTTATCGGCCAAAAGGTCCGACAATGTGTAAATTGTCTCAGTTTGACAGGCAGTCAATATATGATGTACAGTTTGGTTGCAATGTCTACAATGCGGTATGTCCTTGTTCATGAAAATTAATAGTGAACATAATAAACGTACCAACAACATAAGACTAGTTTAGATTTTCTTGACTTCTATTATAAAGCTTCTTATATATTTTAATATTAGAGGGAAAACTATAAAACCAATAGGCAGTCCAGTCATTCAAAGAGGCTCGATCAATACTTTCAATCACCATGCTTTATACTTAGAATTTTACTGGTACGCCTGATAATTACAATAATTATTATTGTTTTTGACTTTTGATTCGGTGATACTTCCATTTAAAATAAACGGGTTAGGCAGAACATGGTGACAAAAGAAACTGGTGAAATTTCCTCGAAACCGAATATTCGGCAGAAGACTTAATTCCTTGCATGACCACCGCCCTGAATAATGTGCCTTCTTCGGTTTAAGCCTTGCTGCTCTGAAATTAAGATCAAAGTTGGCCATAGAGCTGCCGAACCTCTCAATGTAAGGCTGGTTATAAATCCACGGCTCTCTGTTTTAGAAAGTTCCCCCGCGAAGAGAGGCCGGAAAGGAGGAATGTATTATGCATCTGAACAGAGTAGTCCACAGGCCCTGATGAAATATAAGTTGTTTGGAAGCAAGTTAGCGTTTAGTAAGTTTATCCGGCACAGCCGGGCTCCCATTGTTTAATTATTCGACCAAGATGACGGCCATATTAAGTATGCACCCCCCCCCTTTACTTCGCCAACTTACATCTACTTTCCATTGAGCCATCGCTCCTAAGTTGGTGTCTCCTACCATTGTCTTCCCTCCTCTTTCTCTATTATTGTACCCAGCGGCGCCCAAAGTGTGGATCTCTTTGTTTATTCAATAACCAACTTACTCCTTCCTCACAGCTCCCTTCCTTATTATAAGCTATAATGGAGAAGCCCCTATACAATCTGTTAATACACAGAGTGTTGCGAGCTAAGTTGTACCAGAGAGCTAAAAGTGCTTGTATAAGAAACTTTACCTTAGGAATTAAGAGCCTTGCCAATCCAAATTACTCCTTTATAGGTAAGCCTCTAAGAAATACTATAATCATCAAAAATTCTCTTCAAGCTATTTTTGATTTAAGGGATATTTCATATTCACCATTCGAATTTCATTCACCTTTTACTCAATGGCAGAAGGTCATTAAAAAATAGTAAAATGTTGATCTGAAAGAAACTAAAACCAAAAGCCTTTCTTAAAATTAGTTTATTTATTTGTGCTTATTTGTTGCAGTTTGGTTGGAGAGTCGAAAATTGATTGGACTTAGATAAATAAAATCCAATACAATATTGAGTGAACGATGTAGCAGAGCACTTCAGCAAAAGAAGGATGCAGTCTTCCTACAAAAAACATTTATTTGTATAATACCTTCTACAGTAGATTGGGCTGTAACAGTTTCCTCATTAACCCATTATCTATGCCGTATGTGGGCAACCCACGGCCCGCGGTAAGGTTTGATCCGGCCAGCGAGACATTTTGAATAACCCATTGAAACAAAAATATTACACTACTTACTCCAAATGAGGAGAGATATGTGCGTTTGGCAGTACTTATAAATCAAACAGTTCTTTTCAATGATGAAAGTAAATATATCAAAACATCGTACGAGGCTGATTGACGATAATTTGGAAAATTCTTTTCGTCTTTGTATCAGTGGAATTTATCCAAACATCTCTGGGTTAGCTTCCTAAATTCAAGCTCAAGTGTATCATTGATTTCGGGATCGCTATTCACTTTCGTTGTTTGTAATAATTCCAAATTTTACGACTTAATTATAAAGTTGTTTTTTTTAATTTCATAAATTGTATTATAATTACATTGTCTTTATAATTTCATGTCTGATATCCATCGTTAAAAATTATGAACACTACTTTAAAATGCACTACTTTTAAAAACGGCCCGCGAATTTATTTGCACACCAAAGTTTGGCCCGCAACATGTCATAGGTTGCCCACACCTGCTCTATGTTATTCGTGTAGTTTTATTTTCATTTCTTAAAATATGACTTTGAGGATGCCACGAACATGAGGAATGCGGCGACAAATGAAGGTCGTTATAAATAAAGATTTTATGCAAGACAACTGCATCTATCTATTCCTAAAGGCAAATAAAATATTTCAAAATTGCTGTAAATTCTTAGCTGAAATAGATAAATAAATATAATATATATTATAACATGTAATGATGGTCCTACGGAGGAATGAGGATATATTATTAAAGTACAGATCCACGCATCATATCAAAAGTGATCAAAACTTTATAAGATCATGAGTCAGGCCTTGTTTGAGAAGAGTACGATACACCTAGTAATTCTCTCCACCTCACAGAGATAACAGCCCTAAGATTTGCCGTTGCAGATAACACGCCCAGACCTGCCCTTCTCTATTAACATATTTTTTCCTTAGTAATTCTTAACTATTAAGGTTATTTATGAATCTAACCGGTGGTGAAGACAGATATTGATCCAAACGGTAACCCTCCTGAGTGAAACATACAATATATGCTAATATTTTTTTTTATATTTATTTAAACGAGTTCCGCAACGCCCGCGATTTACTCATTATTCAAGCAAAAACAAAGAAACGGAAAAAGAGTGAACTATGGCATACGGCGATTTTTGAAAAGATTCATTGGTAAACCAGTCTTTATATGAGGCGAACAATATTGTATATGAAAATATCAGGATGATGAAAATAATATAAATGAAAATGTAAGTATAGAAGGGGGGAAAAAGAAAGGAAGAAGAAAAAAAATAAATTAATAAAAGTAAGGAAAAGGGTAAACCAAAAAAAAAATAAATAAATAAAAAAAAGTAAAAGGGAAACCAAAAAAATTAAAAAGAATAAATGCCTTAGTTATTATTTATATTATATTTATAACACCAATGAGTTATTATTTATGCTAATAATAACTCATTGGTGTTACGGTAAATAAACAGATAATACAATTGAAATATATCCTAAAGTTTTTAACATAGCACATTTGGTTGGAGTGGTTTTTGTAAACTTAAACTAAACCCGAAACAATCGATGATTTGGTTTTGGCCTTTCATAGCTACCAATAACAATCCTTACGTGTCAAGGTCCTTAGAAACAAAAAAATTAGGTTTAACAACATAAAATGATTGTACATATGACAATGTTAAATACTTTCTTTAAAATATTGTATTGACTCGTCTTGTAAATAGTTAAGTAATATATTTCATTATTTATCTTTCGAAGTGTATATTACATCTTCATATAGACCGATATCAAGACATGACTCCAAATATGACCTTTCAAAAGGAGACATCCTCGCCCAACATAATTCAGTTCAGGACCAATATCCTCCAATTTTGGTTTTCTACCAGCTGTACATCCTCCGCCATATACGTAGGTTTTGGGAATTCTGTCATGATCTGTTCTCGCAACATGTCCACCTTCTGAAGAAAGATATAATTATTTTTTCCCAGTCGGGGAATCACATCCTTCCTGAAAGGGTTCCATGAACAAGGGCTCCATACATCCTTTGTGGTCCTCCTAAATGAAGACTTATCTGGTTTCATCACCTTCGTAAACGTTTATAAGAAGGCTGAAATTCTCCAACAGGTTTCTAAACGCATTATAGAACTTCGGGCTCTCCCGTGCTTGAAAATGATCCTGCAGCTACTCGAGATTTTTTTTTTCCTACGCCTTTTTTTTTTAATTTCAGAACAGTTTATTTACACCTACCCACTTTCCAGAAGACGTGCATTCTCATTCTCCAGGGATTTATCAGTCCAGCCTAAGTTTAATGACCATCTGACAATCGCAGTCAAACTTTGATTTCTCCGTATAGCCAGACCGTTTCTGTTTTTTGTTTGTGACTGCCTCTTTAAGCATCTACCAACTATCCTCTACACGAAAAACGCCACTATTCCATACCTGTCACGGGGGAAGAGGGGGAGGGGGTGTAGTTTATTTTCATAACGTATCTACTCGTTAGACACGACACATAAGTGCTACGACTGCGACACGCTGCTAGCGAACTCGTCGCTCTCCCTTGGCGGGGATCAAACCTGCACCTATTTATACATTCAGATTACTGAAGGTTGTGGTAACCCCCTCCTTAACTCCCACGGCCACTGGCTTCCCATATAAATGTATATGCATTCATCTTTTTTTGGGTGGTGTAGCTTGACTTTATGGTATAGCAGTGAAAATGTACTACATAATGTCAATTATTTTGGAATGAATAAACTTACATTTGATTAGTAAATCTACAACGGGATTTCCTCTTTCTAATTAATGGGTTCAGTTATATTCAGATGATGGATAATTAAAGTACATTTGTTTGTCCTGTGTTCGTAAGACTACAACCAGGAGGAAACATGTTTGCTCAAAAATAACAGCCATTTTCATTTTTATGAAAAAGATACGACCGCAAAAACAAATATTGGGAGAAAGCAGGGTTATTGCTCCGCTAAATACCTCCCTCCCCTGGAAAGCCATGAAGATTAAGCTCAAGTCCCAAGTAATAGCCCATGAAACTAGATTAATATTTGTTAATTATATATCTTTATTACAAGGGTTCCGATAGGATCTATATTAGGTCCCTTATTAGTTTGTATCTGGGCTGGAAACCAACCTTAAGGGGTTCACAAGAGATGCCCGTTAAGATTACCCTAATTACCGGCCTCGGCTACAAAATGGTTTCCTTTATTCCCCAGGAATACGGAATGAGCTTAGGGATTAGAGCTACTATCCACCTCCTTCCAACTATTTCGATAAAACTATAACTTAAAATAAGAGAATTTTTAATTTTAGCAAGTAAATGAATTGTTAAAAAGGTTGTAAAGCACTTTTGATAACACAGACCAACAAAAAAATATTTTTTGATAACATTTTTTAATTTACTATCTGTTACTTATAGGGTTTTTTTTTGTGCTGGATCCAAATCTGGCTTATGCTTTTTTGTACTATCCATAGTTTTCGAGCAAAATACTATTTATTATACAGTATAAAACCTCTTTTTAGAATATGGGGAAATTAATGAAACGCTATTTTACATCATAAGCATGCCTTGTATTATTAAGTAAGGTACTTACAATTAAGATATAATGATAATACAGGTTTCACTTGTCAGCTGGAATTAGTTTATACTTTCTTTGTCTTTCATCTTTAAAGCTTCTTGCGTAGCGTTTTCTGTGATGAGTTGCTTGCTGAACCTCTCGGTGACCAACAGTAGTCCTCCGGCAGCGGCCCTGGTGGCGTGTTTCCATACTTTAATGTACAGGTGATGCAACGCTCACCTTGCTCTTCACTAATATCTCCCTAATCCGCCAGCCCGTTATCTAGGTGGTCGTTTAAAAAGTGAACATCCCTTAAGGGAAATCTGCTAAAACCGAACAGTGTTCTTGTAGTGACGTTAGTTCAGATGAGTCAGACACGGAAGCAGTAGTCAGTAGTGTTGTATCTGGATCACAGGTAATGTTCAATGTACTCATTTACGACAAACCTCTCGAAATGTTATTCGATCTGGGTGCGTCTTTGACAGTTATAAGTAAACAGATATGGCGGGAACATGGTGTTAAGGGAAACACGAAACCTTATCGCATACACAGGCTTAACTGTCAAGGCTCTTTGGTAAAACGTCAGCCCAGGTGACGACCCCTGCTTTTGAGAAAAAGAAAGTTCTGCCCATAACACTTATTTCGAAAAATAATACACCCTTCTTGGGGTTGGATTGGCTTTTAAGCTTCCATTACCGCCCGACGCACGAATATATCAGGTCAAAGTAATGACACAAAGCGAGTTGGGGGAGGAATTTGAACGTTCCATAGTCAATAAGTATCCATAGGTATTCAGTCTTACATTAGATACGATAATCGGCCATGAGGTAAAGGTACACATGGAAGAAAGGTCTACCCAATAGTTTCAAGGCCAGGACTGTTGCTGTCTAGTGGAGGAGGAGTTTTGGATGTGATATTAAAACATATGTTTTGTTATACATAATCTAAAAGTTTTCCAAGTGGTATTAAGCTACATGTGTTTTGTTATAGATAATCTATTGTTTCTTTGGTCAGAATAAATGTAGTTGTTGAACTGTAAACAGTACATTGTGGTTCTCAATATCTTACATTGAACCGTCTAAAATGAAATAAATGCACTAAATCGTGGGAATGAATAACATGATGGCATATTTATTGAAAACATATTAACTTATCTAAGACGTTCACTAATTTTTTCGTAATATAAACTAACAAGACAAATAAAACACACACACACTCACAAACAGAGAATACACTAAATGGTTCGGGACAAGCGCCTAGAGGAAGCCCCTTAAAGAAGTTAATAATAATTTAAATATCCCAAACTGTCCACGATGATAAAGATATTAAAAATTAGGCTAATGAAAGGAGTAAAATTAGACATCTTGTCTGTTCACTGGTCTATCGGACAAAATGACTCTGGGAAAATAATCAAAAGATGGAAGATTTATTATATTTAGAAAATTATGAATTATACTTACACATAATCCCAACAAGTAAGAGTTATTCCTTTATCAAAATAGAATAAGGAAACCAGGCTTAAAGTTGAGCCATGCGTGCTTTGGTGGTTGGAGACACCACCTGCGAGCCCGTGCTAATAATACTGGGAGGGTTTGTGTCATTTTCCTTCCCGAATTAAGAGGAACGAGATGAGATGTAGAGGGAAAGGGGATGTATAGGGCTTCTGGAGAGAATTACGTCAGCTGGGATGGAACTCATAATAAACAAGGGATGTAGCCTGTAGGACGGGGCGGGAATAAAACCTTGAATTAAAAAACCCAAGGCAACGAATGCCCTGTTGATCCCTTGTCTGATTTGGGCCAACCTACTTTCGCTGTGCTCAAAGATTTTTTTTTTTTTAGTATAAACTAGTTTTTACAAATATGTCAAAGGACAACGACGCAACACTTTCACAATCAATTTTTTAAAATTACTTACCTTAGAGTGTATACAATCTTAGAGCAGGCCTAGGCAAACAGGAAGCCCTACTATTCTTGTAGTACATTTCCCTTAAGGAAAATCAGCTATTGAGGTTGTACTCATGATGCGGTTTTATAAAGATGTGTGTGTGTGTGAGTACATAATTTTGAGCGGCCCTCATTTTCGTTATCTCCCAGGGATCGATGGGTATTTGAGAACATTTTTCGACTAGATGAAATGTTTTGAGTACAATCTGAATAGCTGGTTTCCCCTCAGGAAATGGGCTAAAAGCTATAGACAATGAATTCTATTGGAAGGGGTACATCCACAAATCTACAAGGGAGGATTGATATACAACATGCATGACCTGTTAATTGGTTACATGCCCGCTACTATATTATAAATGAGTCCACTTGTTAATATATAACCACCATTATGTATTATGAGTTAACACAGATCAGTGTATTTATTATTCATTATATATAATATTTTCATTTACGGGAAGTAGTTACTCCATGTCTAAATTATCTCCAACACCATCGGAGCAAGACTGGAGTTGAATTAAAGTTGCATGTTGCAGTTTGTGTAACTTGCATACGTGCACGTACTGGCTAATGCCTATCATTAGCAAGATTATGTTGGCAACGGGATGCGAAGATCTACCACCTGTGGGATTAGTTCACGCTTCCTATGATTTTATTGTTGCATGGCTACAGGAAAACCTCTGCATATTTTTTAAGCGTCCCTCTTTAGATAACTGAGGTTGCTTTCCACGTGGAGAACTATTATGTATAGTCAGTAAATATAATTTGAACTAGAACCAATAGTGAACGAAAAAGTTCGTCACGCCTGCGTATAATAAGTGTGCTCGAAGTCAGGATCGCATTTAGTTTTTACAGAAGAATGAAAACTGCATAGTTCTATTTTATTTTTTTATTTATTTTTTACCACCTCTCTAAACTCCTGTCCTCCCAATGTGAAAAGTAAAATATGACGTTTTTTGATAGGCTTGGCCTTTTACTAATGTGAACTGAGTATGAGTGGGGGTTTCTGAAGAGAGAAAAGTAAAATGTTTAAATATCTTGGGTTAATATTGCATATAGCGAGAAATGTATAGAACAGCTTTTATAGAAAAGAAAGTCCGACACTCAGGGGATACGTTAACTAAGCAGATTTCCCACGTGCGTCACGTAAATTCATTTAACTCAAGACGTAAAAGTTCAATGAGAAGGATATTTGGTATTTAGCCTTCAAATGAAGTGCTTCATAATATAACAGCTTATTTTTAATATGGCATGAGTAGGAGAACAGACAAATATATATACACAAAACATTTTGAAAGAAGTTCATTTTCGTCATCTCGGAGATAGGATCGATGGACATTTGAGGAAATTTTTCGAAAATCGCATCACGAGTACGACCTCAATAGCCGATTTCCCTTATGGGAAATCTACTAAAATTATATTTCCTATAACACTGGTTATATCACATTTTTCCACCCAACACAATATAATATATTTCGAATTTTCGACCCGCCTCTCCGCTCATCCTATACGCTTATATATAGAGTTTAGTTACGAGAAAACAAAAATTTCGACCAAGTCCGAATCATTTAATTTTGAATTTAAATTACTATATCATGTAACACCTCATTCTCAGTTTTGCATCAAGCCATGTTTACACTGATTATAAGGGAGAATCAGGAAATAGACTGTGAAGATGGCGAAATTGTTATAATTCCTTGGGAGGGCAGACTTTTTAGTTTACTCAGGCCCTGCGTGACTGGCCCATTTACAGTGATATAAGTAATATTCTATTTTCCTAAAGATTTAGGACAATTTCGATTATATCACCCAGCCCTAAAGGAGGGCTACATAGCCGACACAAAAAAAAAAAAAGAATTAATTTCATTGTCCTGGAATTTTGCCTCTAATTCCTGACTCTTTACACTAAAAAATTCTCAGTCATACGAACACTGTATGTGTTTTAATATTTGTAAACCAAAATAACAACATGAAACTAAGGATCACTTCTCCAAATATCTGACCGCAGTATTACTCTTTAACAGTCAGTTAATTGTGCAAGTGAATGATTCAGTACGGCTCTCAGTATCAGCTAATTCATTCCCGCATCAGCGTTGTCAGAGGTCTCTTAACTAGGTTAACTACCTATAAATAAACAATTATACTAATTCTCACTAGATAGCAACACTAAATACAGGAAATATTCAATTATTCAGACTAAATTCCCTAATCTAAAGGTTTCTCTGTTTTGTTTTCAACTCATTTCCCTTTAAGAGTAATCAGTTAATTCAGGTTGTAAATTTTGAATTTCATAAACTTTCTTCGTTGATGCGATCCTACCTTCTACTAAAGTAGTTAACGATAAAAAATGGAACCCCTCCCCCAAGGGCGTTCTATAATTATATATATATTTGGGGTCAAATCTCAAGGCAAAAAACGCAAAAATACTTATTTTCCAATAATATTCGAATTAAATGCAAATGTTTAGTATGAGCTTTTGGAGGCAGTCCTAGTCCCAGTGGTTACTATGCTAAAGATACCAAGTTCAAAATTGTATGTAGCTGTGTGATAACAGAACACAGTGGGGAGATTGGATTTCTATCCATTTCCTAGGCACTCAATCAGCTTAGTAGGCCAATCGAGTAGATTCTCGAATTAAAAAATCTTTGTCTAACATGCCATCACAATATTACAGAAAATTCGCCAAGCTGGCCACTTGATCCTCTCTCGAATACTGTGTAACAGCCCTTGGTCCTTCTCGTAGTTTTGATCCAGACAAAAGTAATTTCTTTACTTTATAACAAATTAAAAAAGTCTTTCTGGGATGAGCGTACGTTAAAGATGTGTTAGAATGGCCTCAAATTGCCTATTATAATACTCAATTTTCTATACCATCCTAAGATTCCAAGTAAAAACCCTCTGTAAACAATTTTTCAAATTTAAGATGGAGTAGGCTTACTGAAGGGTAAAAACTCAAAAAATGCAAATTACTCAATACTTCAGTTATAGAAAAATGTTCAAAACAACAATTAGGGACATTACATCATCAAAAAAATGAGATCTGTATAATTTTGTTCAATCTGTCGTATAATAATGATGTTTACAATTTTGGCTACATTTTTAGCGTTCTAAAAGAGATGTAGAGATCACAGTATTCCTAAAGGTGCAGGCACGGCAGTGAAAGAAATGACGAGGTCCTTTTATTTTGTTAAAGCTATTATTGTAGATGCAAGAAATGAGTTGGTTCTAATAGAACATACACCGTTCAAGGAGCAGCTCCAAATAAGCAAAGTAATAAGAAGTATATTGGGATATTGCAGACTGATTGACAAAGATGATAAAAATGAGCAAAGAATCAACTTAACAGGCGTAAGCAAACTCCAGACGCTACTTGACCAATATCCAGTGAACACTAATTCTAAAAACGAGAGTCAGAAATTTATCATAGTATTTAGTTAAGACCTCAAGAAGTCCTTGGGAAAAGGGTCTATATTATCTTATTGCCTCAAAGAAAATACTAGGGGAGATTTTTTATTGTGCCGCAGATTCAAGCATTCAGCAATTCAGCCAGAGACTGTGGTAGAGGAAATAAGGATTGAGGTTCCCTGAATGTTACATCTAAACAAAGTCTTACACAAAATGAGCATTTGCCTTAAATGATTTTAAAAAGAGGAATTTATTTTAGTCTAGCTAACATATAAAGACAATTAATTATAGTCATTATTAACAAGAACGTAACAGAAAAAACTGAATGATTTTCTGAAAGGTGGAACTTGCTAAAATTGAATGTTAGGCCTATAAGGGGCGTGAACAAGTGACATCATACGGTGAACAGTTAATCTCTTTCACTTTGAAGGGAGAAGAAGATCTAATCCGCACGCATCTAAGGGCAGAAAATCACAAACCAGACCTCCCTTAGAGATCCATAATAAATCCCATTGTATTAGTAACATACAATGTAGACCAATAAATTCCAAAGAAACTCAAACCCCACATTGATAAAACGACACCACATCAAAGATTTAAAACTTACTTTAGAGAAGACCGGTTCTTCCTACATTGATGAAAAGTTACATTAGCCAGCTACGATCAGGATCTAACTTCACTAAAGTCCAAGTGGAAGTCCTACTATAGTTAAGTAATGTATGGAAAATTGAACAAAGGCGAGATCAGATTAACGGATTTGTCAATCAACTTCACGTACTTCCTATTACCGGAAAGTATTGCAAAAAGAAATCTGGAGGAAGATAGGCTTACCTTTAAGCCCAGTAGCAGCTGAGTTATAAATGTAAGATTTCGAATGGATTGTAAAACATTAGTTAGTTTAGATAATTAGATGAAACATTTGTGGATTGGTCTCACAGTGTTAATTTTTGCCAAATTCACCCACACATTTTACAAGCATTCAACAGGCTTGCAGTTCAGAATGGAGATAGACGAAATAAATAGGCTGATAGAATGGCACGTTCATTTAAAATTGACGATTCTTTGCACACCAAGTATGCTTGATGTTGTAGCGGTTACCTTTTTTAAAAAATAAAAAAAACATATGATAAATTAAATTAACACCATTGCTTGAAAAAACATATGATATAAAAAATTGTCTCAGTGCTTGGTTACCAATCCCACAATGTGCATGTCGCGAGTGCCTCTTTCTTAAAACATTTATAAATTGTTGTGCCGGCTTTAATAAACATTAGTTAACGGGAGTGCGATAATTACAGTGGCCATAAGACTGTTAACCACACTCAGGAGCCCAACCCGTGAGTTACATTTTACATTGAACGCTACAACCTGAGCGAGCTTATTACCGGACAAAAGGTTATGATGTACGTAGCATGTGTTTGTGTTTTTATATTTGTAAATATAAATATTTTTCTCTTGCATTTTTGGTTAAGTTGGTCTTTAAACATACTAACTTAACAATGTGTTCCAAGAAGCTAATTAGCAGAGATAAAGGTTAGTCCAGGAACAGAATTCCTACTAACGTGGTGCTTGAAACGGTTCATGTAGATGCAAGCGACAGCATTTAACACTTCCTTACGACAAGTTAAGGAAGCAAGGAAGAAGCTTACAACATAAGCCTGCTATGCAAACTCAGCTGCAGTTTGATTAAACAAGTCCACTATTCGGCCTACAGGAACTGCTACAGAAGCAGGTCCTGATAATATCCTCAATAGTTGGAACAAGGAAGAGCAGATTGGGGATTGTAAGAGCGGAACGACAGGCGGTGGAAAAGTGGCGACATGTTAACTGTCCAGCCGGTGGGCTAACACAGGCCAATAAGGGAAACAATATATACCCTGTTAAATCAGGACTCGGGAGTAGAGGGGTGGGTTTTCGCTTGCTCATCACATCCTCCCCACCCCTAACTCCGAGCACGGCAACTCCTTTTTCGCCGACCCCACAGAGCAACGGTTAAATTATTGCCCCGGATTTATCTTTATATATAGAGAGAGATGTCTCACTCCAAATCCATTTACCGATTTTCTCGCGGAGGGAATGGGAAAGCTTTTATTTTACTTATCCAGAGCTACAGGAATTTTTATGCCTTGTGTTTATCATCTTGCATCTCGCTCTCGTTCTGACTGTTATTCTTATATCGGAATTGAGAGTCAAAAATTGTCCCACTGTCACCTCAGACGTGAACTAATAGGAACAACCTCTTCTTAAATCATATTCTTCCTTTTTTCAATATTCCTTAAGCGTCTGAATGAGGTATGCCTAACTAATGATAGATTCTTATGGATCTTTTTGCCTGGAATCTTACTATAGAGACGCTGCATAAGAAATATAAATCAAAATACGAAAAAAATAATTAAACTTATTATTTCATATTCAATTTCTTGTATATATTTGTTAGTTGCTAAAGAGAAGGAGAGTAATTTTTCCCATAATTCTCGGGGGAAATATTTATATCTGTAATTCCAGATTTTGAATCCGTACGCGCGCGATTTTGCGTGTGCAATTGTAACCTATATGCTATATGATGACTGGCTCTCTATAATCACATTTTAATAGAATTTATAATAGGTCATATCAACCAATAAACAATTTATGGTGTGAAGCATTGCATTTTGAGCGAGTAAGTCAGTGTACACTAGATATGTAGAAAACCCTGGAGTCAAGATGATGGTGAAAGATGATTTATCCCAAAGTCAAATAGCTAGTAAATATTTGTACTGCACACAATCACTGTTCCTGTATGAATGCTATTTCGAACCAGTTCTTCATATAATTAATCTTATTCTACCTTAGTATCGCATATAAATTCTTTTAAGGTGTCGGTTCTATATTAGTATCTTCTGATTTTATCTCAACAACCCAAGAAGGGCCAAGCCATCACAATTCTCAATGGGTACAGGGGGAACGAATAGAAGCCCAGCTTAAATAAAATTTAGAGTATGATCGCGGAGTTTAAACTTGGAACACCAAGCATAGAAGTAAGTAAATTGTCAAGGGAATGAGAGTTAAAAATACTACTACTGAAACAATGTTAAGATGCACACTTCTAATTGACTACTTTCAATAGATCGTCATATCAACCATGAAGATTTTTCTGCTTTCTAAACACAATTTTATGGATGAAATTATAGCCTGAGGTCTGTACCCTCAGAAGAAAGAATGTATAATTACTCTAGCCACAGATAGTACACTTTATATTGGACTTAACATACCCAAAAGACAAGTAGTCTATAACTTTGTGATGGGGAAGATGAAGGGCCTAACTACAGAAGGCCCCAACAAACAAAAACGACGTGTTCTAACAAAATTAGTTCTATTATATCAACATAAAAATAAACAAATAAAATTCACTTTCTGAATAAAATAATTCTACTAATACTAAAAAAAAAGGTCAATTAAATGGTTTTAATGTCTTTTGGGAAAAAACAACAATAATTATAATAGCCAATGATTACTCCTGATGTCTTGGACATTTTTGGTACAGATGTCTTGACTTGGCGTTGACCTCGTTGGAATTGCATGGGCAAAGGTATACTAACGTTCCGTTCCCTTCAAGCCCGTAAAACATAAAGATATGTCTGACCTACCTATGTCTGTCACATTGACGTCACGAAGAATGCGAACGAGAGCCGAGCAGCATAGGACGATGGAGAGACACAAAACACAGACGCTACATTAACTTAAATAAAGGGTTGGAACCGCCAGTATAAATGATATTGTTGTCTGTGGGTGAAGACCGTCGTCACTGGCTGATGATCTACAACTGGCTAGAGTTGTACAACTCTAAACGGCTTGAAGATGGTGTCTTCACATTGAAAGCGCTTGCCAGCTGTACTCGACCATCAGCCACTAACGACGGTTTTCGCCGACAGATATAACAACACTACATTAACTTATTTCACGCTGTACTAAGAAACACCATAGTTTCAAACTGGCTTAACACGGAACACCGAGAGCTGTTCATCCGCAGGTATCGATTATCGTCAATGCCGAATTAATTGGCAGGGGAATTTCCTGTACAACGTATTGATTATCAACACTGCCAACTAAATTGTAAGAAGAATGTCCGATACACAACCATAAGTTGAATATTGGGGCTCAAATTAGTCATTAGACTCAAGGTAAAATATTGCAATGGTTGTATTGCCTATTCAAAGAACAATAAAAGAGGTACACTTATATACAATATTATTAGAGGTTTTAAAAGAGATGGCTGGAGGAGGGTTGAATTAGGGAGGGGCCTCCCCCGTCTCTTGGAAGAGGGGGAACACTTTGGAATAAGTTTTTAATAACTCTCGGATGGATATTAATGGCGAGAAGAGAGGAGTTAACTCCCTCTCCGGCCTTGTTATTATTTAGAGATGCAAATGAAAAGGGTGTCGCCATTTTTCACCAGGGCGGGGGTATTGGGAAAGTCAGGGCCTCCTGTATTATTGGAGACGTCACTCAAGTTCACCAGTCAAAATCCACTCCATCCGTCCCCCTCCCCCCCCCCTTCCAGCGATAGACAGAGCCGTTCAAATTCACATCAAATTTCTGCCTGACACTTCCTTCCGGAAACCATCACTTGTCAGCGACATTTCCGGCCATTGGGAACAATGGACAAAAGGTTGCCATTCAGTATTTGATAAATGCCGATATATTGCTTCTGGCTTTTAGAAAGACTGTCATTGGTAATACTGAAGGTATATTAACTCTTATAACAAACAATATCAAATAATTAGGTTTAACTTACCTTTAAAAATAGTTTCAATGTTTCCTTGTGGATCGTTTTATGAAGACATTTAACGTTACCTTTTTAAACATAAACTTAGAGAAATAACAGAGAATATGAAAACGGTAAAAAAATTACTCTGATGATAAAAGTAAGAAGGAAGGAAATAGCAGAGAAGGAAAATTGAATATTGTTCTTATGAGTATAATCTGCTGTAGTCTTGCCAACCGAATAGTATAACTTAGTTGTACAAAAAAGTTATTTAATTCCACTCTGTCTCACAGATAAGGGCTCAGGGATTGCCATGTGAGTTGAAGCTTTGGCCTTAATCTCACATGGAAAACCTAGATTGGCGAGTCCGATTCCCGCCTAGACAATAGGAATTTATTTAGTGACGAACTCATTAAATATTTAGTCCACTGTTTTTTTTTTTTTTTTTTTTTTTGCATGATAGCGATTAGAACTTTTGAAATTAGTGAGCCATCATCGATGATGTTCTTTGAGTCATAATGCTAGAAAATAAAAATTCTGTCATATACTCAATTTACTTTAGCCCCGACGCGTTTCGAGTGTCACCACTCATTCTCAAGGGGTTACTTACCACTCCACTCAATAAAAACTAAAAACAGTCCTTATATTATTATGTATGAAATATATTATATAATAAATACGTCTTTAAAGCTATAATTTCCTAAACGCTTTTTAACACTCTGTTTATCTATCGAGCGAGGCAACCATAGTGACTATTTTTTTCAAAACTTGTGTCAAGGCTAACTCGTTAGTTGATTTCACTTAAATGAAATGTGTTGGGTGAAATACCCGCGAGAGTATGAATATGTTTAAAAATAAAAATGATTGAGATTATATTGAGAGTGAAAAGCTACTAAACGCCTATTAGTCTAATTGATAAACAAATCAGCTGTTATTCATGAGAATGGTCCCAGAGACTATGGTTTATTCTTTGATTAAACACTATTCAGGCTGGGGTGCGATGTCGGATTAATGGTAACGCGGCTGGCTGGATAGGTGCACCTGTATAATGAAGCAGACAGAGAGAGAGTCACAGCCTGTCAGGCCTACAAATAATTAACACATTGCCTCCCAAACCAAACGCTCATCACACTCTCATTTCCCCAAACACTAGGCTACCACTTTATTCCATCTACCACCACGGTTTTTATTTTTAAGCAGTTTTATACTGGCGGTCCCCTCCACTTTATTAATTGGTTTGGACCGTGAGACAATTTCATCTACTCTCATTTACTCTTATATTTCACAATATAATGAATTAATTTGTTTAAAAATAATTATTTTCTTAATAAAAATAAATAAATAAACATCTTTCCTCATCTTCAGTCTACTGATATGCTGCTTGCACAACTTAAACTAATTGGCTAATCAGGATCAATAAAAAAGTCCGTCACGCAGGGCTGCGTAAACTAAGCAGATTTCCCACGTGAAGTGTAACAATATAGAAATATTACAACACCACCACGAATATTAAGTGAATAACTACAAACAATAATAAGAAATTTCCCGGCGGAAAGCATCTGAAATGTAAACAAACAGTTTTGCCAACTTCTTACCGGAAAGAAAAACAATTACTGTAATATATCTGAATATAACATATTAATTTGATTGAAAACTATTTATTATATCTAGTACTGTAATTTATAATGAATCAGAATAATTTTTATCTCAATCAATCAAATTTAAGTAGTCCAAAAACTTAAGAAGGAGAGTCGGGTCACTAGAACATATTTGCGTGTATCTCGTATAATAAATGTCTCTTGAAAACAATATTTGGTATTTAAGCTTCGAATGATGTGGTTTATTATATACCCGAGTATTGTTTATGTAACATGAGTAGAAGTAGGGGTTTGCTGAAGGCTGTTTATATTATGGAAAATATTAAAAAAATATTTTCCATAACTTAAAAATTAAGTACAAAAAAGGTAAGCACATGAAGGAGTAAATATATCATTCGAATTATGCCATTCACCATCGCTGTGGGGAACAAATCAAATAAATAAAATAAAATGAAGGCTGAAAACTGAAGAATGCAAATATCTCGGTTAATATTCAAGATAGAGAATAAATGTATATAACAATATTTATAGTACATTTAATTTGATATAAGATTGATTCTATACATTTTTTCGATCCGACGTATAGTAACGGAAATATTTTGAATTTTCAAAATTCTCCCTCTGGTCCGATTTCAGCCGTTAACGAACTTGATCTTTCTTTTTACATAAAGCGACTAAATATCGAGTGTTGTAACGATTAAACAATACTTGCGACCGCTAGAGCGGTAACAGACATATATATATATATATATATATATATATATATATATATATATCAAATCATTTAAAAAATGTTTATTTGTTATATGCGATACATCGGTTCTAATGCATAGGATCGAACAATTTCGATCGAAAGGGATGGTCATAAAAATTCTAAATATGAAATTTCAACATTCTAAAGCTAGACAATACGTTCACAAGCCACACAGTAACAACTCAAAATGGGTTC
Source organism: Riptortus pedestris (assembly GCA_019009955.1). Classification (NCBI taxonomy): domain Eukaryota; kingdom Metazoa; phylum Arthropoda; class Insecta; order Hemiptera; family Alydidae; genus Riptortus; species Riptortus pedestris. The sequence goes on along the minus strand of CM032229.1, from coordinate 125,408,776 downwards.
AGTGGGTGTGAGAAAGCATCCTTTACGTCGTACGTGGTGAATTAACAATAATTTCATTAAATTAATATTACATTATCTAGTATGGATCGGTCATTGAGCTTGCCCTATTTTTTCCAAATTCCTTCATGCATTATCCATACGCAAAGGGTTTATTTTCTGTGTGCACAAAGAAAGATATAAACACAAATAACCGTCTCCTTATGTAGAACCTAAAGACTCGGATATACTCGTGGTAAATGACTGAGTGTATCCAAAGTTTATTTTTATACAAAAACTTATTTTATAAATATATATGAATGGGCCTCTAGGTAGGACCTTTGGAGTACAATCTCAATAGGTAAGAAGCGCCATCTACAGAGGAAAGTATGAATATGACTTCTATTGGTAGGTGGTTCAAAATTTCAAGACCTTATACAGATTTGTCTGAGGGAATTTTATCTCAAGAGCTGATTATCCTCCAATGAAAACAGCCAAAATGACCAGAATGAGTTTTATTGTGTGAACCTAAAACAATGCAGACATGAAACCGCCCCTCCACCCAATTTATGTAGGCGCAATCTGCTAAAGTGGCTAAATCGACTCGAGTGGCATAAGTCAATTTGGATTTCTGGTCGAGTTGAGTGCCTGGAAAAAATGAGTGGCAGCCCCGAGCAGCCTGACTTATTCAGTAGGGTCTGAGTATGCACTCAAGCCAGTGAGATATGAAATAAACACGGGCTTCCTCTCCTTGAGCGAGCCATTAAGAATGCAGCAGAGGATGAGGAGTAGCCCGGGGAGTGTCCCCTAGCTACCCCTGTCAAGATGGATAATGTAGGGCAAGATGTCTCCCTCGTTGACAATCCAAATGATAAGAACTGTTTAGATTTTCATGTGTCCGGGGGTTTGTTTATTTTTAGCAGATTTCCTTCAGGCGGTTCGTCTCAAGGCGTGGTGGCTTCGGGAAACTTCTTCAAACGTACAACCTAGATGATAATTATTTGTTGAAAGGTGAAAATTAGGTGTTTTAAATTGTATTCATACATACACACATATACAAACATGTGGGAAGCGGATTATAAACTGGAAGTCTCCCACCCATGCTCATTATTTGAGGACAAGGCCTTTCGAAAATAGTGTGACATCACCAGGCGCTAACATCTATTCCCTAAGCTACCACCTGATAATGGAACGTTAGAATCGAAAAACATTGTACTTAAATAACGAACTTGGTGCAAAGACCTCCAGTTCGTAACCAGGAACAGTAAAAAGGTACAAGAAAATACTGATGATGGAGATTGGTCACTGAAATGGCACTTTGCATATTAAATATTGCAGAGGGTACGACCCGGATTAATTCGTTCCTTTACCGGACAGCATCTGAGGAGAAATCTAGATTATAAGACGTTTCCAAGACTAACACTCTCGTGCCATTCTAATTATAATATATATATATATGGGTAGAGGGTCAAAGAGATCCTTTCCTAGCCCAGTCCATCTCACCATAGGCTGGTGTAGAGAAAAGTTTAATATATATATATATATATATATATATAAAATTAAATTATATTGTATCTTTTTTAATGTAATATTAGGGATTAATATGAATACGTATACTTATAAATAAATAAACTAAATTAACTAAAAACTGAATATATATATATATCTATATATATATAAAATTGTAACCTCTGTCTGTACATTGATTTTTTTTGCGAAATTTCACGATAACTTTTCGTTTCACATGTCATAGACACCATAACTGCATTTTGTTTCTTTGGTGTCTGTTTGTTTGTTTGTTACCTTTTCAGGCATAAACGGCTGAACCGAATTTTATGTAACTTGGTTTGGATATTACTACTAGCCCAACTTAGACATTAGGCTATATTAATATTCTCTGAGACGAACAGGAGTGGGGTTTATAAGGGAGACCAGAAATTAAAAATAGTGATATTTCGTTTCCTATTGGGGTTTCGGCAAATATGCACATAACAAAAGTTGTTTACCTCGTTATTTAGAGAAACTTTTGTTATATACAATATCGTCGTATACCGAAGTATAATGGCGTTATACGCTAAAAATTATAGCGGGAGTCAACTATTTTATTTGGCACAAAAGACTCAACTGAACTAAATAAAACACTCGGTATCTGTATTAGCACTAACGCCATCCTAATAATAAGCCATACTAACATTTCTAGGGACGGGCAGGAGTGGGGGTTTATAAGGGAGGCCTGAAATTAAAAATAGTGATATTTCTTTTCCTATTGGGGTTTCGGCAAATATGCACAGAACAAAAGTCGTTTATTTTGTTATTTATAGAAAGTTGCGGTACGATGGGTATTAACCCTAAACACTGGGACGGGTAAATGTCAAAATATTGTGTAATGTAAAGCCTTGCCAAAAAAATACCATCAACATTCAGCCTCAAATGAATTCCCGAGCGAAGCCGGGTATCTGAGCTAGTATATATATATATATATATATATATATATATATATATATATATATATATATATATATAAAATTGTAACCTCTGTCTGTACATTGATTTTTTTCGCGAAATTTCACGATAACTTTTCGTTTCACATGTTATAGACACCATAACTGCCTTTTGTTTTTTCGTGTCTGTTTGTTTGTGACAATAATTTTATTTGGGACAAAAGACTAAACCGAACTAAACAAAACTCGGTATGTGCATTAGCACTGACGCCTTAATTATCATAAGCCATATCAACTTTTCTAGGAAAGGGCAGGAGTGGGGGTTGTAAAGGAGGCATGAAATTAAAAATAGCTATATTTCGTTTCCTATTGGCTTTTCGGCATATATGCACATAACAAAAGTTGTTTAGTTTGATATTTAGAGTAACTTTTGTTATATTCACTTTTGTCTTATAACAAAGTATAAACGAGATATACACTAAAACTTTAGCGGGAGCCAACAGTTTTATTGGGCACTGACGATTGAATCGAACTTAACTAAACTCGGTAAGTGAATTAGCATTAATCCTCCCAATATTATAAGCTATATTAAAATTTTTAGGTTCAGACGGGAGTGGGGGTTATGAGAGAAGCCTGAAATGAAAAATTGTGTTATACCAAATGGTTTTTCAACGATTTTATATAAAAGTACAATCATTAGTCAGTCAACGATGATTTCCGGGTATATTAGCTAAATTGTATATACAAAATACGTACATTATAGATGATATTTAATTATAATAAATGCTATCCATGATTATGATGCTAGTGGGGGTTATAAGGGAGGAGTGAAATTAAAAATAGTGATATTTCGTTTCCTATTGGGGTTTCGGCAAATATGCACATAACAAAAGTTGTTTATTTTGTTATTTAGAGAAACTTTTGTTATATACACTATCGTCGTATACCGAAATATAAAGGCGTTATACGCTAAAAATTATAGCGGGAGTCAACAATTTTATTTGACACAAAAGACTCAACCGAACTAAATAAAACACTCGGTATGTGCGTTAGCACTAACGCCTTCCTTATATTAAGCCGTACTAACATTTCTAGGGACGGGCAGGAGTGGGGGTTATAAGGGAAGCCTGAAATTAAAAGTAGTGATATTTCGTTTCGTATTGGGGTTTCGGCAAATAAGCACAGAACAAAAGTTGTTTATTTTGTTATTTAGAGAAATTTGCTCAACAATTCTTTTCAATATGAACTACCAGGTACCTCACCGGGAAAAATTAATTCAAATGTATGTTAATATTTTGTCCTTAATAATTCAAATCTATGCATAATGCACAGGAAACGGGAAATATGAATATATGGAGGACAGTGAAGTCTTACATAAAAAAATAATTTTATTATTAACAAAAGCACAGAAACGACGGGTATTAATCCCAAACACTGGGATGGGTAAATGTCAAAATATTGTGCAAAGTAAAGCCTTGCCAAAAGAATACTATCACCATTCAGCCTCCCCCAAGGGAATGAATTCCCGAGCGAAGCCGGGTATCTGAGCTAGTATATATATAATGGTCAGTTATAAATTAGCTGTTAATTACTAATATGAAAAAAAATGTAAATTTCTTATACGGTCTTGGACCTTGAATAATTTTACATTTTTTAAATAATCTAAAATTACTTAATATTAACAGTAAAAAAAAAAAAAAAAAAAATAAAAAAAAAAAAAAAAAATGATCGTCTTTAGCGAGAATCGATCCACGTCATTGAAAGAAGACACTTACTGTCAGGGTGAAACACAGACGGATGAATCAGGTACATGATACTTGATTTCAATGGAATTCCACCATTTTTCTTCCCCGACGGCCGTCCTGGAACTGCTGGATCTCCAATAAGAGTATTTGGTCCAAAAGTGGAAAAGCCTTGGGCTTGATGAAGTTCTTGGAACTGGGAGAAGCTGGAGAGTGCAGTCATTTGGCCTGTAGAACAATTACACACCTAACGCACGTCGATAGTCATCAGCCGAAACGTGCCGAGCAATCCCGACTACCCCCGATTCACGCTACGTACTACTTGATAAACTAAATACCTATATTATTTATAAATATAACTTTTTACATAAATGGGTTGGCCACAACAATCGGTGTTCATATTAAAATTGATCTACAAATTGATGCAACCCAAGTTAGAAGAATCTGTTAAAAGAAGTACCATATCAACAAAAGTATTGTAGAATATTACAACAAAAATAAAAGCAGAGCATAGTAGCTTTCAGAAGTATTCGTTTGTGAGCCTTCTCAAGAACCAAAAGTCCGTCACGCAGGGGCTGCGTAAACAAAGCAGATTTCCCACGTAAAGTTATACAATAGACAAATCTCCATACGACTGCCGAGCAGTTACGGAAACGACCGAACTAGCTTTCGGCGGAACGATTAGAAGCGACCATAGCTTGTCCGTTACACTTAATAAAAATGCAAATATCTCGGTTAATATTCAAGATAGAGAATAAATGTATATAATCATATTTATAGCAAATTTAATTTTCAATGATATTAGTTCTAAACAATGTTTCGATCCCACGTATAGTATCAGAGATATTTCGAATTTTATATATTTTTTATATATTATATTTTTTATATATATACATATATATATATATATATATATATATAGATATATATAGATAGATAGATAGATAGATAGATAGATAGATAGATAGATAGATAGATATAGATATAGATAAGTAGGTGAATCAAATGAAAACCTTAAAAGTGCTGTAAAGTTCAGGTTAAACTTTTAAGGTTTTCATTTGATTCGCCCTCGTATATACAGTTTGGAACGGACCTCAATTTGGTCATCTCCTAGGTAGGATCGATGGACATTTGAAGAAAAAATTCAAAAATCGCGTCATGAGTACGACCTCAATAGCTGATCTCCCTTAAGGGAAATCTGCTAAAAAAAACTCACCGACAGAATCCCCCATAGCCTAAGTAATCTTTCTTTAAAGTCAATCGAGGCTGCTAAGATCCGTGATACGAGAATAATAATTCCGGTGTCCTCATTACATACTTGTTATCCTTCAAAATAATTGTCAGCCGATTAAAGAAATCAGAATTAGGATGGACAAAATACCTATGACTTCTCTGAAACATTTGTACGATAATATCCAATTTTTAAAAAGCAGCTTTTATCTTCTTCATAGTGAACTATTCCTTGTGTTTAATTTCTCGCAAAATGAGATAGAGAACAAGTAAGAAGGAAGCTTTATAGGAAGTGAGTATGATTAAAAGTTGGTTGATGTTTAGAATGAAGTGGTTTGGAGAGAAAGGAATAGGAGGGAGAACTGATGAGCAGTTCGGATCTTATCTCTGAGTCAATTCCAGGAGTCATTTATCGGGGGGGGGGTCCATTCCCCCCCTATTCCTCCTCGGATCGGCTAAATAGACCCAGGTGGAGGACCATCTTATTATTGCCTCTTTCGCCCTTTGTCCCATTCAACTCTGTTTCTTTATTTGCTGTAAGGTTCCTTTTAATCTGTCCCCTCTCCCCCCCCCCTTGTTGAATAAATTAGAATTTCGTCTTAGGCTATTTTTCCCCAATAGCCCAAATAATAAGAGCGATTTTACAACGGCATTATTTTTTTAAATAGCCGTAATAATAGAAGTAACCTCTTTTTTTTTGCTGTCAGAGTGATCTCCAGCGAGACTGTAGCGATATTTATACTTCTCTTTAACTGGTATGATTAATGATACTCTGAATGGTTCTAAAACTGTCTCTGGATAAACGCAAAGGGTGTCACTCATAGAGGAGTCATAACACACAAAGCTGACACAAGGCTATTACGACTAATTAGACAACAAAGGGATTAGAAAGATAAAAGGTTAGTCAAAATTCTATTTCCATTCCAAAAAGCACAAAAAACTTTAAATGTCCCAAAAAGAAGAAAATGACAAGAGTAATTTATTACACTCTGGATTTTGGTGTCCCAATAGACCGCCAATTTAGGCAACAGCTTAGAGCTCTGTCCATCATACTCGTACATGTGTTGTATCTTTTTAACACCTGATGATAGGTAAAGAATCTGCTGAAAAAATACAAATCTGAGACGGACTCATTTTTTTTTTTGTTATTCTCACAAGTAATATTCTGTCTACGTCAGTGTTTAAATTTTAATAACATAATAATAAGTAACTATGGAGGGAGTTTAGACACTTAAATTAAAGAACGTGTTAGTGACCAAAGTATATGTTCCGATTGTCTTACACATTCTGAGTAAACAACTTTTTCTTTATTTTTTGACAATCACCATAAGCTCTGCTTTCACGTTTATTGTTCTTAAGAGTTTGAAATTTTAAATGTCAGACAATAGAATTTATTAGAATCGTTGACTTTGCATCCCTTTTTACAAATTTGGTAGTTAGTGCATGCAGCCTTAACATATCTTTATTTTCCCATACTTGAGAATACCCTGTGAACTTCATTAATTCAATCATTCGGAAGAAATAAAAATTGTATATAAAAACCAACACTTATTACTATTTATGTCAAGATTTAAAAAAAAAAAAAAATGTTTTATTTCAATTTCGAAACATTAATTTCTGACAAAATAAGACTTTAAAAAGGCTATCTAAAATACATTTTATAGCTTATGTCTAAAATGCACGTTCTCACATCCTATAGCTCTTGTGGCACCGATATCATGCTTCGATTTTTTAGCAGATTTCCCTTAAGGGAATTTTCCAATTTTTTCTTCAAATGTCTATCGATCCTACCTAGTAGAAGACGAAAATGAGGTCCGTTCAAAATTATATATATATATATATATATATATATATATATATATATATATATATTTGTCTGTTACCGCTCTAGCGGTCGCAATTATTGTTTAATCGTTACTTTACTCGATATTTAGTCGTTTTATGTAAAAAGAAAGGTCGAGTTCGTTAACAGCTGAAATCGGACTAGTGGGAGGGGGGGGGGGGGTTTTTAGAGGGGATGATTTTCGAAAATTCGAAATATCTCCGTTACTATACGTCGGTTCGAAAAATTGTTCAGAATCAATCTTATTGAAAATTAAATTTATTATATATTGTTCTATACATTTATTCTCTATCTTGAATATTAACCGAGATATTTGCATTTGTATTCTGTGTGTGGTTGGCAGGAGTCGGCTATGTTCGTACTTTCCACCGAGAGCTGTGTTGGCCGTTTTCGTAACTAGTCGTCCCTCGTGAATAGGTTTAGAGGTTTCTTACTACTACAGTTGTTATGAGGCAGATTTCTCTATTGTAAAACTTCACGTGGGAAATCTGCTTAGTTTACGCAGCCCCTGCGTGACTGACTTTTTTGTTTGGCATCCCTTTACTTTCTTTAATTCTCCTAGTTAAGTTTTCCCTATTCCTCTTCGTTTTCTTTAATTCTCCTAGTTAAGTTTTTCCTATTCCTCTTCGTTTTCTTTAATTCTCCTAGTTACGTTTTTCCGATTACTCTTCGAACACTAATTCTTTCATGTGGCCTTACCAGTCTGGTAACCAAACAACCCCGGATAGCCCCTTTTCTCTAAATAGGTATATTTGAATATATCTCCTGCCTGGATTTTCATACATGAATATGCGCATGAACATGACGTAAGCGTAAACAAATTCAGTGCTTAAAGAGCTTGTTTTCTACTATTCAGGAGATGCACAGAAGCAGGCAAGATTGACTAATCGTTTAACTTAGAATCTAGGCCTAAATAAATGACCTATAAATGACTCAATAGTCAAAGAAATTGTCATAATCAAGTCACGATACTTCAGGAAGATTGAAAAAGTCCGTCGCGCAGAGGCATAATAACGGAGATATTAAGAATTTTCGAAATAAACCCCTCCCTCCCCCTGGTCCGATTTCCGCCATTAACAAACTTGGTCTTTATTTTTATATAAACGATTATATATCAAGTTTGGTAACGATTAAACAAAAATTGCGACCGCTAGAGCGGTAACAGACAATGTATATACAGTTTTGAGCGGTCCTCATTTTCGTCATCTCCTGGGTAGGATCGATGGACATTTGAAGAAAAATTTCGAAAATCGCGTCATGAGTATGACCTCAATAGCTGATTTCCCTAAAGGGAAATCTGCTAAAAGTTTAAAGTCTCTATTGCCTTGTAGTGGACGTTCCACAATAAATATATAAATACAACCTCTAGAATTATTTAGTCTTCATCTAGGAAAACGATTTCTCATGTTTAGGAAAACAAAAACTTTTTTTTTCAAAATACATTTGCTAAAGTGTGAAAACTTTTAAGTTGGGATGAAACACCAATATTTCTAAATCAATGTTTTGAACTTTGAAATAGTGCAAACTGAACACTCTAAAAATCAATTTCTAGGACGTGAGACCTGGATTTATGTAAAAGACCATCAATTGTTCAACAATCTTAATAGAAGTCTGTGGCACAAGACTGAGCAAAGATGAATATTCCCATATTCAGGAATGAAACACATATGCTAGCAAGGATCACACGCCATTTGCACATTCTCTATTAAATTGCTCGATATCAAGAAACTTATATTAGAAAATCTGTATAAATACTTAGTTACCAACAGCACTATGTTCGAAATCGATACCCATCCATGGCTGCCTTGATTAAATGCAACCAAACAACTATTAAGCAGAGATCTTATGAAAATGGGAAAAACTACTTCTCTCATTCCCCCGTGTAAAGGTTAGAATATCTAGGGAAATAATATTGTTACGTTTTTTATTGCCAAAACCAGTAATAAACGTTTTTAATATGAGTTCTTTTTGGATTGCAAAATTAAGCATTCGCAAGTTTCACAGTTTTTATCACTGCACAATTTATTTCACAATGCACAATACACTTGGCAATTATTCTTAATTACTACTTACAGTATACACTGATAGCGTCACTGTTCTTCAGATTACACAGTCCAACAATTCACTCACGGTCACTGAAATTCACAACAAGACGGAACTGCACTGTCCTTGACTTCGCGGCACTAAACTGTTACTTACAGTCACGGCACAACACTGTTCTTCTTCTAAAAACACTTTACCGCACTGCACTAAGTCGCACTGTAGCACTGATGTGACCATCATGATCGCTGAGCATAAACTGACTAGCTCGCGGCTGGCCGGTTCTTTATATAGGTCGCCGGCATACATCAAAGGGGAATTGGCTGGTTCATTCGAGGCTGGGTTAGACGAGTTTAGTAGGGGCTCGACCTTCTGTCGGCTTCTTTGATCTATCTTTCGCGCTCTTCCCAAATACGCAACTCTCTCTCTGAAGGATTATTCATGTATGTATTTAATTTTCGCAACAATATTCTATTCAATATAACAGTTCTCAGTTTGCTCATTAAATATATTAACTTTTATCTCATTATAATGAAGATATTATAAAACCCATTCATTGATCTTATTAACTCCTGTCTCAATTAGTACATCATATGCAATAATGGGGTACACACAAGTAATTTTGTCTTTCCAATTAATGATGGAAACTGGGGATTTTACCGATACACTATTTGCTGGTAAAATTTGGAGATAATTTAGAGAAGAAATTAGCGGTACTAATTAGTCGATATACAATGGTTCCTACGATTTTAGTATAATATTATACTTATGCAATTTTTTTCAATTTAAAAACAAATACATTGAGAAACTATTGAAGACGGTTATATTTGACTAAGAACTGAAACATTATTTGCAAGCAACGCGTGCTATGGTTCATGAACGCTTGATTCTTTGTCGTTAACCACAGAGCGACCTAGTCATATAGTCTACACGCTGAGAGCTTGGTTCGTTGACGTTAACTACCGCCTAGTTATAGTCTACGCGCTGAGAGCTTGGTTCGTTACCGTTAATCACCACTTAGTCATATAGTCCACTTCATGAAAGCTTGGTTCGTTGACCTTAACCAGCTCCTAGTCATAAAGTCTACTCCATGAGAGGTTGGTTCGTTGTTTGTTAACCACCGCCTAGTCATATAGTCTGCTCCATGAGGGCTTGGTTCGTTACCGTTAACTACCGCCTAGTTATAGTCTACTCCATGAAGGTAGGTTCGTTGACGTTAACCTCCAGCAAGTCATATAGTCCACCCCATGAGAGCTTGGTTCGTTGTCGTTAACCACCGCCTAGTCACATAGTATACTCCATGAGAGCTTGGTTCGTTGTCGTTAACCACCGCCTAGTCACATAGTATACTCCATGAGAGCTTGGTTCGTTGTCATTAACCACCGCCTAGTCACATAGTATACTCCATGAGAGCTTGGTTCGTTGTCGTTAACCACCGCCTAGTCTAGTCTACTCCATGAGACCGTGGTCGTTGCCGTTAACCACCGCCTAGTCATATAGTCTACTCCATCAGAGCTACTTTACAGAATTGACTAATTACCCTATCGGAGGGTATAAGATTAAGAGGGAAGGGAGAGTATAGCGGATCGATTATTGAAAGTGCTAAAGCCCTCCCCCCGCGGGCTAAGCCAGGGCTTGATGAGCCCCAGTTTTATTCCTCCTAATCCCCACCGTCTCCTCAGCAGCCTAATAAGATGGGAAGAGGGCTGTATCATTTTAAAATAGCTCATTTTCTAGTCGAGTTCCCGTAACGAGGTTCCCGCCCTTCGTCTCTTAAACCTCTCATTTAGCCCGGGAATTCTTTTTTATCCGAGTACCGCCCCCTACTCCAATGGTCTCTGTACCAATTCCAAACTCCTTCTTATTGGCTCAACCTCCTTTTACTGTGAGACAATTGTGTTTCGCTATTAACAGTCAGGAATAATGTAATTATTCCATTATGAATAACTCACTCCCGCCAAAAGGCAAGTCTTGTATAAACTATTCTCGTTAAATAATAGTGGAATATTATCTTCTTGTTGCACGTTAATTCATTTAGTGCGAGTGCAAAATGTGGATTCGGTGCGAAATTGCCATATAACCATTTGGGCTCAGAATAGATCAAACGAGGCAAGTAAATATAGAAATCTAATTCATTAGCTTTCAAAGCATGGGGGAAAGTAGGCTGAATCTAATTTAGAATATTTTAAGGTTATTTCATCACCAAAATATTTGAAGAAACGATTATTGGGCAAACGAAAAAAGAAAGGCACAGGATATCAAAACTTGATACGTTTTAATTAATGAGCACACAAATATGAAGAAGTAGTTTCTCTCAAAACCCAGTGGTTAGGGGTGGTTACAATAAGATACGGGTTTGCATACATTGAGATGATGAATATGAATATAGAGACATACATTGCAAGGAGCTAAAATTGCACTGAAATGCCCAAAGAAAATCAAAATTCCATCACAGTATATATACAGCTGATATCAGACGATCTTATCTGACCATGAACTACGTGCTTTCTCATAAGAAAAAAGGGATCGATACGTGGTGAATAAGTAGGTAATGCATTACCTCGAATTTTATTGCGAAAATCAGATGAGTAGGTGTGCGTGTTTACTTAACATTGAAAACAAACAAAAGAATCTTGGAAACAAATGAATGTATAAAACAAACGCTGGAGAAAACAAATTTATCAATAAGATTGAAATGTAATATTTCTCGATACGTAGTAAGAGCTGATTGTAATTGTACATTTACATTTTTACATTTCTATCATCTTCCCCTAATGTAACCAAGTTGGATTTCGTCCATTGAGAAACAAAATCTTCAGTTTCATGTAAACCCCAATCATTTAATGGAATACCATGATGTGGAGCATGGCTTGTTGAACAAACGTTTAGGGGGGGGGGCGGGGGGGGGGTAGTTTATATGCTGTGCTGTTTTGGAAGTCACCTAGAATAAATCCCTAAACAGTGACCTCAAATTACTCAAACAATAGTACCTATCCAACTGCAAAAGTCTTTTGACAGCTCACTCTGAATCATGATATACGTAGTGACCCCTAAAGAAGACCAGAAAAAAATCACGCTCAACTAACGTAAACTAAGCAGATTTCCCATGTGAAGTTTTACAATAGAGAAATCTGCATACTGGTAACACAACACCACCATGATTAAATACAAACGGTAATGAGAAATCTTTCAGTTAATTAAAATAAATTCCCAACTGAAACGGCTTCTGAATTGTAAGAATAATTTATATTTTAATAACTCAAATTTTAGTAGTTCAAGAACTAAAGAAGGGGGGGGGGGTGAATGAACAGGACGTATTTGCATAAATCTCACAACCCCCCTCCCTCTGGTCCGATTTCAGCCGTTAACGAACTTGATCTTTCTTTTTACATAAAACGACTAAATATCGAGTTTGTTAACGATCAAACAAAAATTGCGACCGCTAGAGCGGTAACAGACAAATATATATATATATATATATATATATATATATATATATATATATATATATATATATACAGTTTTGACCGGACCTTATTTTCGTCATCTACTAAGTAGGATCGATGGACATTTGAAGAAAAATTTCGAAAATTCCGTCATGAGTACAACCTCAATAGCTGATTTCCCTTCGGGGAAATCTGCTAAAAGTGGCTGGCCAAGGTAGGAATGCTTAGTCAACTTGGAGGAATTTAGCTGAAAAGTCCGTCACGCAGGGGCTGCGTAAACTAAGCAGATTTCCCTCGTGAAGTTTAGTAAAAGATAAATCTACATACTGGTAACACAACACCACCGTGAACAAATACAAAAGGAAATAATAAATGTTTCATCCAATTTAATAACCTGTCGACAGGAACCGTTAGGTTAGAAATGTAAACAAACGGGTCTGCCCGCCTCACACCGGACAGAAAAACAATTTCTGAAATATATCAGAATATAACATATTAATTTTATTGAGAACTATTTACTATATCTAGTACTTTAATTAATAATGAGTCAAACTAATTCATATCTCATTCAATCAAATTTTAGTAGTCCAAAACCTTAAGACGGGGGGGGGGGGGTCACCAGGACATATTTGCATTTATCTCGTATAATAAAGGTCTCTTCAATACAATTTTTGGTATTTAAACTTCGAATAATGTGATTTATTATGTAGCAGAGTATTGTTTATGTAACATGAGTAGAAGTGGCGGTTTGGTGATAGCTGAAAACTGGAAAATGCAATTATTTTGGATAATATTCAAGATATTGAAGAAGTGTATAGTACAATATTTATAGTAAATTTAATTTGCAATAAGACTGATTTTATACAAATTTTCGATCCGACCTATGGTAACGGAGATATTTCGAATTTTCGAAAATCCTCCCCTCTAAACCCCCCCCCTCCCCCTGGCCCGATTTCAGCCGTTAACGAACTTGATCTTTCTTTTTACATAAAAAGACTAAATATCGAATTTAGTAACGATTAAACAATAATTGCGACCGCTAGAGCGGTAACAGACAAATATATATATATATATATATATATATATATATATATATATATATATATATATATATATATACATACAGTTTTGACCGGACCTCATTTTCGTCATCTCCTGGGTAGGATCGATGGACATTTGAAGAAAAATTTCGAAAATCGCATCATGAGTACAACCTCAATAGCTGATTTCCCTTAAGAGAAATCTGCTAACAAGCAATTTCGAAATATTTCCTAATAATATATCCAAAATTTAAAAATCCTTTTGATTTTAGAATCTTAAAATTGGCCCCATGAAGGGCAAAGGTCTGTAAAAGAGTAGAGCTTTTTATTTAGCTTAAAGAGTGTGATCCCAAGATTTGAACTTGGGACCTCTTTGCTATATAATGCAATGCTTTACCCTCTTATTACTTGCCAATGTGGGTTCCGAAAACCCTCGAATTCAAATACTGTAGCTCCAAACGTGCAGAAGCGGAGTAGGATTACTAAAAACATTATGAGTTCAATAAAAACTGAGAGTAAAGGCATTGTGTAGTTATTCAGTACTTCGATTAATGGTGACTAATAAGTGCAATGAAAATGTAACTTTGTCGATGAGCTTCATTTGGTAAAATGGAAGCGACACCAATAAATGAATAGTAATCCTCAAAAACAGCGAGATGGAAACTAGAAACAGCTTTAATAACTATTCTCATGTGCAAAAGATAAAGAAAAGCAATTTACAATAGTTGATAATGTGAGTCCAGCCATCTTCAGATTACTAAAATATTAGCTTATTTGAAAGCGGGATGGGTGGGATTCATGAGAGCCGGGCAGGGGCTAAAAGCAAAGAAGGCCAACCCTACTATAAAACTTCAATAATCGATCCAAGATTTACCTCGAACGCCATCTTGGTGGCAGTTAATTGTCCACCCCCAGAAGGAGGGACCCCTTGAATTATTGACAGTGTAGCCCGGGGTCCCCATTACAACGATAAATGGCAAACAGTGGAATTGTTTTTCTGACTTCTTTTTAAACGACCGCTCCTCCCTCTCCCAAATAGGAGACTATAAATAGAAAAGCAATGGGCTCGGGTTTGTCTATCAGATGGTCCACAAGATTAACAATGTTAGCCCAATAAAAATGACTCCTCTCTTTACATTAAGTCTCATGTAAAGTGCCGAATCCATTCAAATCCTTTGGGAGCAAATAAATAAGTCATATGGACACTGATTGATTATTTCAATTTCATACAAAAAAAAGTCATGTAAATGTTTAACCTTAACAGGTGAATTTGGAATTCAGCCTTGTCCTTCTTGTCTAAATTCTCACAGACTGGACCTACATTAATTCACACCCAAGGAGAGTGCCAATCATACGTCAGATTACGTAGACTACAATTCTAGTCTCGGCTGGAATTCTCTCAATTCTTCCTCATGCTCTTATTGGTCTCTAGCCACCGCAGGTTGTGAAGTATCGAAACCAACCTGCATTAGCATTAAGCCTTTGATCGAAATAGAAAGTCCCATCCCTTAATGGTTAGGATCGGCCCATTGGGAAGCTGATTTAAAGTAAACGAAAAAGAGAGAATTCAGAATACCTGGGTCGGCGAATGCTATATGTATTGGACTCAACAGACTAAAAATTGAATTGTACAATTATCGTTAAAGAGAATTTTTCGGTGAGGTGAAGGGAATTAGGTGTTGGCAAGGCGCTATTAAAGTAGTTAACATATTTATTTAACCCCAACTCCAAATCTCCTTTCAAATAGCAAACAAAAAGTTCCGCTTCTATTTTGCCATATGCACGTAAATGTTGGTACAATATATCTGCAAAACAGATATTTCATAAATTTGTATATAAATTCCAAGAATTCTACTGAATTGTTTTTTTAGTAAAATAATTGCTAAATGTTGTTTACTTATGATCCATTTGAGTCAAGTCCAGTGATGGCTGGTAGCTAAAATTAGTGGGGGTGTGGCTCCAAAAAATGTTTAGCCTTAGCACGCCATAGTTGGCACTGTAGAAACGACAGTGCTCTCTCTCCCTTGCATCCTCGCTGGAGCTTCCTGTGTGCGCATGCGCACAACAGTCAAACACCTCACCTGTGGAGCTCACAGTTCCATACAAAGATTTTTGTATCTTTTTTCAAAAACTTGGAGATGGTTAGCAGTTCCACAGTGCCTATACGCGAGCCGCCACTGGTCAAGTCGAAACTTGTGGAATTCAGCATTTTGAAATATTTTTGAGCTATTTTCAGGAATTATGATTTATAGATCAAGAAAAACAAAACTTGTTTGTAGGTCCCATCTGGAAATCACACATCATACATGCCAACTTAATCAAGAGAAAAATTGGAAGATTTTCTAATGGTAATGGGAAGTGGGAAGTAGTGTGTGGGGCCGTTCAGTCCAAGGTTCAGTTTTCAATTGAATGAAAAATATGGATACTCTGTTCTCTGTTCTTTGCCGGTGATGATATATGCGCACAGGCTAATAATATTCTACAAATATGTGCATGTATATTTTTAGTAAATTTTAAAATAATCAGCCGTCTTTTTCCTTTATGGGAAATGCTGAAATCGTTTAATTGGTACTTTAAACAGCCCAACGCCATAGAACAAACTTTTGCTCGATTCCTCGTATTAAAACTCGAGCAGAAACTTTTGTAAAAACCAATTTGAGCGTAGCAAGCATTAAAAAATATTTCCCTAAAAACAAGATTAAACACCTTTAACTGGCGTTAGCTCATAATTTCACGGAGACCGCTTAAGGAGGACGGAATCATTTTTCACCACTAAGGGGTGGGGTGGGGTCTCTGAAAAAACCGATAGGACGGCGAGGGGAGTGAATGAGCCAGGGACACGGAAAATGGAGTAAGAAAAAGTTTCGGTTCTTCGAATGGTGGGGGGGGGAGGAGCCAAAAAGGATTTTTATGGATCGTTGGAAACCGCCGATAAATTAAAGGGGGCCTGTATAATGCAGACTTCCTTTCAAACCTCTTTTTATACTTCAATAAAACAAAACAAGTTACTCCCTTTGTCTTTGTCTGTGTGAGTTTTATAATATGATGATGATGTAGGAAAACATATTCTTGACAAGGTAGCCTTTGTTTTATCAACTGCTCAAATGCTGCAATACTACTTTATTTATTTTGTTTTTTCATATAATTTTTATGTGATGAGTAAATCAGCCACTGAGGTTGCCCGAATGACATTTCTGAACTTTCCGAAAATGTACTGATTGTTCCCAGTAAAATAAATTGAATTTACATTTGTGTCTGTGCGTGCATTGTGCGTGTTCATTATATATACAAACGAGGAGAGAGAGAGAGAGAGAGAGAGAGAGAGAGAGAGAGAGAGAGAGAGAGAGAGAGAGAGAGAGAGAGAGAGAGAGAGAGAGAGAGACAGACAGACAGACAGACAGACAGACAGACAGACAGATACATAGACAGAAAGAGTATACGCTTCTGTGGTAAAAAAAAAAAAAACTGTATCAAAATAACAGCAGTTCTTCATTGTTTGTTATTAGAAGAGAATATTTCTGAAGGCTGCCAAATTTCAAAAATTCACAGAACACAATTCTTCAAAGATAAAATATCATTACTAAATAAGTACTCGGTTTACTATAAATGATATTCTTGTATTGTGAAATATATTAAATTTTATTCAGAAAGAGTACTAAAGACCCACCAGGAGCAGTACTTTACTGTATTCCCTCCTAAGGGTTCATTGTCCTAGAGGTTTAATTTCAGCCAAATTTGTCAAAATGTAGGTAGGGAAAGAAACTAATATTTGCCTACAACAAAATGGAGTGAGAAAGAAGCTGGAACCGATTTAAGAACTATAGTACGGTGAAATAAGCCTATAAAGTGACCTAATGATCATTACGGTTTCAGGTGTCTCACATACACCATCAGTTCGTTGGACCTTCTTTGTACACGACCCCCCTCTGACTATACATGGCAGGTAGCACGAAATGACCCCAACTTGACAAGACTAGATTTGCATCAATTCGTCTCGGCTCAGCCTATATTTGACTCGTTCTCAATTCTGGTTAGACCGGTATCTCGTTTGACATGATCCATTCGACTCAAGTCGAGACTTTAACACTAGATTCTTTTGGACATACGGATCAAATCGACACCAGATGACTCACTCGCCTAAGACATGGCTCGACAGTGCTCTTACACTCATCCGAGTTCTTTTTCACTGCAGGTTCTATTGAACTCTTGCGCGACTGGACTCTGGGTCCATTCGATTCAAGTGGAGGCATCAACAAGATTACAGGTGGTTCTTGTTCGATTGCGACATGGCCATTCTGAAGACCTGATGGAATTCACAAAAAACCTTATCAAAAGTGGTTTTCACGTAAATCACTAATAACTAAACCAGTTGTAACCATACACTCGATTTTGATACTCGGATATGGAATTTTCAGAAATGTATTTCCAATGGAGGCGAAAATAGAAGGAAGAAAAGGAGAAACTGACAAGAATTAAACAATACAAATTGGTTCCTGACAGATAATCGTGAAACACAAAAGGCAACATAAAATTTAGATTATTTATATTTCATTGATCATTATTTTATTTAACATAATAAACTCGAAATTTGGTTCATTTCTTTTTTACAGGTCACAAATAAGAGTTGAATAGATTACTTAGCTGACTAAATCAGGAAGGATATGATTTGAAGTCCATTCATACCTCTGCAGATAGTGGTTTATCGAGGAAGGGGAGAAAGTAGTTGTGGTTTAAAATTCCCATAGATGTCGCTGACAGACATACTAATGACTAACACGTTGGAATTCAATTATGAAAGGATTTATGGGTTGTATTGGAGGCCAGAGATTGAATGGGGCCCGGCACCTCCAAGAATGCAATAAAACTCGCCCCAACCCGGGGCTTCGGATCATCCCCTATACCCGCCCCATTATTCCACAATCCCATTTCGGATCACAATGACATTTGGGATAATTTACAGCCCAAATCAAATCTCCATCAAAATACCTGTGCCGAACGGTGGAACGCCGTTTATTTATTGTATTCCCGTTTGGAGGGTCTAAATTGTGTGGCCTTGGTGATTGGGTGGTTCCGTGGTGACGGAAAAATGGTGCTCTTTATTGTGTGTGAAATGTGTACAATAATAAATATTCTCTCATATCTTCATAGTTTGCAAGGCACTTTTATTACGTAGCTATCCCATTTCGTGTGACAACCGCAGAAATGTGCCTTTTAGCACTGACTTGCTGATGAACAGTACATTCCAAGGCTATAGATAGCCCCTTCCACTGTTCGACTGTTGGTCAACATTTACAACATCTAATCATCGCAGATTGGGTGTCCTTGGCTTTTTCATGGCTCAAAGCTACTTTTAAAGCTCCTTCGTGGAGCAATAATTACAACTGTTGCTCAGAGTCACAATTTAGAACACTGCGGCCGACCGCTCGAGAGGTCGAATAAAGTTGATTTCATCTCCAATGAAAAACGCACATTAGAATGTGGGATAATTAACGGGGAATGAAAAACTTACTTATGGGGGAATAAAACAAAATAATTAATGGACTAGTAGATCTCAGGGCATTGGAATATAGACAAATTAAAAAATGAATTTTACCTGAGTCTTGATCAAATGATGACGGCCAAGAAACAAAGGAGTAAGAAGGAACAAAGAGAGAGATAGGAAATATGGCTTATATACTTGAATAAATGCATCATACACAGGAAACATTCACAAATTGATCTTGAGATGAGGGGAGCTCAAGAACTACTTTTCTAAAGACATGGAAAATGTATGAAAGGTGTGTAAACACCAGTCTGGCTGGAGAGCTCAGAAGTAGCTGCCATCAGTGCCGGAAGATATCTTCGGACCAAATGGCCACCAGTCCTGAATAGCGCTGGACTAACCTAAATGCCAGAACTAACTCAGGCGGGTACTCACATAATTCAAAATATTGAACAACTTGTTGGTTTTCAATTTCTACAATGCGTCCGGCATGCTTCGTGCCTTTTCTGGCAGCACATCAGGGGATAGAATTCTACAAGACTAACGATACTAGTGAAAATTTTTAAAATATATAAAACCATAATAACATGAACATAGTTTTTTTTATTAGATAAAAAAGGTTATGAAAGCAATGTAAGAACGATTCTTCCACATGTAGAAATTAGCAACGACTTAACAAATTAAAAAACTGATTGTCAGATTTAAAACTGAAGACTTAGGCAGTACAAAAATAAGCTAGACAAATAAATCTATACTTTCAAATACCCAAACAAATGTAGGATTTTTAAATTATGATAATACCAATAGTCATGGAATAAGTTCCAATCAATAGATTATGAACTAGAGTATAAAACCCATTTTTGAGGTGCTGGATGGTGAAAGAATTATTATATCAGGTAAGAAAAGAAAGGCCTCATTCCTTTACAGTTGTTTCTTCGTCGCCACACAGCGTTTTCAGAGCATAAGCTCCAGTGCCCTCTTCATAAAGATGTTACTGGAACCAAAGATTCCCTGTGACTCTAACACTCCTGGTTCCAGAGGGCACTGTTGATGGAGCGTATACTCTGAAAGCGCTCTTTCGCAACGAATAAATAACTGTGGAAGAACGCGGCCTTTCTTTTATTACCAGGGATAGAGTAAACAACTTGTCTTAAAACTCTAAATAAATTCCGCCCCGCAGGGCTGCGAAAATAAACAGATTTCACCATTAGTCTTTATTTCAAAATAAAAATCCGATGATCAGAAGTGGGGGTTTGCTATAGACTGGATAGAAGAAAGTACGAGTACCTTGCTTAATATTGAGTTACAAAAAAATGCATACAAGAAGAATTCATGAACATCACCAGTTGAAGATGGGTTCTATAACATTTTTGATCCGACTCGTAATAATGGAAATAATTTCCCCTCACACTTATTACCGGATTACTGCCGTTAATGAACTGGACCTTTAGTTTTACATGAAACGTATAAATACCAAGTTTGGTGACGAGTAAACAACAATTTCTGCCGCTAGGGCTTTAACAGATATATATAGGTTTGAACGGATTTCATTTGAAGACATTTATCAAAAATCGCATTATGAGTACAACCTCAATAGCTGATTTCCCTTTAGAAAAATCTGCTAAAAGTTAGAAAGATTTCATAAACATTTAAGTACCTGTATAAATAAATTTGATTGATGTAATATAGTAAGCGATAACTTTGCGATTATCCTAAAAAATCTGTCCTGTTTGTTTCTTAGCAGTGGTACAGAACGGACAAGACTAGCCCTATTATCACATTCTTCCCCGTGTCTGTGTGAATATATTTCTGTTAACCGACTTGAGTTTCTTTTAATTAGTTATCGCCTCCACTGATTTCGACTAAATGGCATTTCGCCAAACCAGTTTTCGCCAACCAGCAACACGGCAGAGAAGAAGGAGATCGCTTGAGTATATCAATCTCAAATAAATTTCAAGTGTTACCTCCAAGAGGATATGCGTAATATATAATAATATAGCATATGTGTAGCCTAAATAATAATAAGTGTATAAAAATAATTATAATTTAATATAATCACTATCAAGAGCAATTCTGTTAATGGCTGACGCCTGGCAGTTTTCAGAAGCATAAGGTTCCATTCCTGATTGCCACCAAATCATACAGACGTCATATCCTCAAGGATAGTAGTATCTCAGACAAATGTAGATTATGCAACAACAGTTTTGAGTCCATACAACAAGTTACTGCTGGGAATGTGAAACACTTGCTGGGTCCGAATACTTAAAATGGCACAATAACGTGGCAAAAGTATACCCTGAAGCACTAGCAGAGAAATGTCGCTTATTATAGCTATGATCCCCAAACATTATTGGTAAAAGATAATGTAAAGATTTATTTGGATGAAGCGATGGTAACCGACAATACGGCTGTGCATAATAACAAACCTAATATTCTCATTATTGATATTGCAGTACCCAATGATGAGAATATTCTAAAAACCCCAAGGAGAAAAATTTTAAAAATATCAAGAATTAGCAATTGAGCTACTAAAGGAAATCTGCCACAGTTACTCGTACTCTCGTAAGGAAAAATGGACTCGTGCTAAAAACAACAATAGAAATTAAATTATCAATTTGAAATTATAAATGAAGCACAGCAATGTATAGTTCAAGACACTTCTAGAATTATACCAGAAACGAGACAGGCGAATGAACGAAATTTGTAAAGCAAGAGGTTAAAATGGGCAGGACATGTAAGAAAGAGCCCAAACAGCTCCACATACATACAAGACACACTAAGGAAACCGACATTTAAATCGACGAAAGAGATCGAAGGTTGGATTATGAGAGTAAAAGACACTAAAGATTTCAGGTTGTGGAGTTGGAAGCCATTGTACAGGATGATCAGAAGTGGAGAGAACTAGTAGAATTACGGTAATAGCCATCAAAGATTTGCAATATCTGCATCAAGTGTGTATGTGTGTATAGCATCCATAGTCACTTTTATTAAAGCTTCATACAGACATAGAAGTATCTGGGTTCGCCCTCATCCTAACCTCTATTTCTGCTTACAAGCATTGCTCAGCATGGCTATCATCATCATAATGCTACTTGAATGTGCTTCATCTCTAAGTATAGTAAACTCCCATAAAACGTCAAGACTACCAAGGCCTCAGCTATGCCAAGACATTTTTTTATATCTTCTACTAGTGACATGGTACCATCATCTGGACTCTTCATTATACAAGTGAGTTGACAATTTTATGCAACAACAATAGTGGTGATACTGGTTCTCCTTAAATCTCTGCTAACTAACTATTAAGAACTCCTATCCCGATTTTGCCTTTCAAACAGTCTTCTTTGGGTCAACCTCGAGAACAAGGAGAAAGCTCCCCAGTAATTTCAATACCTCCTACAAACTACTTTTCCATTAAGCCTGCCGATAGTCAGTGAACTGTGAGCGATATCAAATCATTTTCATATGTGGTCCTTCCAATAAATTACAACACTGCATTGAATAAAATAGTTAAAAAAAAAGTGCTTTTAAAGACCTATGAAAAATTATTTTTTTTTACCATATTTATATGGATACATATACTTTTAATCCTGCTTCATTTAAGTAATTTAAAAGGAATTAAAAATACATGTATACTAATAAAGCTAAATTAGAGATGGTTATAAATAAGCATAAGTGATCGACTATTTGTTAATTCCGACTAGCAATGTATTCATACTCAGTTATATGGAAAGCAAATATATCCGATGAATTTTGGAAGACTGAATATTTGGTATGAACAGAAAACAATTACCATTTTATCTATGGAAATCTGGCTTGTTGATAAATAAAGAGAATTGAACAACAATTAGCAATGGACGGGCTTTAACCGTTTAATGAATATACAATCGTTTCGATGGCCTAAATGAAATCTCTATCAGGTCCGGTTCGCGCGGTTTGATATAGAAGGCTGATCCCTGTTTTTGACGTGTATGCCCAGATAAAAGTACGACTCCATCAGGGCCCGAATATACATCACAAAACCCGTGGATAAAACATCCAGATTGGTTTTTGATCTGAGTTAATTATTTATCTGTGCGGGTCATTGCTTTTCATAAAACAAAAATCCTCCCCCACAGTCGAGAGCAGTATACGCGCGGACGTGAGTCTTCACCCCGTCCCATGACAGATATAAATATTGAAAAAGCCCTGGCCAGTGGAACAGGCCCTCCTGACAGCCTCTGATTAATCAACCAACTAACGATCAATCACTCGTTCTAATTTACAAATGTCACACTCTATTTGGAAAAGGGGGCCGTATACGTCATAGGTGGAATCTGAATCGTACCCAGAAGGAAGGCGGTTGTAAAAATAAACTGGGAAAAGCCTGGACGGAAAACGGGCTTATCAGCCACAGCGTATTTATTCTGACCCGTACAATACTGTCACTGTGTTAATTAAATGTCCGCTTATCCATCTTTCTTTTTTTCCCAACCCGCGATTCCTCTATTTTCCCATCTCCTGTTCTCCGAGGATTGGTAATGGCTGTCAATCCGTACGAAAATATCAGAAGCATCCAATCCTTGTTTGGATTTCTTTATCCAATAATTGCCCGTCCCTGAAGCCCAGCAGTTTTTTTTTCCCCGTTGGAACTACACTTTCAATATACAATAAATCTGTCAGTTATCAAGGGTGTTTTTCCCCCGAGTTGTTAAATCGCTGAAAGGTAGGTTGGGCGAATGTTTTCCCCAAGTATTGCCATTGGCCAATTCATTTAATCCCCCACATTCTGACGATTGCCTGCTTGCTCAATTCAATACAATTCTTATCGTCTTTTCACAATGGAAACCAATGTGACCGGCCGTTTAAACACAAGAAAGAGAATATAAATTGGCAGTTTTAAAGCCATCTCGTATTCAATGGGTTTAATTTGGAATAGAAGAATTCAAAAAAACATCAAATGTCGATATTCTGCTTACAGCTCATTGCATGGAACCCTCAATAACACCCTTCTAGAATAAGTGCTAGTATTATAGAAATACAACTTCAATCAACTATGAAAATCGACACAAACTTAATAGAAGTAAGAGTCGATTTTGAAAATTGAGTTCAAACATTTATCAAGCACTTTACTGTTGTTACTGTATCCTATCACTGTCTGACCTCTCACCCCAAACACGAATTTGCATCTATAACGCATAACATAGGCCCCATGGAAACGATATTTGAAATTTAAGCTTCGAATAAAAAGGTTCATGTTATAATTGCTTCTTGTCATTAGGACATAATATGGAGCGTCTACTATGGTACGCAGGACTTTGGATTGGAAGGTCTGGATGCGTCTGATGTTCGAAGGTTTTGCATTGTAAAAGACCTAATTCCTTTAAGATTCAGAAAATTCCACAGCAGGCTGTCCAATTACCCTAATCCAGAAGTCCACTCCGCAGCGCATCAAAAGACAATGGCCCAGAGTGATGGAGGAACTATTGTATTGTACATATGGCACATTACCATATGCATTTAAATGCAGGCTGTAATATACTCAATAAAATAAAATCCTAATATATGTTATTAGGACAAGAGTAGGAGTGAGGTTTTATTTTACGACCGGCTGACTACTAAGACTGAAATTATCACGGTTAATATTCATGATACAGAAAGCATGTATAGAGCAACATTTATAGAACATTAAATATGCAATAAGGTTATGTACAGTTTTTCGATCCAACGTATAATAAAGGAAATGTTTGGAATTTTCTCCTCCTCAGCATCCCCTCCCCCTGGTCCGATTTTAGCCGTTAAGAAACTTGGTCGTCAGTTGGGCATGAAACGCTTATATATCGAGTTTGCTAGCGATAAAACAATAATTACAACCACTAGAGTGGTAACAGACAAATATATATATAAGTCTATGTGTGTGAGTTTATATATACAATTTTGAACAGACCTCATTTTCGTTATCTCCTGGGTAGGATCGATGGCATTTGAAGAAATTTTTCGAAAATCGCGCCATGAGTACAACCTGAATAGCTGATTTCCCTTCAGGGAAATCTGCTAAAATTGCGCCTTTAATATCGCAATCGAATTCGTCGAATTCTTTTATTCGACTTACAATTAGTCTCACAAAATGTTTTCGAGTCACTAAGGCATAAGTATTATGTATTTCTTTAACGAATATTTCTACTTAAAAAACAAGTATGTAGATCTTATTATGAACTAATAAAATACCTTTTCAATCTAAAATACGGAATTCGAATTTTTAAGAATATAGTTATACTTAAGAAAAATATTTTTTCCCAATTTTGTGAGCGAGGTTTTCAAAATTCTCACGATGAAAATAAATTTTTTGTAGGAAAAAAAGAAAAGAAGTCATCGTGAACATTTAATTCCATGTTTACACGGAAGAACAGCCCTTCCACTTCAACTTTATTTAAACGTTGGGTGCCCCGTCCTTTGGACACAAAATGTACTTTTTTAAGTAATCGTTGAATAATGGTAACATTACTAAACTGAAATGAGTGAAGAAAGTGAAACATTTTGCAATAGAGTGAAGAAAGTAATCACTTTCTTCACAAGTGAAGAAAGTGAATTGCCTTCTTAATTAGTAATAAGTATAAATTAAAAAATAATTTGAAGTTGGAAATTAAATGCTTTTAAATGTTTCTTAACATTGTAAGAATTTATTTTAACAAAATAAATTGAAATGTGAATGAATTATTGGTGGAAATAATCAATATATTTTAACATTTAAATATAATAATAATTACCTTCCTTGTTTATAACCTGCACTTGTTTATAACTGCACTACTTCACAATCATCACTAGTTGTTTTATAACTATGCTTATAACCTTTCACAACCATGCTTATAACCTACCAACAACATACCATAATCTTCACTTCATCCTAATTTTGTTCATATTATATCATATGTTAGATCTGATCATATATTACACGTTTACAGAAAAAATTTAATATTACACTCGTGACGAAAGTAGAATTTACAACTCTCGTAAAATTACCACACTCGCTTCGCTCGTGTGAGTAAACGTTTCACTCGAGTTGTAAAATGATCTAGTTTCGTCACTTGTGTAATAAATAACTATTTCACGGTAAAAATCATTTTTTTTTTGCTAATCATTGAATATTGAATGATAATATAATGAAAAAAGAACAAGACAATAAAAGACCGTCACCCAGTGGCTGCTTTAGCTAAACAGATTCTCCATGTAGTAGGAAGTCTCACAGATTGCGTCAACTCATATTCTAGTCTCTATTTATTCCTTAGTAAGAGCCCTAAGCATAAAATATTTGATATTTAGGCTGGAAGTAAAATGTTTAGTGAAATAAAAATTGAATTAGGGGAATAGGAATTTACTGAATGCTGAAAATTCTGTGTAACTATAATGTTTCTGAGTGTTATTTTCTATTGTGAAAACTGGTTGGTATTTATTATGCAATTCCCGTCTTTTAGTTGAGATTATCTAATTTTCTGTACTCTTCGTTTCTCAAGCGGTTTAATCAGTTTAAGAAAGGTAGTGTCGCGTCCCTTTAAACTGTTTTTTTCAGTACGTCTGCTGTGTTATTACCTCATTCCAGCCAGTCATCATGTTTTCTGTTAACGTAATACGAATAGTTTTCCTGATTTGTTCGGGCTGTCTTTTTTTGTGTTATACATTTTTTATTCAAGATATAAGACCCTTGATTTTTCTCTCTGTCTATGTTTATTGTGCTAGTTTCTATCAGATTAGCAGTGCATTACAGAATTTTGAATGCCTCAACAATTAAAAGCTTTTCTACATGTTTATCTCTACATGGAGAATGTGTATTTTTCTTCCATCATAATACTGTATTTTTTAAGTGCTTGTTCGACGTTAAAGAAGTATTGAAATCGCGAAAATTGACCGTTTTCGAATTCAACGGAATTATCCGTTTTGACGAGTTTCGGCCTTACGTTTGTATGTATATGCATATCTTCCATAGCTCAAAATGTCCATCACGCAGGGGCTGCGTAAACTAAGCAGATTTCCCAAGTGCTGGTATAACACACCAGTGATCTCATTTCACCACATATTCTCTAAAACTGATGACTAGAAGGGGGCGGTGTCCGGGTTACTGAAGGCTGAAAACGAGAAAGTACTCTTAATACTTGAGCTACAAAAACATACATAGTACAACAATATTAGACCATCAATACTTTAACAAGATTGGTTCTATAACATTATATGATCCAACTAATAATAATGAAGATATTTTGGGTTTTTTAATTCCCTCCCTCCTCTAAACGCCGCCCCCCCCCACTATTCCAGGTCTGATTTCAGCCAATATCAAATATGATCTTTAGTATTGATAGAAACGGTTGAAAATCGAGTATGGTATAGATTAAATATACATTTTCGAGAAAAGAAGGAAAAATCTTAATTGATGACGTCATCGTGCTTCTCATTTGCCTGTACCTCACACAATAAACATTTATTGAAAATAATATTATGTATTTAAGATTAGAATAAGAAGGCACATGTTATAACAGTTTATTGTTAAAATGGCATAAGTAGGGGGTTTAGTGAAGGATGAAAACTAAAAAATCCAAATATCTAAATATTTATATAACAATATTTATAGGCAATTAAATTTACAATAGGATATATCGAATTGTCAAAATTTACCCCTTCTATACCCCCCTCCTTCTCCTTGTTCAATTTCATCCGTTAACGAACTTGATCTTTAATTTTGCCCGAAACGCTTATATATCCAGTTTGGTAACGATAAAACAAAAACTGCGACCGTTAGAACGGTAGCAGACAAATATATATATATATATATATATATATATATATATATATATACTCCATTTTTTTGATATAATTGTGCTGATGTTTTCGACCAGGTTGTATTTATATGTGGTGTGTTGTTCTTTTCGGAGCTTTGGTCAATGTTGGTGAAATGAATCTTAGTTTATGCCAATATTTCGAGAATTTTTATTTTCTCATCCTCAGGGCTGAGGTAAATTACATGTACTACATTATAATATTGCACATTGGTGTTATACATTGTTATAAAAGGGTGTGTTTTCCTTATTATTACTTACCAAGACTAAATATATTTATAGACTAGTATACATTCTTATTGCACTATGACTAGGGTTATAGTAACCTTCCTTGTTTTGTTTACATAGCAGGGTCACAGCCTTTTGTATGTTTTATATATTTATAGTGTGGTGTATTTGTTTGTTAAACTATATTATAATTGTTGTACTGTGGTTCTTATATTATTTTACAATGGTTATTGCTATGCACTATTTTAATTATTGCTATGTTTTGTTAAATCTATGCTATTGCCACTTACCACTATGTTATTGCAACTTATATTATTTTACAGTAATTATTGCTATGCACTATTACAATCATTGTCATGTTATTTTAAATTATAATTATTGTTGTGTTATGTTAAAGTTATTCCTATGTTGTATTTATGTTGCTATTTTTATTCTTATATTTATTATGTTATAACAACCATTCCTGTGTGTTACTAAAATCATTGTTATGGCTATATTAAAGCTATTCTTATGTTGCATTATTATTATTATTATTCTATTATGTATCTACAGTATTGTTATTCTATTATGTATCTACAGTATTATTATTCTATTATGTTTCTACAGTATTATTATTCTATTATGTATCTACAGTATTATTATTCTATTATGTTACAGTTATTAATGCTGTTTGTAGTTATATTTTTATTAGAGCCACCTTCTTGATGTATTACATCTATTAAGTTATAATATGTTACAGCTGTTATAGTGTTATATATATATACACACACACATTTATAATAATAATGATATGGGTATTATATATAATGTGGTGTTATGGGGTGCTCGAGTGTTATGTATGTGAATATATGTTATGTATGGATATGAATATTGTATAGTGTTGAGGTGTATTTATGGTATTATGTTCCAGTATATGGTGCTGAGTTTGTCAATGTCTGTCTTTTTGTTGCATGTGTTTTTGTGTTGGGCTATGTATAGCACTTCCTTAAACATTCTCTTAAATATTTGACATTGACGAACTCAGCACCATATACTGCAACATAATACCATAAATACACCCCAACACTATACAATATTCATATCCATACATAACATATATTCACATACATAACATTCGAGCACCCCATAACACCACATTATATATAATACCCATATCATTATTATTATAAATGTGTGTGTGTGTGTGTGTATATATATATATATATATATATATATATATATATATATATATATATATATATATACACACACATTTATAATAATAATGATATGGGTATTATATATTAAATATAACTAAAAACAGCATTAATAACTGTAACATAATAGAATAATAATACTGTAGAAACATAATAGAATAATAATACTGTAGATACATAATAGAATAACAATACTGTAGATACATAATAGAATAATAATAATAATAATGCAACATAAGAATAGCTTTAATATAGCCATAACAATGATTTTAGTAACACACAGGAATGGTTGTTATAACATAATAAATATAAGAATAAAAATAGCAACATAAATACAACATAGGAATAACTTTAACATAACACAACAATAATTATAATTTAAAATAACATGACAATGATTGTAATAGTGCATAGCAATAATTACTGTAAAATAATATAAGTTGCAATAACATAGTGGTAAGTGGCAATAGCATAGATTTAACAAAACATAGCAATAATTAAAATAGTGCATAGCAATAACCATTGTAAAATAATATAAGAACCACAGTACAACAATTATAATATAGTTTAACAAACAAATACACCACACTATAAATATATAAAACATACAAAAGGCTGTGACCCTGCTATGTAAACAAAACAAGGAAGGTTACTATAACCCTAGTCATAGTGCAATAAGAATGTATACTAGTCTATAAATATATTTAGTCTTGGTAAGTAATAATAAGGAAAACACACCCTTTTATAACAATGTATAACACCAATGTGCAATATTATAATGTAGTACATGTAATTTACCTCAGCCCTGAGGATGAGAAAATAAAAATTCTCGAAATATTGGCATAAACTAAAATTCATTTCACCAACATTGACCAAAGCTCCGAAAAGAACAACACACCACACACACACATATATATATATATATATATATATATATATATATATATATATATATTATTTTGAACGGCGCTGTTTTTTGTTATCTACTAGGAGGGATCGATGGACATTTGTGTAATGTTTTCGAAAATCGCGTCATGAGTACAACCTCAGCTACTGATTTTCCTTAAGGGAAATCTGTCAAAATGGTTACCCGTAGAATGTTGAAATTCCATATAAAGGTTTGTGCTCCTCTCTTTTTCATTGAAATTAACTAAGAGGAACGAACGTATTAGAAATGCAAAAATTTTGTATAGAACCTTTTTTGTCTACCATGAAAAGATTTATAAATTATGTTATAATTTTTAGATCCGATGCATTAGAATAGTTATTTATTATACAAGTGACAAAAGTAGATCATTTTACAACTGGAGTGAAACGTTTACCCACACGAGCGAAGCGAGTGTGGTAATTTCACGAGAGTTGTAAATTCTACTTTCGTCACGAGTGTAATGTTAATTTTTTTCAGTAATCGTGTAATACATGATCAGATCTAACCAGAATATGAACAAAATTAGGATGTTGTGAAGATTATGGTATGTTGTTGGTAGGTTATAAGCATGGTTGTGAAAGGTTATAAGCATAGTTATAAAACAATTAGTGATGATTGTGAAGTAGTGCAGTTATAAACAAGTGCAGGTTATAAACAAGGAAGGTAATTATTATTATATTTAAATTTTAAAATATATTGATTATTTCTACCAATAATTCATTCACATTTCAATTTATTTTGTTAAAATAAATTCTTACAATGTTAAGAAACATTTAAAAGCATTTAATTTCCAACTTCAAATTATTTTTTAATTTATACTTATTACTAATTAAGAAGGCAATTCACTTTCTTCACTTGTGAAGGAAGTGATTACTTTCTTCACTTGTGAAGGAAGTGATTACTTTCTTCACTCTATTGCAAAATGTTTCACTTTCTTCACTCATTTCAGTTTAGTAATGTTACCATTATTCAACGATTACAGAAAAAAGAGATATATCACTCTCAAACGAAATAATTTAAAATAAAATGCATGTGGAATCAGATTTTTTATTAAAACTATTTATTTCAACCTACACCATCATTGTTCTTATCTCAATCAGTGTTAAGCGTGGAATGTCCGTATTATAAGTTCATTAATAATAACCAGGCTTTATTTTTGTCACCTTCTAGGCAGGTGGAGATTTGCTGGAAGTTTTGAAACATGGCTCTAACAGAACAAACTCCGAAATAGCCGATCTTCCTAAGGGGAATTAGGCTAAACTACTCTGAATTATCTTGGGCTCTATAGTATAATATTTTGAGTATACTTAAGGCAGTATTATTGGGAGCGGCTCAAGCAGAAGCAATGATTTGATGGAAGTTTCGAAACACCGCTCCAACATAACAACCTCAATGGCCGATCTTCCTGAGGGGAATTAAACTAAAACGCTCTGACCTATCTTGGCCGCTATTGTTATTACATTTTGTGTATACTTCTGACAGTATTATTGGGAGCGGCTCAAGCAGAAGCAATGATTTGAACGAAATTCTAATCATTCGAATCTGGAGTAGCCCTCAATTAGAGATATGCAGATTGGGCCTCCCTTCTCTTATACTTATAGCAATTAATTAGCCCAACTTCTTGGCCGCTCTCTTCTTACCAAGTCCTCTCTTTCCCACTTCTAATGGAATATTTTAACATAATTAAAATCGTCTCAATTATTGTCTCGGCAAAGCAAAGAAATATGATTAATGCCCAGCTCAGAGACAGAGAGCGAAGAAGAAGAAGGAAGGCATTCTTATTTAGAAGCGTTATAAGAAGTTCTTCTTAAAATATTTGTCCACCCCGCCCCCTCCGGGCATCCCCTCTGAGAGCATTTAATTCAACTTAATACTAATTGTATCTCGTTTCAGATTAAAGAGAACCCAAAGTTAAATCGGATTAATAATAATTAATTCGACTGCCACGGTTGCCCTCGTTCGGAAAAGAGAGTCTTTTCTATCTTCATTATCAAGGGACAGATCCCTTGATTCAATTTGCATTTTCATTTTTAATGGATATTTCCGCCTCTCGCTATCTCCAAATTACTTAGCAGAGATTGATTATAGAAATCTTAAATGCTGTTTAGACGATATAGAGTGCCGGAGCAATAATATTCAATACTTCCAAGCCTAACATACAAGAGTAAAAAAATATAATGTTTCCATTTGAGAGTTTCAATTACTTGGCACTTAAAGAAGACAAAAAATCTACAAACTTGGGTAAGGAATCCTACTTTATTTTATTCCGCTCCTATAGAACTCTAACCCCCTAATCACCCCTAAAAATACAATAACTCTCTTTGCAAACATATCTACAAGTCCTTCCTAAAACAGTCCGTCACGCAGGGGCTGCGTAAACTAAGCAGATTGCCCACATGAAGTTTTACAATAGATAAATCTACATACTGGTAACAAACACGACACCACCGTGAATATTAAGTGAATACAAACGGTAATGAGAAATCTTTTAGTCAATTTTAATAACCCCCAAAAACGAAAAGCATCTGTATTGAAAAAATAAACCAGGTCCACCAACCTCTGAGAACTGAACAGATAGATAGAAATATTCTTCACCGGAAATAAAAATAATTACTAAAATATATCTGAATAAAACATATTAATTTTATTGAAAACTATTTACTATAACTAATACTGTAATATAAATGATTGTGAATAATTTTTATCATATTCATTTAAATTTTATGAAAGAGAGGGGGATGGGGAAGGATCAACAGAACGTTTTTGAATATATCTCACAAAGTAAAAGTTCAATAAAAACAATATTTGGTATTTAACCTTGGAATGAAATGGTTCATGGTCTAACAGCTTATTATTAACACTCCAGTAGTCGCGCCTGATCTGTAAGATCGGTGACACCTTTTGCGAAGGGACTGGTGCCGCTCTTCCTTTCTTGCTAGAAGGGGGCGCCGAGCATAGCCAGACTAGTGCAGACTTTCAAGCATTTAACATAGAGTCGTCAGATTACGATCAATCTCCTAGATACAGCGCGACCTCTCCTGTAAGTATTTGTGTTTATTTTATAATTATTTTCCTTCATTGCAAATCAATCTAAAACAATACATTAAAACAATTCAAAGTAGTAGTTGATAGTTGGGTTTCGGCTAATAAAGTTTTCTAAATTCTTCTTTTAGAGGATTTTTTATTTGCTGACAGTTTCGAGCAACCGTTGGTTCCCTTCTTCAGAGCTGAACAATAAAAAGTCCGTCACGCAGGGGCTGCGTAAACTAAGCAGATTTCCCACGTGAAGTTTTACAATAGAGAAATCTGCCTAATAACAACTGTAATAGAAAGAAACCTCTAAACCTAAAACATTATTTAGGGCGTAATAACCCAGTAGTTTCTAGCCCCGAAACACAGTTAACCTAACCTCTAAACCTATTCACGAGGGACGGATAGTTATGGAAAAGGCCGCCAGAGCTCTCGGCGGAAAGTCCGAACATAGCCTACTGGTACCACACGCAGAATACAAATGCAAATATCTCGGTTAATATTCAAGATACAGAATAAATGTATAGAACAATATTTATAGTAAATTTAATTTGCAATAAAATTGATTCTGTACAATTTTTCGATCCGACGAATAGTAACGTAGATATTTCGATTTTTCGGAAATCCTCCCCTCTAAACCCCCCCCCCCTCCCCGTGGTCCGATTTCAGCCGTTAACGAACTTGATCTTTCTTTTTACATAAAACGACTAAATATCGAGTTTGGTAACGATCAAACAAAAATTGCGACCGCTAGAGCGGTAACAGACAAATATATATATATATATATATATATATATATATATATATATATATATATATATATATATACAGTTTTGAACGGACCTCATTTTCGTCATCTACTAGGTAGGATCGATGTACATTTGAAGAAAAATTTCGAAAATTCCGTCATGAGTACAACCTCAATAGCTGATTTCCCTTAAGGGAAATCTGCTAAAACGAAAAATATAAATATACAATATTTATATTTTTCGTTTTTATTGTTCAGCTCTGAAGAAGGGAACCAACGGTTGCCCGAAACTGTCAGTAAATAAAAAATCCTCTAAGAGAAGAATTTAGAAAACTTTATTAGCCGAAACCCAACTATCAACTACTACTTTGAATTATTATAATAACGGCTAACAATACAATTGATTGAATACATTAAAACATAAACTAAGTTAATTAAATACTAAATTAACTAAGTAAATTAAAACATTTTATAGCAATAATAATGGTAGTAAATTTATTTTGTAAAATTGGAGGGAGAAGATCTGTGAGATACAGCGCGACCACTTTTGTTTTAAATTAATACAAAATTTATTAATTTGTACTTGTGATTTAAAATTTTTAATTTTATTTGGTCCAGAACAAAAATGTCTTTCCCAAGCATTTTTTATGATTTTACAAATGATGAAGATGTGAAGAAAATACATAGAGTATTATTTGAGGTAGACGTGGATGAAGAAAGTGGTGGTGTACATCACATTCCTCCTGCTGTAGAATATAAAATAGGAGATGAAGACCTGGATACAGTTGAAGAAGAAAAAATTGAAGAAAGACAAGGTAACTCGGAAATATAAACTCAGAAGAATGAAAAGTAATGAATCTACAAAGAAAAAAGCCTGCTTTGTCAATATAGAAGACTGATTTTGTATATATGTATATTATACTTGTTTCCTATCATTTCTATTATTTTAATTAATTTTTTTGTCATAAAATAAAATTATTCGTAAGTAACAGTATTTTACTTTAATTTCCTTTCAAATGTTACAGTTTAAGGTTATACTATTACTGGGATTGAAATGCGATCTGACAGATACAGCGCGACTACTTATGTAGCAAAGCTGGGCGCGAGTACTGTAGTGTTAATATGACATGAGTAGGAGTGGGGGTTTACTGAAAGCCGGAAACTATAAAGTCCAAATATATAGGTTGATATTATGATACAGAAAATATGTATATAACAATATTTATAGATCATTCAATTTGCAATAAGGTAGGTTGTATACAGTTTTGCGATCTGATGTACAGCAACGGAGATGTTTTGAATTTTCGAAATTTCACCCCTCTAACCCCCCCCCCTCCTGTTTGTCCGATTTCAGTCGTAACGACCTCGATCTTTCTTTTTACAAAAATAAATTTTAAATATGAAGTTTGGCAAAGATTAAACAAACAAAA
Organism: Riptortus pedestris; assembly: GCA_019009955.1. NCBI lineage: Eukaryota > Metazoa > Arthropoda > Insecta > Hemiptera > Alydidae > Riptortus > Riptortus pedestris. The sequence goes on along the minus strand of CM032229.1, from coordinate 125,373,175 downwards.
ATTGCGACCGCTAGAGCGTTAACAGACAAATATCTACACACACAAACGCGCGCGCGCACTCACACACACACACACACACTCACACAAATTTGAATGGACCACATTTTCGTCATCACCTGGGTAGGATCAAAGGATATTTGAAGAAATTTTTCGAAAATTGTGTCATGAGTACGACCTCAATAGCTAATTTCCCCCAAGGGAAATCTTCTAATTATAATCTGAAAAGAAATTCATCAGCCCATGAATGTTTACTGTGGTTCAAACATTGCCTAACTAGAATAAAATAAATATAACACTCCCACAATGATACGATGGTTAGGGAGGAACTTAATGAGTTACTAAGGACTTCACCTGAATACCTATTATAAAAACATATGCTGGAACTGGCAGTTGACTGGAACATGTATGGAGAATATCGCTGGATCAATGGTCCAAGATTGAATAAATGTTATGAATCATAAATTATATTATTATTTATTAACGTCCACGTTTTGCAACTTAGGCTAATTGGGACGGGTTATCTACAGGTTACCACCCGTTTCTTGCCAGGGTGGGATTTTAGGATGTTATTTAATGAATTCCGTTACTAAATAATTTCCTTTGCCCAGGCGGGAATCGAACTCGCCACTCTAGCTTTACCATGTGAGATAAAGGTTAAATTGTATTATGCAAATGTTACCAACTATAAATTGTATGCAATCATCTGTTCTCCCTTTTAGCAGATTTCCGTTTTCATACTTATGACGTGATTTTCCTCAAATATTCATTGATCCTATCTAGAAGAAGACGAAAATGAGGTCCACTAAATATAAATATATATATATATATATATATATATATATATATATATATATACATATTATGTACAGAGGACTGAAAACTTTAAAAAGCCCAACACACAGGGGCTGTGTAATCTAAGAGCAGATTTCCCACGTGCTTTTTGGCCACACTATGTATCTCTTAAGCTACGAAAGAGTGTATGGAACAATTCTTGAGTAAGAATAGCTTAACAAGATTAGTTGAGTAACATTTTTCAATACTCCACATACTCACGGAGATATTTTGAATTATCGAATCCCCCCTCCCCCAATTTTACCTAGTAACGACTATGTACTTCAGAGTTGAATCAACCTGGTTTAATACCGATTATGGTATAGACCAAATAGACATTTTCGAGTAAAGAACGTGTTGCGATTTGGCTGAAGCAATAAGCAGTGGAAGCTGTAAAAAATGATAATTCCCACCACCAAATCATTAACAAGAATACAGGAAGGGTTCACCAACAATCGACTCTAGTTAAAATTTATATATATATATATATATATATATATATATATATATATATATATATATATATATATATATATATATATATATATATATAAATTTATTTATAATTAAATCTTCAACAATAATAAATATAAAAGTCCGTCCCGCAGGGGGTGCGTAACTAAGCAGATTTCCCGCGTGAAGTTTTACAATAGAGAAATTTCGATATTTCCAAAAACCCCCCCCCCCCCCGCTTAAAACCCACCCCCCTCCCACTGGTCAGATTTCAGCCGTTAACGAACTCGATCTTTCTTTTTACATAAAACGACTAAATATCGAGTTTGGTAACAGACAAATATATATATATATATATATATATATATATATACAGTTTTGAACGGACCTCATTTTCGTCATCTACTAGGTAGGATCGATGGACATTTGAAGAAAAATTTCGAAAATTCCGTCATGAGTACAACCTCAATAGCTGATTTCCCTTAAGATGCTGAATGGTGATGGTATTTTTTTAGCAAGGCTTTACTTTGCACAATATTTTGACATTTACCCGTCCAGTGTTTAGGGTTAATACCCGTTGTTAGCATTTGTTATTAATAAAATTATTTTTTTATGTAAGACTTCACTGTCCTTCAAATTGTCCTATTTCCCGTCTCCTGTGCATTATGCATAGATTTCAGTTATTAAGGACAAAATATTAACATAGATTTGAATTAATTTTTCCAGGTGAGGTACCTCATAGTTCAAATTGGAATGAATTGTTGAGCATATCAATATTTCTACGCAAATTACTTGCTCCACACATTGTTCCTGGAGAAATGTATAAAACAAAAGTTAATCTAAATAACAAAGTAAACAACTTCTGTTATGTGCATGTTTGTCGAAAAACAAGTAGACAATAAAATATTGCGAATTTTTATTTCAGGCCTCCCTTATAACCCTCACTCCCGTTCTAACTTAAAAATTTGAATATAGCTTATAATCATGGAGAAATTAATGCTAATTGACATACCGAGTTTTTTTAAAGTTCGGTTTTTATCGTTAGCGCCCAATGAAATAGTTGACTCCCGCTTTAGTTTATAGTGTATATCTCGTTTATACTTTGTTAAAAGACAAAAATGAATATGACAAAAAGTTACTCTAAATAACAAAATAAACAACTTTTGTTCTGTGCATTTTTGCCGAAAAAGCATTAGAAAACGAAATACCGCTATTTTTAATTTCAGGCTGCTCTTATAACCCCCACTCCTGCCCGTCCCTAGAAGTTTTGGCATGACTTGTTATAATGAAGGCGTTAATGCAAATACACGTACCGAGTTTTGCTTAGTTTGGATTAGTTTTTTGTGCCCAATAAAATTGTTCACTTCCGCTATAGGTTTAAGCGTATATCTCGTTTATAATTCGGTATACGAAAAAAGTGTATATAACAAAAGTTACTCTAAATAACAAAATAAACAACTTTTGTTATGTTCATATTTGCCGAAAAAACAATACGAAACGAAATATCGCTATTTTTAATTTCTGGCTTCCCTTATAACCCCCACTCCTGTTCGTCTCAGAGGATATTAATATAGCCTAAAGTCTAAGTTGGGTTAGTAGTAATATACGTACCAAGTTTCATAAAATTCGGTTCAGCCGTTTATGCATGAAAAGGTAACAAACAGACACCAAAAAAACAAAATGCTGTTATGGTGTCTATGACATGTGAAACGAAAAGTTATCGTGACTTGATGAAAAAAATGATGGATACATTTTTTTTATTTTACCCAATCTCTAACACCCCTTCCAGTAAAAACAATAAGCTATATATAAGTTTAAAAAAATGCTTTGTAAATGGCTTATTGGTAATGTTAAATGTGAAGGAATCGGAGTTTATTGATAGAGAAATATAGAAAATACCGATATGTGGGTAAACATAATGGTAGAGAAAAAATAAAGTGATCAACAGTTACAGCATTTTTTAATTTATTTACTTAATCAAAATACTTTGGAATTTTTGGTTTGCTTATTTTTAATGGTGATTAAAATAGATGTGCTGTGTAGAATAAAACATGAAAAGAAGATATGTCCTGTCTACTGATTTAATAAAGTAAAATAAGAATGCTCCACTTCCTGATATTTAAATCCATATCTTAATAGCATTCAAAAATCTCATTTGAACACTACATGACTTGTTATAATCCTATTAAATTAAATAAACATGTTGGTTGCACTTCATTTCAAATTATTTCATTTAAATGTGATATACAATGTTTTCATACAAATGCATTAATAAAAATAAATTACAGAGAACATAATTTACGGATCTTTTCATGATAAGACCAAAACGTCCTATACAAATTTTGGAGTAATTTGCAATTCTTTATTTTTGCACTACTATAAACCACTCTCCAACTTAGTCAATTGGAATCAAAAGGGCAACTAGACATTACAACAATCCTAAATATAAAATTCCAACATTCAACGACTAGCTATTTTAAGTTATTTAAGGTACATACAGATATCATGGCAAAACTAGTCAAAATGGGTTCAGGGAGGGAGCAAACGAATAATTCGGTTTATGTGAAAATTGTTGCAAGGACATACTTCCTTCACTTTATAGATGGAATTTAAAGTGGACTTTGATTTGTTTTTGCTTTGGAATCTACTCATCATAAACCTTCCTGTTTCCTCCATCTAAACCCCAGCCTCTTCTCGAGTCTAATTTTAGACATTAACGAGCTTTGTCTTTAGATGATGGCTAATATTATAATATAAATGGGATTTGAACTTTAAGATCACGAGACATTCAGTGACTCAGTTCCTCTAATCAAAAATCACGAGTACAAGTGGAGGTTTACTGAAGGTTAATAAAAAGCACATTTTTTTTAAAATTTATTAAATTGTTAAAATACTCATTAAATAAATTCATAACCCAATAAAAAATGGTTAGCAAGAAGGAAAGAAGGGACCAAAACCTTTTGGGGAAGAATATTCCTATGATACTAAATTTGCAGCATGATTTCATCCGCTAGGGAGAAATTAAAATTTCTACTTCAACCATCTATATCGCCAACATTTTCCAATTAATAGATCTTTATTTCTCAACAATGTATTATGATACAGTGATATCCAACCCACATTACATTTTGGTTTTCCAAATGAATAAGAAGTTAAATTTCACTGAAGTGACTAGACACATGATGTATGCAGAAATTTATAAATTTACATAAATGAATTCTGGTGTAATAAAAACTATGGATGAATGTCAGGCTTGGCTTTAGGGTCCTACAGCTAGACAGAAGAGAATAAAATTGTATACTGCTTGATAGCGATATCATCAAGTTTGTGAATTCAAAAGGCTGAAGGAAAATATAAAACAAAACCCAATAAATCAGTTAATTCTTGTTCTGACATACTAGTTTCACCTTCAGAAGTATTTAATCAACAATTGTAATTGATACTTGGTTAATTGATGAAGTCTACCTTCATCCAGGCTGTTCAGTTGAAATGACAAAAGTTCTGCATGATCTACAAAAAAGTAAAAAAAAAAAACAATCATACCTGAAATGATTTTCAGTTAACTGTTTTTTTTAAACTGTTTTTTTTGTAACAACTTTTGTGCTTCTCTATTTATTACTAATAGATGGCAATTACTATAGTGGTCATAATTTAATAAGGAATTATTAAAAGAACAACAATAGCAACAATAGGAAACAATTCAGATCCACTGAGTTTAATAAAGTACTATAAAAAAATACATTATAATATTTCATCGTAAATATAAGATGACACAATACACACTAATCATTTTAAATACACTTTACTAATGATGACAACATGCCTATTTTATGAAGTCATATTCTGTGATACTTTTTCATTTAAAATCTATATTCAATATAAAAAATTAAAAAAAAAAGGTCATTATTAATACAGTTGTATTCATACATTTTTGTATGTGTTTATGGATGTTATACAATAAGTACTTCAATAAAGTGCATAAATAGAATTAAAATACATTAATGATTCATGTTATTTTAGAGTAAATAAAGATCAAAGACAAATAGTAATAATAAATAGTGTAAATGGTAATACATGAATATAATAAAAAAAAGGGGTTAAAATAAACAGTATACTCATGATGGACTGGGTGGAGTGGACCTAGTCATTTAGACTTTAACTAACACCCCATCCTAATCCACCACAACAAACTAAAGGCGAAGATAGGTTTTAAAAAAAAAAGTGTAATATTAATTAGTACACAACCTTAAAAAAAATAATAATGGAATAACTTAAAACAATAGCCAAGATAAAATAAATTATGTTCGCCCGCCACGTGCTCTTCCAGTGTTTGTTAATGCTGGAAAATCATCTTCATTTTCGATGTGCGACTGAGGGCAAGCTGAAGTACTGATTGTTTTCCAAGGAGAGAAAATACTTCTCTTGCGATCTTTGGCAACAGTAATGGCAACTTCCATTTTCGATACTGCCTTGTTTGGAGGAAGACATAATCTCATATTACAAATTTTTGAAGGGCTTACAGAGTTACTCGTAGAAGTTTTGTTCTCTAAGGAATCACCTTTTGCTTGAGATATCTAGAAAAATATATTTTAAAAATTCAAATTTTTTTTTTATTACTGAGGATAATCCTTATAATTTACTCTAGGCTGACCAAAAAAAAAACAAAAAAAAACAAGTTAATTTAAAATCCTTTTTTCTTTTTCAAGAGTATACCGCAAACTACATTAATATGAAAATTATAGGAAGAAGAATATCAACAAGTTCATTCCAAACCACAAAAATGTTTTTCAAGGAAAGCTTCAGCATATCCTTAAATAACACCCAAGCATCCTGGATATCTAGTCTTATACTATAATTAGCTACAGACATGGTTACAGACCATTAAGAAGATTGAATGAACTGATTAAGAAGATTGTTAAATAGTTGCTGAGGTTGATCATATCCTATAAATCAATGAAACAAACACAGATTAGTTCAATTCCTGAAAAGGCAGCAAGTAGTAAAGCAACAAGAACCACAGAACATCTTCAGGAATTGGGTTATTAATGTGATCCACTCTGGCAGTCAAGCTCGGAACAGCTCTCTGGAACTGATAATGCCCAATTGGGGCTAAAGAACTTTCAAATAAAGGAACTTTGGTGAAATCTGTGGTCTGGATTGATAATACAATTGAAAATGACCACTACTGTCTCCAAACAGGAAGAATCAGCTTACCAATGAAATCAAAATGGAAATGGTATTTCTGACCTGTTTATATCCTTCTACTCACTTCTGTATGCAAGTTATGGGTATCATATAAAATACAGATTTCTATACTGGGAAAGAGATAGGCCACTCAAAAAAAAAAATCGATCACACAGGAACTGTGGTAAACAATTTCCCATGCGGTGGTACGAAATACTAATGTTCTCTTCCTACCATACATTTTCTCTTTCTAAGTAAAAATCCAATAGGTTGTGATTGGAAGATTGTGTTGCTACCAAAACACTAAACTATACTTGGCATTAGAAACTGGAAGGCAACAGCAGAAAACAGATAGCTGGTGGTCAATAATGGATCAGCCCATGACTCGACGAAGTAGTGGGTCATAGAGCCAGGAAAAAACTAAAAAAAATCCCATGAGTAGAAGTGGGAGTTTACTGAAGGCTGGAAAAAAAAAGTACCAGTACCTCGCTTAATAATTCTCTCTTTCTTAATAATATTTCTCTTTCTGATGAACATGAATAGTTCATGTTGAAGGCAGAAAGACATTGCATGTCGAGAGATCTGGTGGAAAATGTTGCAGGTCACTAAGGAGAGTGGTCAAAGGCATTTTGAAGCATAGAAAGAGCAGACTGCAGATGTAGGGTATGTAGAGATAATGGATTTAGACTACTGCCTGCCTAAACAATCGTTGTATAGTTAACAGGCGATGGAAGGAAAAGAGCGAGACTGAGGCATTGCATGGTGAGTGATCTGTTAGAAAAATGTTACAGCTCACTACAAATACTGGTCAACAATATTATGAAGATAAACCCTTCAGTCCCTAGATACAGCTCAGTCAATAATCGGAGACGTGATATTCAATTATATTTTAGAGTACTGACAAAAATAAAATTTCACATTAATATAGGAAATTTCATTTCCTATATTAATATGAAATTACTTTTAAGCATTGAACATAACTCTCTATTTTCACCATATGCTCTAAATCTATATGAATCAATCAATTGATAGGCCTAGATGAATATTTCAAATATTTTAATGGTTAATTTAGATTAACTATTCTAAGACCAAGTTATTAAATGACTTACTTTATCCTTTAAACTGCTATTCTCAAATTCATTGTTCTTACAAACTTTCTGAATTTCTACCTGCTTTGAGTTTCGTGTGACTGGGAGTTTATGGAGATTTTCACCAGCCTAAAACAATAAAAAAATCAAGTTGTCATTACAAAGTCTGCGATTCAGGGCCTAATGCTATTTATTATATATTTTTCGTGTAATCAGAAATGTATTTATCAGGACTTAAATATATAAAGTATATAAAATGAAGTTGAATCTGAGAAGTTTAGGGGCTTTGATCCACACATGGTAAAGGTCTGATGAAAATAATAGTCATATTTAAGCTTGTCATACGATATTTTGTGAGATATTAGATTTTTACAAACGTGAGATGAATAGAAGTGGGGGGCTAACTGTTGGCTGTACTTTTTTTTTTATTAGGAATGAAGGTGACTGTGATATTCATTTATATGTTAGAATGCTGACTGTAAAATAAAATTTCACATTAATAAAGGAAATTTCATTTACTTTTAAACGTTCAACATAACTTTATTTTCACCACATGCTTTAAATCTATATGCATCAATCAATTGATAGGCCTAGTTTATAATTCAAATATTTTAATTGTTAATGGAGATTAACTATTCTAAGACTAAGTTATTAAATGACTTACTTTAGCCTTTAAACTGCTATTCTCAATTTCATTGTTAATACAAACTTTCAGAATTTCTACCCGCTTTGAGTTTGATGTGACTTCAGGTTTATGAAGATTTTCACTAGCCTAAAACAGTAAAAAAATAAAGATGTCATTACGAAGTCTGCCATTCAGGGCCTAACACTATTTATTATATATTTTTCCTGTAATCAGAAACGTATTTATCAGGACTTAAATATATAAAGTATATAAAATTAAATTGAATCTGAGAAGTTTAGAGGCTTTGATGTGCGCATGGTAAAGGACTGATGAAAATAATAGTTATATTTAAGCTTGTCATAAGACATTTTGTGAGATATTAGATATTTACAAATGAGAGATGAATAGAAGTAGGGGCTAACTGTTGGCTGTACTTCTTTTTTTTTTTTTATTAGGAATGAAGGTCTATATGTTACTAATGAAAATCCAATTAGTGAAAGCAGAAATTTAAAAGTACCTGATGAACATTGACATCATTACCACTTGCCAAATCAGATGAAAGTATGGCAATTTCTTTTTCAGATGTAGACATCTTTTTTGCCTCTTTGTCACTAGGAATATAATATTCATCAGAAATTTCCTAAAAATAAATTTTGAAAATTAATTAAAATTAAGGTGACTTTTGAGTATAAATTTAAAATGTTTCTCAATGCATGAATGAGTGCTAGGAAATTTTATGATTATAGTGACTAACATAGAAATAATAAACTCTTCTGTACCATATAGATCCATGATTTCTATATTCATTATTATAAATAACTTTTCACAGTTCTGAGTATTTGTTTTTAATTATTAAAAATCTTATTACAATAGTTATGGGGGGGGAGGTTACTTCCTGACCCGATTTGCCATAGCAGCATAGAGCAGGCATCAATAAAGAAGATAAATGCACATTTTTTTTGCAATTGCAATATATTTCAGTAATTACTTACAGAAAAATTAAGATGTTATTGGCAAATCAAGGCAAACTTCTATTAGGAACGGAACAATGTTATTAATACAACAATAATATTATTATTACAATAAGTTTCATAACTACTTTATTAACTAGAGATAAAGTGATACTATTACTTTTCTATAGTTGATACTTCTACTTGATGCTTTCCCACATTACATGGAACATTAAGAACTGTGAATTGATACTTGAGTATCTAACTTGGTTATCCCTACCAAAAATTTGTATAGGGAACTATGTCAAAGGAGTATTCCTTGTAATATGAATTACATTTTTTTTTTTTTTTAAAGTAACATGAGTATCACCATAATTATTTTCATCTCTCATAAAAAATTGTGTATCTCCGCATATTCCTGATCATTTCAAGGCCAATTCAATAGTAAAACAATAAAGTGTAATAATAGAATGTAGTCAACTTTTTAACAATTTATTTATCTTCTTTTGAAAATCTTATAATTATTTTTTTTTGTTTTTAAATCTGAAAAAAAAAAATCAGGCTCATAGGAGTCTCTTCTACCACTGACAGGTGTTGAGGCCTACTTGGAATAAACTTAAATTGCTTCTTTCAATGGAATAATTTTTATTTTTAACGCATATCACAGTTAACTAAATGCTTCTTACTTCTGGTCACCACTTTCTACAACTATGGCATAGAATGCCCAAATTATTGTACAATATTTTTCTCCTAATGCTAAGGTAATTCAATCATCATATTTTGTAAGGAAACTTAATTCTTTGATTCCATCAATAATATTAAATTCATCAATATTTGTCCCATAGCCCATGTTTCATGCTTCTAGCTAACTTGATGACAATAATGGGATTATTAGTACTAATCCAATCTTTATATTTTGACGAGAAACCATGGTTACTTCATTTCAATTATGGATGACAGATATTCTAAGCATAGATTCATCTAAATGCAACATTTGCATCACAGATATGATAACAAAATGATTGAACATTTACTGCACATGTTTCAGGATCTTTCTGTTACGTGATGAATATGATGGAATGATTTTATGCAAATGTTAATCCAAGCTTTATATTCCTGTCATTCCTATTACCATTTCTGTTGGAACCCATCAACAGCAGGTAACGCACCTAGTAAGAGCAAACTACAGAATTTCACATGAGTAATTACCAAAAACTTAATGAAAGTATAACTTACTAAACTTACTTGAGTCTCTTCCGAACTGGTTTTTGGAGTCATATTGGCATCAATAGGACTTTTAGTTTTGAGGGAATTTTTCTTCTTACCATTGCTCTTCTTTTCAGATTTATTTTTTTCTTCATTGACCTTTAATAAAAAATATGTTACATTAATATCATTATAATTGATTTAATATGAAATTGGGGCAGTGCTGGTCCAGTGGTTAAAGCACTGAACTACTAAGCTAAAGTTGTTGAGTTCAAACCATGGGATTGTGTTCTAAATGTTGTTTAAATTTGAGGTTAGACTTCTGTCTGTTCCCTGATACTAACTCACTATCATCTGGCAGTTGAAAAGCAACTCAAAGAAAGGGAAGAAAAGGGTATTGGTAACCTGTAGATATAGCACAAACCGATAAGAATTCATAAAATAAGAAATATCATTGTAAAGGTCTAAAAAATATTAGATTTTTCTTTGTTATTTTAGAATCCTCTAATAACTGGAATGCATATATGTATATATATATATATATACACCCACGTGCGCATGCAAACACATGCACGTGCGCGCACGCACACACACACCAGGAGGAATACTCTCCATCTCCTATTATGCTTCATTTAATAGTTATTTAGAATTTTTTTTAGTTATAAATTTTAGATTGGATTTGTACGTATTTATATATTTGTTTTTAACTTTTTAACATGTTGACTTTACCTTTCATTGACTATATTATTTATTTATATTACATGTTTCATAAATGAAAATGTAGTGTCACAGAGCACTGAATATGGGACCATTCGCCTTGAAAGTACTCTGCAGTTAATAAATGAAGTATTAAGAGAGGAGGTGTTTTGATATTGTTAGTCTTCCGTTGTAACAAGTAAGCCGAGGATGAAAAAAACAATATATTAAGTTTAGACCCAGGACTGCGACCCATCCAGAACGACAATAGTGGCAATGTATACCCTGAGGAAGATAGCTGTAGAGCTACCAAAAATTAGAAGTGTGCTGGAGCAGAAACCCAGTTTGGAGAAGAAGAAAATCTAGCCATTGGAATTGAATTTGGAAAATGTAGCTAGAGCTACACAATTCGACCACAATTAAACAGAAATTAATTTTTATACTCCAGCAATTTTTTAACTATTCTGAAATATATATTAAGAATTTTATAGTGTGGAATGAGAAATACCTTTTCATCAAGTACACGTTGGATTCGGAGTCTTTCATAAAATCGATGAGCTTTCCTTTCACTTTTAGGAGCTCCAATTAAAACTGTCAGTGCAGGTTTATTCAAGGAATCTTTTTTTACATTCTCCAAGACTGATTCATCTAAGAGTTCCTATTCAAATAAAATGTAAAAATTTAATTATAAATCATGAATCTTTTAAGAGAAAAAATAATATCTTCGGATATTTGCGTGGCTCTATATTTAAAATAAAACACAAATAAATAATAACTTATAATAATAACAATTTCTTTAACCCTTCCCAACAGAACTAAATCACCATCATACCTCCCCAATGGGAACTTTATTTCTTAATTATATGTATAGGATGCTTTATTTATGCTCATAATGACATAATATTGATTTAGTAACAAGAAAGTGTTTTATATATACTGCTCAAAAATGAATAGGGATATTGGTTATTTTTTCTTATCCTATTAATTTTAATTAAATTGATCTTAATTAAATTTCTTTTTTATGGGGGAAAAAAGACAATAATTTCTAATAAATATTAATGACATTTATAATAAAAAAAAAAAAATGCTAGGCCCCATACATACCACAAAACAGCAAATAGCCCTATTCATTTTTGAGCAGTTTAGAATACATGACCATGTGGTAATACATATGTCAGGCTAGAAGGAAAAGTAACATTTCACCAATTTCACGTTTGAAAATTAGACTCCTTATTTTTGTTACCCACATTATCATGAAAACAAATAAGGGGTTAGGTAATACCATATCAAAGTTCTTTAGGTTAAAGAATTCTTAAATTACATAAAAAAACAAAACTTGCATTATTCCAATCTTCATCAAAATTTATTGATTCATTTTCTTTTATTGTAACATGAGGCTTTGAGTTTGCTCCAAGTTTAGATATGAATGAATCCAAAACAATTCTATCCTCACAAATTCTCTGATGAACCTGTAACAAGGAAGTTGAGCATGAAAAACCAATATCCCAAAAAAATGAAATAAATCAACCATTGCAAACCATCCTTACGTCTAGCTCAATTTTATTAATGATGTGAGTTGAGTTGAATGGACAGATTGTTTTCTCAGCATATGGGTGTTGAGCACGGCATCGAGTAAGATGAAATTGCATTCTATTGGAAATAATGCTGTGGGCTTTATTATAAGGGCATGTAATTATTTCTTCAGGAGAAGACATGCTTAAGATGATGCTCTCAGTTTAACTGTAATAAAAACAAATTTAGATTACATAACATTTAAATAATTAAATTATTTGGGCCATAGTGTCTATAGTATTAGTTGTTTATGGCATTTATTTTTTTGGAAATAATTTGAAGTATAGACAAGAATTATGACAAGTGATATTTTTTTACAACAAAATAGAATTTGGGAGGTGTCCATTGTATCATACACATTTATTTTAATTAAATACTGAATATGTATGCAGTCCCTTTACATTGAAGAGTAACTCAATTAAAGCCTCAACTACATTAAGCTCAAAGATCCCTGAAATGAAAAGGCGTCAAAGTTTTCTGCTATCACTCCTGCCAAAAACTAAAGTGAACTCGATTCACTTCATAGATCTGGAGCATCATCCATATTCTGGTGTGCAAGAATGAGGAGTCCTATTGAAGCTGGGGTTTACATAGAGAAGTTTGAAAAGAAGGCACTTGGAGACAGAGATACTAAACCCAAAAAAATGGTTCAGATGTCAATGACACATTCGTCATATGGCCACATGGAAATGACACCTTGGGGTCAGTCCATATCAACGCAGCTCACAACCCAACCTTTTCATAACTTCATTTGCAAAATTTCAGCTATTTTTCTCATGTATTTTTTGAGTTATAAAATGGTTAAGTTTGAAAACAAATGTGGATTTAGGGGAACATTACTATCTTCAAACAATTTAAATTTAAATGCGAAAATTATAGATATTGTGCTTCTTCCTATTGCCTATAAGATCCTGAAGACTGCCATATGATTGAGAGAATACTGTATGGAAGAGCACCACAGTATATTTGCCTAGATCATCTCTTGAAGTCAGTCATGCAAGGGCTGTGTAAACTATACGGATTTCTCACATACTGGAATGACTTCCTGGTGGACTTGTCAGAGACTATTCTCAATTTTGCCCGGAGAAAGAAGTATATATAAACGGGAATTGGAATGTAAGCTGGACATGAGATGTTCACTAAAATCCATTTAGAATTGCCCAATGTTTACTCACTGCTTAGCCTGCTGCACGCATAGATAATTTTAGCAGGTGTCGCTTAAGGTAATCAGCTATTGATATATATATATATATATATATATATATATATATATATATATATATATATATATATATATAAATATATACATACTTGTCTGTTGTCCATCTAGCAGTTGCAACTTTTGTCTCCCCATTTCTAATTATCGGATTTTTACTTAGAAATATAAGGTATATGGTGAGATGTGATCACAAGTGTTTCAGATCAGCACATGAAAAATCTGCATAGTTTACGCATCCCCTGCGTTATCGACTTTTTAGTTAATGGAAGGAAATGAGAATGTTCTAATAGTTGAGCTATTGGCAACTTCCCAATTCATGTGAAACCACACTGTGAGTTGAAGAGGCCATGTCACATATGAGATGCTGAAATTTCTTAGACAAGCTCTCATTGAGCACATCTCACCGGAGTTAATGAAGGGCTATGGCTAGAGACTTATACAAATTCCTTCCTGCAGCATCTTGTGACTTTCCGTAAGTTGCTATATCTAAGATTGAGCATTATGATTCATCATACAAGTTATGAAAGCTGCTATTTTACCTTTGGCCTTAAGACTGAACATTATGGTTGAGCATAAATGTGGTGGATACTATTTGCACATATTTAGTTTTATATTCGCAAAAAATTGTATACTTTTATTTTTAATAATTATCCAAAAATATTCATCCAAATTTAGCTGATTATGGATGTAATCCCTTCAAGGCTCAGAGGGCACGAACTTATCACCTCGAACTTAAGACAACAGACTTAAACAATGCACTGTTGAAGTTGCATGTCATCAACTAACTTAACTCTCCATAATTGTGTAAGATTACACCCCTAGACAATATAATAGAAAAGAGAAAATACTATCTTATCAGGAGCAAAGAAGTGAACTTGTAGTCCCAATCACAATAGATACATTTCACAACAGCTTCATGGGATTTTCCGCTAAAATTAATTTTAAAATGAATGTCAGCAACCCACAGAGACAATCTTCAACAGTAATTAATACCTTAAATAAAATACGTATTTACATGTTATTATTCAAAAAATGGAGGTTCTAGCAGCAAGGATTATATTAGATATATCAAATGTACAAAACACGATAAACATATTTTATTTTCTAAACATGACCTATATGTTTTTTATAATTAATGGAACCTTTTATGGGACTGAGACATTTAAAAAAAAATATCAAATTAATTGTAATAGAGATATTCCTTCTAACATGTTTTTTTTTTTTTAAGAATAACAAGTGGGTTCTAACAAATAACCACAAAATTTGGGGGTTACTCAGCTTAAAAAGGAACACATGACTGATGAATATTGGTATTTGCTCTTAACTAATTAATTTATGTTAATTAGGCAGATGTCTTTCTCCCTAAATTTTCATTAACATGTCAGTAGAAGACCGAAGGGTACATTAATGTTGCAGTCTGCACTCTATACAGACTAGTGCCAATCATTATTCAACTTATGCAGGCTACGGACGCATGACTCAAAATATTCTCAATTCAAGCAGAATTTTCATTATTGATGGAGAGCTTGCTGCAGACAATGGAAACCCACTCCATATCCTAGAGAATCCCCCCAAATTTTCAAGTTCATTCATACGAAAATCAGGAACAAACGCTCAATGTTTTAAAAAATTTGAATTTTTGTTTGGTAATGAACCAAATTTATCCAAATATGTTATATAAAAATGCCTGTCATATTCTTGTTTTAAAAACTTACTTGTCTTAAATAGTTTGAAGTATGTGAAAAGGAAAAAAAATATCAGAATACAAAATAAAATAATTTATATTTTATGGACTTTGATCTAAGACTTGGATTTTTTTAAGAGAAAACGTATATAAAGAAATCAAAAAGAAATTCTGGTGACATTATTTCTTTATATTTTTATTACTATGAAAACTTCTTTGGCCATTATAAAGAACTAGTTAAAACTGGTAAAACCAAATTTTACCAAAACTATTATTTAATTATTTAAATCTAATTATGTAAATTATTAAATTTAAATTAGGGGCTCAGGTTAGCTGTGTGAGTTAAAGCGTTGACCTTAATCTCACATGGTAAACCTAGAGTGGCGAGTTCGAATCCCGCCTGGGCAGAGGAATTTATTTAGTGACGGAATTCATTAAATAAAATCCTTGGTCCCACCCTGGCTAGGAAAGGGTGGTAACCTGTAGATAGCCCATCCCGAATAGCCTTAGTTACAAAAAGTGGACGTTAATAAATCATTTTATTATTTAAATAAAAAAAAATCAGTGAAATACATTGACTAAATTTTACATATTCTCATTTCCGAAATTCTCTTTTTAAATGGTTAGCAACTTCTATTCTGATTTAGTTAAAGCCAGGTTGACCCGGATCTCACTCAATGGCTTTAGAAAAGTTTATTTCAGAAACAAAATATTAAACACTAAAAAAAAACAAAAAAAACAGGCAATAAATGCTAATACGTAAGTATACAGTAAATAAAAAAATCTCTAAATTATAAATTAACATCTCAAAAATGAATACTTAATAAACATCAAAAATTAGTAATAACGTTAAGCAATAATGAACTAATAAATGAGCACTTCTAAGTGATATTACTCAATAAGTGCATTTCAGTCAGAATACAAACGATTTTAAACACTTTTCATGTCACACCATTTTTTATGTAGTGTCTATGTAAATGAAGGTAAACTGAATTATTCATAACAAATAAAAAGGTATTTATGCTAATACAAAAAATACTTAAAACTGATAAAATTAGAATGAAAATATTAGATGGAATATGAATAAATGTATACATATAAAACCATGCACAAACAATATAAAAATTTTTTTTTTTTGCTAGAAAGATAAAAAGAAACTTAGGAGCAACTGCTTAGAGGGGGCAGCTGATTTTGTTTGTGTTATATATTAATAAATAAATGAAAAATATCACTTAAAACCAATTAAGAAATAAAAATAAATAAATAAATCGAAATAGCCGAAGTCCTACTTAACGTACAAGAGAGCACATTTAAGAGCAACACATTTTTTGTATCTTATTTCAAAATCTGCACTCTAACTAGGTGATGAAATAATGATAAAATAGTTTTAAAGGCATACCCTGTTAAAGGAATAGCAAATCGTTAGAAGTTATCTGGACTAACAGTGGCAAATGCAAGAAATCGGCGGCGTTAGTAATAACACTGACTGCGGCTTTTGCAAACGGAAACCAACGTTTTTCTCACCGGAAACAGAAGTTTTTTACTCCTTAAGATTTATTATTTTTAAACTTTAAAAAAACACTGAGATTGATCAATGCATTCATTGTGTTACTCAAAATTAATCTTTTATTTATTAAAATTATTCTCTTCTATAAATAAAGCTACCGCTCCAAACAACACAACAGGTTTAACTGACAATATTTCGCGTTAATTTTGTAACTTTTTTACGTCCGGAAAAAAATATAGCTTTCATTCTCTATCCTTCAATGGTGTTTCCCCTCTGAACTGTAAATATGTCTTACGCTATTCTGTGGTTTAAAAATGTTATTCACAACGTGTTTTACTGACAGAGTAAAAAACAAAATATTAAAAAAACAACCCAGATATACTATAAAAAAATTTTGAATTTAGAATATTGTATTATATGAATTCCTAGGAAAAATTAATGTAACTTAGGATAACAAACTAACATCTGTTTATTTATTTTTGTTTATATTAATATTTATTAATATCCAGAACATATGGCTAATGGGGACAGGTTATTTAGAGATTATATAGAGTTCATCAGTGAATAAATACCTATTCTGCCGCCGAGAAATTGAACCTATAACTTTAGAAAAGATCGTCGTCTCTAAGCTGTGTAAACAGAGCAGATTTCCCTAGGGAAATAATTAAACATAATAAAGTCCGTCACGCAGGGGCTGCGTAAACTAAGCAGATTTCCCACGTGCTGGTATAGCATATTTGTATATAACGTATTCTCTATATCTATGTAAAAAAAAACGGTGAATAGAAGACGGGGGGGGGGGGGGTTACTGAGGGCTGAAAACAAGAAGGTACGAATAACTCCATAAGTATTTAAGTTTCGAAAAAACGAATAGAACAACAATTGCAGTCCATCAATAGCTTAACAAGATTGGTTTTATAACATTTTACGATCCGACTCATAATCTATATATATATATATATATATATATATATATATATATATATATATAGTGCGAGCGTCGCGGACTCGCAAGGAATGAGCGGAGTTGAACCTCTGTCAGACGAAGAAACAAGTACTGATGTTTTTATATAGCACCTAATATAATATTATATTTTCTTAATATAATATTACATTTTCGTGCTTTTTGTTTTGATTGTTAGGCATGAAGCATACTTAAGATTTTGACTATTTTGGCCAATAATCTAAATGGATAGTTTTTTCTTTAAACGTTAAATTTAATAGGCTTCTTCTCCTTGGCAGATGGGCTAAGAAATTAGATACTCTAAAATTAAGTTGCTTTCAATAGACATTTTTGAAGGTCATTAAAGATTTTTATTAGGAATTTCTTTGATTAAAATGGGTTTATTTTTTAATTATGCAACTATAATTATGATTATAATGAATAATTATTAATGGATTAAAGATATATATTAATATTATTGTTATAAATAATCATCCCAATCCTGTTTGTTCACAGTCCTCTATTGCTCTCAGTTTATAAAAGGCCTTAACTCCAATTTTTGTCGAAAATTACATTTTGAAAGATATATTTAAGTTATTAACTTCAAATCACATTAAAAAGATTAATAAAAAAAGTGCTTCCCAGTAAAATTTACAATTTCTGAGTTGAGGCTTTTTAAATAATCATGGTAGAATAGACAGTTATAAGAAAGAACGGGAGAGCGGGCGGGAGAGAGCCGGGGGGGCTCTCCTCCTGCCGCAGTGCCGCGACGCTCCCACAACATATAAACATTAATTGCATCAGTTGTCAGCGTCCCATAATGTTCGGAGGAGGCTCAAAATTAAATTTGAATTGTCCTCTTTAAAAGGAGTATAACAAAACTTAATAAACAATTATAGAACGGAAATTCCCCGCAGGCTACTTTTTAAAAATAGGATTTCTCAATTTTTATTTTTATTATGGCAAAAACATGGAAAGGAATGTCGTTGAAAAAAAAATTGTTCCTTGCTACGAATAAAGATAATATATACTAACTTCATGTCGAATTTCAAACTAATATCTTAAAAAATAAGATCACAGTGACGAGAGAAACAAGAATTTCCATTAAAAATTTTATGTAAAAAATGGACAAAAAACAATTAATTGCAAAAACAGATTTTATTTTCTTGATAAATTTTTAGCATAGGCAGATGGAGCGATAAATTCTGAACTTTAGAGAATTTTTCCCTATATATATATATATATATATATATATATATCCCTGCGTGTCACAGTATACGCCTCAGAGACGTACCTAAGTCGTAAAATGCTCTCCACCACTTCATTGTTGTACCCTCCCTCTTGCCCCTCTAACAGTGCTCTCTTCACTCATTCAGTCATAGACACCCGAGGTATTCACATCGGCCAGAAGCACTACAGGGAATTTAACTTTGTTTTTCCAAAACACACTACGCCTCTCAAACGTATAGTGTAACTTCTACGTAAATTCTTGTACGCCTCTCAGGCGTGATGTGTTCCAGTACTTATGGGTAGGTGTACGCCTCCCAAACGTATAGTGTTCTTGTATAGATTATTCTCAATACGCCTGCTCCACAAGATCTAATTTTTGAGCAGGCACAGATCTCGAATCGCTTGAGTCGGAAGAGGATGAAGGAGAAGATACTGTAGAACAAGAAGTTTTTTTCCGAAAACAGCTGTGACAATACTGATGAAGACCCAGACTATATGCCAGATGAAGAAGAATTACAAGAGCATGTCACTTCCAACATAAAAGAAATGGCATGTTTTTATAAGGAAAAAAAAATATTCTCGGTACCAAAATTCTAAATTAATAGAAACAGAAAACGTGAATGAAGGAAGTTCAGAAGGAATAGACCAGGTTACATATTCTAAGATAACAATACAAACTGAAGAACTACTTGGAAAAGACAAAGAAACTATCTGGACAACTAAACCTCCACGGAAGACACCGGCTAAAAACATTGTATACAAAGGAATTAGGACTTATAATAATGCGGCACGGACTATTGAACCAGTAGAACTTTTTAAATATTTTATAGATGAAGATATTCTTGATAAAAATCTGGCCACCACAGTATTAGAAATGCATAGAAAATCCGCCAATTTTTCAGGCAAAAGAAAAGCAAATCCAACTTACAACGACACGCAGAAAGAAGAGTTAGATGCATTTCTGGGACTATAATACGTGGGTGAATCAAATATAAACGAGACTTTTTTTTTTTTAAATTTATTTTAATTTTAAACGCAAAAAATAATATAGCTTATTTTTCTACATAATCCCCTGACTTGGAAACACATTTTTCCCAACGGATAGGTAGCTTTCCAATTCCTTCCATGTAGAAAGATGCAGGTCGTGTCTGCAGCCAATTGCGCAATAGGCTTCAACCTCACCATCACTGTCGAATCTTTGGCCTCCTAAAGCTTCCTTGAGAGGGCCAAACACATGAAAGTCACAGGGTGACAGGTCTGGACTGTAAGGAGGGTGTTCCAGTGTCTCCCACCCCAGTTGCTCCAATTTTTCCCTAGTCATGGCTGCTGTATGGGGGCGGGCATTGTCATGGAGAAGAACCACTTCTCTGATCGGTACGTCTCGTCTTTTGCGGCGATATGCAAGTCGGACGTCACTGAAAATGTCGCAGTAGTAGGCTGCATTAATTATCCTGCGCTCATGCAAAAAATTGAGGTACAGCAAACCACGCTGGTCAAAAAAAACGGTAGCCAAAACCTTGCTTGCTGACAATCGTGACTTGGCTTTCACTGGTCCAGGTTCTCCTTGTTTTCTCCACTCCGCTTGTTTAGACTCTGGGGTGTAGTGGTGCACCCAAGTTCTGGCTCGCGAAAGTGTCTTTTCCCCGAACTGTGCAGTCAATCTCCTCAAGATTTCGGCCGGTTTTACGCCTTCTGCGGCGAGATACTTAATTACGACACGTTGCGCAGTCGACGGGGGTACCTCTTCCTCCGACATCGTCACGGTGGACAACGAGACGATCGAGGTGGCGAGATCACGTGCTTCCCCTACTCCTGACTAACATACCGAACGACAAAAAAGGCGGGAACGTTCTCCGACCACTCCTGTGCCCGAAAGACGAAAAGTATCGTTTATATTTGATTCACCCTAGTATTTTCCGGAGCTATGAAGAGCACTCGAGTAGTCAATCACCGCTTATTCGACCCCAAAATTTCAGGAGATATTTTTAGAGCCACAATGACTCTGAAGTGAGGGCTCGACGAGCCCCGCCCCCTTGGTGCTCCACGAGACAAAATATAGCTTGGTGCTTCTAGGGTTAATGTGTTTTTGAAAGAGAAGTAAATAAATCAATGAAAAAAATATAAAAATCCTGCAAAATAACATGATAATAGGTAATAAACCAGCATTTTTGTGTCTATACGCCTCCGAGGCGTATAGTTTACCAAATATGTCTAAAAAACCATGTGTACCACGCAGGGATATATATATATATATATATATATATATATATATATATATATATATATATATATATATATATATATATATATCTTATACTAGCTGTGCCCTGCGCGCGTTGCCGCGCCACCTACTAAAATACTAAATTACAATAAAGATGTATATAACAAAAGTTACTCTAAATATCAAATTAAAAATCTTTTTTGACTTTCAGGTTCTCCAAAAAACAATGAGAAACGAAATATGACGATTTTTCATTTCATGCCTCACTAACAACCCCCACTTCTGTACGTTCCTAAAAATGTTAATATAGCTTATTTTCAAAAATACGGAATTTCGTTGATTTCGATTTAGTCTTTCGTGCCCTATAACATTGTTGAACCCTTCTATAATTTTCGTGTATACCTTATTTATACTTCGTTATACGGCAAAAGTGCATATAACAAAAGTTGCTTTAAAAAACCAAACAAACAACTTTTGTTATATGCCGAAAATTGAATATATTACGGACTATCGCTATTTTTAATTTCAGACCTCCCTTACAACCCCCACTCATGTTCGTACCTCGGACCTTACGGAGTTTCGTTTAATTCGATTGAGTCTTTTGTGCCATATAAAATTGTTGACTCCCACTATTGTTTTCAGCGTATAACTCATTTATACTTCGGTATACGACATAACTTATATATACAAATGAATGTTTGTGTGTATGTTCTTTATAGACTCGTAAACCTCTGAACCGGATTTTATGAAACTTGGTATGCATATTACTACTAACTCAGGCTAGGTTTCTGGCTGCATTAATATTCTCTGAGACGAACAGGAGTGCGGGTTATAAAGGACGCCTTAAATTAAAAATAGTGATATTTCGTCTCCTATTGGTTTTTCGGCAAATATGCACATAACGAAAGTTGTTTATTTTGTTATTTTGAGTAAATTTTGTATTATACTCTTTTGTCATATACCGAAGTAAAATGAGTTATATGCTAAAACAATAGTGGGAGTCAACAATTTTATGTGGTCCAAAAGACTCAACCAAACTAAATGAAACTCCGTATTTGATTTGGTATTAACACCTCCCTGATTATAAGCTATATTAAAATTTCGAGGTACAAACAGGAGTGGGGGTTGTAAGGGAGGTCTGAAAGTAAAAGTAGAGATATTTCGTTTCCTATTGGTTTTTCGGCAATTATGCAGATAACTAAAGTTGTTTGTTTTGTTATTTAAAGTAACTTTTGTTATATGCACTTTTACAGTATAACGAAGTATAAATGAGGTACACGAAAAACTATAGAAGGGGTCAACAATGTTAAAGGACTCGAAAGACTAAATCGAAATCAACGAAAATCCGTATTTTAGCAGATTTCCCTTAAGGGAAATCAGCTATTGAGGTCGTACTCATGACGCGACTTTCGAAAAATTTCTTCAAATGTCCATCGATCCTACCCAGGAGATAACGAAAATGAGGTCCGTTCAAAATTTTATATATATATATATATATATATATATATATATATATATATATATATATATATATATTTGTCTGTTAACGCTCAAGCGGTCGCAATTTTTTTTTATCGTTATGAAACTGGATATTTAACCGTTTTATGTAAAAAGACAGATCAAGTTCGTTAATGGCTGAAATCGGTCTACAGGGAGGGGGGGGGGGGTTTAGAGGGGGGATTTTCGAAAATTCAAAATATCTCCGTTATTATGCATCGGATCGAAAAATTGTATAGAACCAATCTTATTGCAAATTAAATTTACTATAAATATTGTTATATACATTTATTCTGTATCTTCAATATTAACCGAGATATTTGCATTTTTATGAAGTCTGTGGTCGGGTATAGTTCGGATTAGGTCGGCCATTTTCGTAACTTCTCGGCTCAGGTGGAAGCTTCTTCTAACCTTACCTGTCGTTCCTAATCTTACCTTACCTTCGTTACTTTGTGAGATTTATGCAAATACTTTCTGTTCATCCGCCCCCCCCTTCTTTAGTTCTTGGACTACTAAAATTTGAGATATTAAAATATAAATTATTCTTACAATTCAGAAGCCGTTTCAGTTGGGAATTTATTTTAATTAACTGAAAGATTTCTCATTACCGTTTGTATTTAATCACCGTGGTGTTGTGTTACCAGTATGGAGAATTCTCTATAGTAAAACTTCACATGGGAAATCTGCTTAGTTTAAGCAGCCCCTGCGTGATGGACTTTTTTTACTGTAAGCTATATTTACATTTTTAGGCAGTTGTTGTTAGGAATTAGTAGTGGGGATTGTTAGGAAGGCATGAAATGAAAAATTGTCATACTTCGTTTCCTGTTGTTTCTTTGGCGAACGTGCACATGGCAAAAGATGTTTAATTTGATATTTAGAGTAACTTTTTTTATATACATCTTTATCATAATTTAGTATTTTAGTTAGTGGCAAAGCAACGCACTCCGGGTAAAGCTAGTATCTTACATATAAAAATGATGTATGTATATTACTACTAACCCAACTTAGACTATATTCTCTGTGTCGTATAGGAGTGGGGGTTATAAGGGAGGCCTAAAATTGAAAATAGTGATATTTCGTTTCCTATTGGTTTTTCGGGATATATATTTACATAACAAAAGTTGTATATTTTGTAATTTAGAGTAACTTTTGTTATTACACTTTTGTCATATACGGAATTATAAATGAGTTATACGCTAAAAACTATAGTAGGAGTCAACAATTTTAGTAGTACTTGTTAAAGTGTTTTTAATATAGGCATATTATGATGTGATTTGGTATTAAGACCTCCCTGTTTATAAGCTATATTAAAATTTCGAAGTGCGAACAAGAGTGGGGATTATAAGGGAGGTCTGAAATATAAAATCGCAATATTTCATAATCTATTCATTGCTACCGGGTGGGTCACCTACCCTCGTAGTTCCATTACACCACACAACCATTACCACCTCCTAAAATGGAACTGTAGTTTGTAGAAGGGGAACTATCATTCATACCCCCGGTAGGTTACACTACCTTACTACCATCAAAACAAGAAGCTGGGTCTCAGATAAAAAAAAATATATATGTTCATTTTTCGGCAAACGTGCGTATAACAAAAGTTGTTTGTTTTGTTATTTCAAGTGACAGTTTTTATATGCACTTTTGCCGTATGACGAAGTAAAAATGAGATTTACACAAAAATCTATAGAAGAGGTCAATATTGTTATAGGACACGAAAGACTAAATATAATAAATAAACGAAACACAGTAATTTTGACTATAAGCTATATTAACATTTTTAGAAACGAACAGGAGTGGGGGTTGTTAGGGAGGCATGAAATAAAAAATCGTCGTATTTCGTTTCCTATTGTTTTTTTGGCGAACGTGCACATGACAAAAGATGTGCACTCTATTCTATGGTTATCAATAATATGGTCAATACGATAATCTGTGATTATGTTAAATATAAACAAAGATACTTGCACTGGAAAGCGGGTAATACAAAAAATATTGTGTATTTTGTAGAATTAAGTACATAACAAATACTTTTATTATTAACATATCCCCAGCAAGCCGGACTCGGGGGTAAATCCTAAACATTGAAACGGGAAAATGTAAAAATATTGAACAAAGTAAAGCCCCCCCAAAAAAATACCGTCATCATTCATCCTTTAATGATTTCCCGGGCGAAGCCTGGTATTTTAACTAGTAATTGATATATTTTGAATTTTCGAACCCCTCCCCACTAAACCCCTACTATTCCAGGTCCGATTTCAGCCAATAACAAAGATGATCTTTAGTGTTGACAGGAAATGTTAAATATCAAATGTGGCAAAGATCAAATAAACATTTTCGAGTTAGAACAGAATCTTAATTGATGACACACACCGAACATGCATGTATCTCTCATAATAAAGGCCTCTTGTTAAGAATATTTGGTATATAAGCTTTGAATAAAGTCGTTCGTGATATAACAGCTTACTGATACAAAGACATGAGTAGGAGAGGGGGTTTACTTAAGGATGAAAACTAAGAAATTGAAATATTTCGGTTGTGTTCATGCAGGAATATATATATATATATATATATATATATATATATATATATATATATATATATACAATAGCATCTGTAGGCAATTTAATTTGCAATAAGATTGGTTATGAACAATCTTTCGATCCGACTTATAATAACGGAGATATTTCAAATTTCCCTCCTCAACACCCCCTCCCCCCCTCCCACTCTTCAGATTTCTGCCATTAACGTACTTTATCTTTCTTTTTAAATAAAACTTTAAAATATTGAGTAAACGATCAAACAAAAATTATGACCCTTAGAGAGTTTACAGATAAATATTAGCAGATTTCCCTTAAGTGGTTATGAACAAATATCAAAACTAATAGATCTAAGCTCATTAAAGGATAATGCTGGATTATAAGGCATATGCTCGATATTTAACAGTTTCTTACAAATCTAAAGATCATATTTATTGCTTGAATAAATTGGACCAGGATGGAGGGGGGGGGGGGTTAAAGAAGGATTAGAATGTATAATCATGTATATTTTCCTTGTTCTCCATCCGATCGAAAAATGATATAATCAAATTCATTAACAAAGAAATCTCTCCCAATTGTTGTTCTCTACACGTTTACTCTAACCCAAATATTAACCGAGTTATTTGTATTTGTTTAGCCTTCCTTTGATAATAGAAATTAGACGGTGAGATGAGAATATCAGTGTGCCATTTCAATATGGGAAATTCGCTTTATTTGTGCAACCGCTGCGTGACTGACTTTTATTTATATTTTATATTTTCAAATGTATTAATATATTAGCATGGTTTAAGTATAAACAAAAACTCAGATAAAAATGATTTATTTATTGTTTGCATGACCTCTAATATTTTATTTCAGATATTGGGGAGAGCTTTACTCTCACAATTTGTCTAAAAATAGTCGTTCAATTTCTTCTGCACTCTTGAAACAATTGTGGCTTGTTTCAACAAACGATTTTTAATGTTCAAGGAAATGTAACTGTTCTAGTGGCCCCCCTCTCACATATTATTTCTTATAATATTTAATGGAAATAATTTTTATATTTGCTATTGAAAAATCACTAACATTAAATTTAATGCATGCTTTTTTAAAATGCTTTCATAAATTTATTTGTTATGCAATTTGGAGCATAGTTTTATTTGAAATATTATTTTCATGCCGAATGAAACGTTTTATTCCACTAAATAACTATAAACTTAGCATAACCTGATATAACCTTCACGGGTTGTTGTATTTCATGCCACATCTTCATGTCTAATCTGGACTTATATACCTGAAGTTTAAATATGTATTGCCTTATTTATACTGTTTTATTTTCGTATGTTATTTGTTTATCGAGAGCCTATTTTGTCACTGTAGACGCACATTCAGAAGAATGCTTTTTCGACAAAGTGGAAGAAGGTACAAAACTTGGATTAATGTTTGAAATTTCAGAAGGTGGATTCTTGGATATAGATGTTAAAATTGTTGGACCAGATGGAAATGTTATATATTCAGGGGAAAGAGAAACTAGTGGTAAGTTCACATTTTCAGCCCACAAAACTGGTACTTACACATACTGTTTTAGCAACCAAATGTCTACTATGACCCCAAAAGTTGTTATGTTTAATATGGAAATTGGAGAAGCACCTACTAATGAAAGCAAAGACGATGCTGATCACAATAAAATGGAACAAATGATTAAAGAACTCTCTAGCGCATTGACGGGTGTTAAACATGAGCAGGAATATATGAGTGTGAGGGATCGGATACATCATGGAATAAATGAAGCAACTAATAGCAGAGTAGTGACTTGGTCAATATTTGAAGCAGTGGTTCTAATAACAATGACAATTGGACAGGTCTATTACTTGAAGAGATTCTTTGAAGTTCGAAGAGTTGTGTAATACTTGGAAATTAATTTACACAGTTTTAACAACGGTTAAAGTGCAATGTAAGATAGCAATGACTGGAGTGCACTGCCTTTTGTAAATGTTTCCGAACTGACCATTTATATACATACCTAATTCATTCATGTCTTCATTGTTTATAATACATTTGTACATTTTGCATATAAACCTTTTACCTTAAATATTCTATCCATGATTAAACTGTTTGTGTGTGATAATGCATTATTTTCTTATATGACTGTTCTTTGGTTTTGTAATTAAGGTAAATATATTTATTTGATTTTTTTTTGTAATTTGGCTTTCATTTATCCTTCAGGAGTTGTAATTATTCTGATATAAACAAAATTAAGTTAAAAATAGTAACTCTAGTAGAAAGTGATTGAGTTAAAATTGAAGATTACCAAAGAACTACTCAGTATAACATTAAAGAGGCTTTAAGGCTCACAAAGTGAGTACTCAACGGTAAGCTAGTATTAACAGCAGGCAGTGACCAAAATAAAAATAATAATATAAGTCAAAATGCATTAAGTGCTTTGCATCTGAGGTTTGTAACACTTATGCCTTCAATATGTCAAAATACAAAACATAGTTTATTTAGATTACTTTGATAACCACCTTGTAAGTTACAATACTTGAAATTATATTGCCAAAGAATTCAAATTAAATTTACAGATGGAAGTGTTTTAAGCTATATTAAATTAATCTTTTGCAATAATATAAAGTCATAAACCAATAAAACTGAGCATAATTTTGTTTTATAGGCAAAAGCGATCGTATATAAATTGTGTTAATTTATTATGTGTCGATAATGGACAACAACATTTTTCTACCAATAAAACGGGCTCCCAATCTAAATTAGCTTAATGAATGTACGACTTGGAAATCAATCATTAAGATAAAGCCTTGTAGTTTACATTTTTTTTTTTTTCTTTTCATTTCTATGATAGTGATTTTTGCTCATGTTGTAATGAAGCTTGTATCTATTGCTGAATTCTCAATTTAAATATTGCTGATAGATGATGACAGTGTATATGAAATTAAAAGTTAAACACATTGAGTACATTATGTTTTAGAAGATGAAAATATCGATGGTCATACAATAGATCAGTTAGAAAATTATACACAAACAGAGGTTACAATTTTATATATATATATATATATATATATATATATATATATATATATATATAAAATTGTAACCTCTGTCTGTAAATTGATTTTTTTCACGAAATTTCACGACTTTTCGTTTCACATGTCATAGACACCATAACTGCATTTTGTTTCTTTGGTGTCTGTTTGTTTGTTTGTTACCTTTTCACGCATAAACGGCTGAACCGAATTTTATGAAACTTGGTATGTATATTACTACTAGCCCAACTTAGACTTTAGGCTATATTAATATTCTCTAAGACAAACAGGAGTGGGGGTTATGAGGGAGGCCTGAAATTAAAAATAGCGATATTTCATTTCCTATTGCTTTATCAGCAAATATGCCCATTACAAAAGTTGTTTATTTTGTAATTTAGAGTAACTTTTGTTATATGCACTTTTGCCGTATACGGAAGTATAAATGAGTTATACGCTGAAAACTATAGCGGGAGTCAACAATTTATTAGGCACAAAAGGCTCAACCGAACTAAACCAAACTCGGTATGTGACTTAGTACTAACGCCTTCCTTATAATAAGCCATACTAACATTTCTAAGGACGGGCAGGAGTGGGGGTTATGAGGGAGGCCTGAAATTAAAAATAGCGATATTTCATTTCCTATTGCTTTATCAGCAAATATGCCCATTACAAAAGTTGTTTATTTTGTAATTTAGAGTAACTTTTGTTATATGCACTTTTGCCGTATACGGAAGTATAAATGAGTTATACGCTGAAAACTATAGCGGGAGTCAACAATTTATTAGGCACAAAAGGCTCAACCGAACTAAACCAAACTCGGTATGTGACTTAGTACTAACGCCTTCCTTATAATAAGCCATACTAACATTTCTAGGGACGGGCAGGAGTGGGGGTTATAAGGAAGGCCTGAAATTAATAATAGTGGTATTTCGTTTTCTATTGCATTTTCGGCAAATATGCACATAACAAAAGTTGTTTATTTTGTTATTTAGAGAAACTTTTTTTATATACACTATCGTATACCGAAGTATAAAGCCGTTATACGCTAAAAATTATAGCGGGAGTCAACAATTTTATTTGGCACAAAAGACTCAACCGAAATAAATAAAACTCGGTATGTGTATTAGCACTAACGCTTTCATTATAACAAGCCATACCAACATTTCTAGGGACGTTCAGGAGTGGGGGTTGTAAGGGAGGCCTGAATTTAAAAATAGTGGTATTTCGTTTTTCGGCAAATATGAACATAACAAAAGTTGTTTATTTTGTTATTTGTTGTTTGTTATTTGAGTAACTTTTGTCATATTCATTTTTATCTTTTAACAAAGTGTAAACGAGATATAGACTATAAACTAAAGCGGGAGTCAACTATTTCATTGGGCGCTAACGATTAAACCGAACTAAAAAAACTCGGTATGTCAATTAGCATTAATTCTTCCATGATTATAAGCTATATTAAAATTTTTAGGTTAGAACGGGAGTGAGGGTTATAAGGGAGGCCTGAAATAAAAATTTGCGATATTTCATTGTCTATATGTTTTTCGACAAACATGCACATAACAAAAGTTGTTTACTTTGTTATTTAGATTAACTTATACTTATTTATACATTTCTCCAGGAACAATGTGTGAAGCAAGTAATTTGCGTAGAAATATTGATATGCTCAACAATTCATTCCAATTTGAACTATGAGGTACCTCACCTGGAAAAATTAATTCAAATCTTTGTTAATATTTTGTCCTTAATAACTGAAATCTATGCATAATGCACAGGAGACGGGAAATATGACAATTTGGAGGACAGTGAAGACATACATAGAAAATTAATTTTATTATTAACAAATGCCAACAACGGGTATTAACCCTAAACACTGGGACGGGTAAATGTCAAAATATTGTGCAAATTAAAGCCTTGCCAAAAAAATACCATCACCATTCAGCCTCAAATCAATTCCCGGGCGAAGCCGGGTATCTGAGCTAGTATATATATATATATATATATATATATATATATATATATATATATATATAAATAATATACGACAGAGTACTAGCAGCTATTTATGAAATTATATCCAGTGAGTACAATAAATCAATAGCTGAATTCTGTATATTTGTTAGATGGCAGTGTTTTAGTGGCTATTTATGAAATTATACCCAATGATTGATGTGAGTCAGTATGCCAATATGCTTAGCTAAACATATTTCCTGGGGTTGGGGTAGGATCATGTGGCGAATTAGAAAACAGGACACTCTGATTTCTCCTCATAATTTTATTAAATAATTTATTTATTTTTAATTCATGGTATAAATTAGTTTTTTATAGGTCGTTTAAACAAAATTAACTTAAAACGAATAATTTCTATTTAATTAAATACAATTACAAAGTAAAAAAAAAAGAAACAAGAAAATAATACTTTTTTATAAACTAATAATTCATAATTTTTATATCGGATGGCCTTCTAATATTGGATATTACCCCTACTTGTATGGCGAAGAGCCCTTGTTCTTTCAGGCACCGAAGAAATTAAATATTTGATACACTCGACCAGCACAGCATCCTATTTTTCATGAAGAGCAATTTGGAGCAGATTTAAATCACTAGGAGGAGGAGGAGGATGTCTAACATGCCTCCCTAAATTACCCCACAAATGCTCTATAGGTTTTATGTAGGGAGATCGTGCAGACCAGTCCAGAACTGTGACTCTCACTTACTCCAAGTATTCGGTGACAATTCTTGCTTAAAGCATTATCCTGCATTAAAATGAACTCGTCACCAATAAATGGAGCAAATAGGACCACAGCCTCTTGAAGCACTACCTCAAGGTACCTCCGAGCAGTCAGAACTCCATTATCACGAACAATCAGCTAGTTACGGGCATGAAAATTATTTCTTCCCCAAACCATAATTGATCTCCTTTCGAATGACCGGGACTCCCAATTAATACATCGAGCGAAACGCTCTCCTGGTAGTCTCAACCTTCTGAAAGGTACAGACCAAACCGAGACTCTCATCTGTAGATAAAACAGCTGCCAATTGCTCCTCCGTCTATTGGAAATGATGTTTAGCAAATAACCGACCTTTCCCTTCGATGTTTTTCTAGGAGTTGGAGTCCTGCCTCGCTTCTGCGGCAGTATTTCGGACAAGTTGGAGCCTGACCTCCAGAACCTCAGTAGCAGGTAAATGCCTGTCTTTCAAAACTAAGACGGCGATAAATTGATCATCTGATCGATTTGAGGCCCTAGGACGACCACTGCGGGCATTCCGCTCATAGCTCTCAGTCTTTTCCAAACGCCGGAGTGCGTCATGGATAGTAGATCTTGCCACTTCCAGCGTTTGGGCGATATAGCGGACGCTCCGGCCTTCCCTTGCCAACCCTTCGCCTAAAGCTCCTAATCCTAAAAGGCGTCGTCCAACCCGCCCTCTACTGCTCCCCACTACTCCGCTTCCTTACCAAAACATCCCTCCGAAACCTCCAGTCCTTCCAAAACGCCATCCTTCCAAAAATTGTCCGCCACACCTCCCTCGAACGTAAACCCAATGTAGAACTATACAACACCCTCGACCTCGAATCCATAGCCCAAACCATTTCCCGACGTCACGTCAAATTCCTAGATTCCCTCCAGTACGTTGAAAATCCTCTCTTCAATTCCCTCCCTCCTCCCTGACAGCCTGTGCGTAGGCAGGATGCTGATATTCACTCAGGATGTCGACCCTCCCTAAAATCGAATCTGTGCGCACGGCCCAATAAATCTCGCAATAAATTATAACCCTTTATGAAGAGCTCAGTATTGTTTGATTTTAGATTAGGGACTAGGTTAAGTTAGGTTAGGTTAGATTAAGTTATGTTGTCATAGGTTTTTATTTTACAATTAGTTTAGCTTAATTTCACTGAGCTTTGAAACACCCCACTCCATAGGCTTGAGCTTTTGTTGCTTTAGGCCCTCTTTAATCTTTTTCTTCTTATCTACTCTCCTTCTATCCCTATCCTTCTTACTTTTCTCCTATCGTTACGATCCCACCCTGCACCGTTCGTTGCCTGGCAACCTACCTTTAGGTTCTAAATCACAACCCAATTAATCCTACAAAAACCCCTTAAAATAGAACTCTCAGTTCAGCAGGAGGGGAACTGTCTGCACCGCCTCGCGTGGCTTAACGGTCGGCCGTGATATAGGAAAACTGGGCCTCAAATAAGATAATAAATAAATAAAACCCTTGCCAACGCATCAGCTCGGGCTACATTCACTGTCGAAAGAACCATTTTCCTAGACAAGAAGGGGAAAACAACGTTCAATAATGAGTGTAACCGAGTGGTTAAAAAATTAAAGACGCTCAAAGGTGTAAAAGCCTTCTTACAGTTTGAGAGAGTAGAGTCACGTAAAGCAGTCTCCAGACAAATGAGCGCTTAATCTCTTGCCTATTGGTCCTGAAGGGATTACTTCAATGGGCAGAGACCGTACTTACTCGAAATTAACCGGATTACCCACAAAAACAAACACAATACAGATAATCTTCTTTCTAAATAAAAAATATGAAGTACCCGGTTTTCTTTAGCTGGCGAGTTTATAAACATACATACCTATATAAAGTTGTCTGGACTTCCGTTTTAGCAGATTTACCATAGGTGTGAAATCAGTTATTGAGGATGCACTCATGATGTGAAGTTTCAACAGCCACCAACCTTACATAGTGGATGACAAAAATGAGTCCCGCCCAAATGTAGGTACAGACACCCAAGTCGACAGAGGAAATAATTTCCCCGTCCTGTCTAGAGGTTCTCATATACCAAGTCTTTTCCAAACTGATCTCGAGCCTTAAAATTTCCCTTGTTCATTGAGGACCAACCAATTCTGTGGTCAACGCAATGACAGCATGCACCATTTGCAGTTTGAGCCTATATATTATAAAGAACCAAAAGGATCCATACTTTTCGTATTTTCAATTCCAGGGCAAGGATAACCAGTACAGACAATAATGGATGTCCTTGTCTTAAGGGAGTCCCAGCCTCAAGCCCGTGACAAAAACCAGCTTCAGGCCCCCTTATAACCCCCTTCTGTTCGTCCTTATAAATTTTGATATAGCTTATATTCATGGAGGAATTTATACTAATTCATATACCCAGTATTGTTAGTTCAGCTTCGCCCAATAAAATTGTTGACTCACGCTATAGTTTTTAGCATATATGTTCTCGACTAAAGTTGTTGTATTTAACCACCTTTTGATATGTGGAAAATAGGAAACGCAATATCGCGATTAAACATTTCAGGCCTTACTTAAACCCCTACTCCGTAATAATATATACCACACTCCAGGTTTGCCATGTGAGATTAAGGTCGACGCTTTAACTCACATAGCTAACCTGAGCCCCATATAGATAGATAGTTATACTTGCTTGTTTCCGCTCTAGCGGTTGCAATTTCTGTATCATCGTACCATTTGATGTAAGTATAAGCGTTTCATGTAAAA
Source organism: Riptortus pedestris (assembly GCA_019009955.1). Lineage (NCBI taxonomy): Eukaryota > Metazoa > Arthropoda > Insecta > Hemiptera > Alydidae > Riptortus > Riptortus pedestris. Next base: position 125,339,249 of record CM032229.1, on the reverse strand, counting down.
TTAAAGATAAAGTTCGTAAACACCTGTAATTTGACTAAGGGAAGGGACAAATTCTCCGTTATTATACGTCGAATGGAGAAGTTGTATAAAACCAAACTTATTGGAAAGTTAATTGTCTATAAATGTTGTTATATAGATTTTCTTTCTACCTGGAAGTTTAACCAAAATATTGGCATTTTTCAGCCTTCAGTAAACCCCTGCTTTTAGTTGGGAACATGTGAGAAATCGTCTTAGTTTACGCAGCCACTGCTTGGCGGACGTTTTTTCTAAATCGGATTGAAAAAGTATATATAAATAATAAAATTGGATTTCCTGTCAATGTTGTTCTCAACATTTTTTTCTGTATCTCAAATAGAATATTAATTATCAAACATGAAGGTCAGAATTGCTAGAGAACCATTCCTGTGTTCAGTATTTATGCTTTCTACTTTTATGCTATTGTTTGAATTTTCAGTGAGATGGACACGGGCAGGCAAATCCGTGTTGCAGCTGCTCTAGGGAAAATAAACCCCACCTGCTTTGGTTTCTAGATAGATTTATTCCAATTTAATGGTTCCCAAATTCATAAATTTCTCATGATAATGATTCCGAATGCAATGCTGATATTGATTTGTTTGTATTATACTAATCTCCTCATAATTAATAAGAACATAATTGCTATAGTGAGAAGTTTAGAGTGACCTAGATCGGAGCAGTAAATTTGCGGATTTCTATGAATGACAAGAGTGCAAATGAGGCTTTCACTATTTTATTAATAAAATATTTAATCCATCTCAATAATAGCTTAAATAAATAGTATAGTTCTTAAAGGGAAAATAAGCATTCTGAATTAGGAACCATTAGTAATGTTTGTACACAAGGAAGCAAACTATTAATTTGTATATTACTTATGAATGTCTTTTTATAATGGAAAAAAAAATTCTTTAGGTATATTTTCAGAATTTTATCTATATTTCTCCTTTATTTGAAAATTATATAACTTCTTGAAAATACGTTTCAAATAGGCACTAATCTTTCTATTATTGCAGCATTGTATGTGGAAAACAAAGAAATTTATAACAGCGGAGGAGGTTATAAGAAGCAGACGATGGTCAGTTAGGATTTAGTGTTTTATTTTTTCTGATAGAACATTCAAAATGTCGGAGAAAGAAATTGTTTTATCGTACAAGAAAATGGCAATGGATGATAGAAATCATCCAGAAATAATTAAGGTTAGTTCGTTCAGTAGATGCCCTACATTGCAGATTAAATATTTACTTTCGTTATTATTTTTTGACAACTTCATTATAGTTGTAGTTTTTACATTCTAGGATAAAACGTTGGTTCAATTTTTGGCTTACAGCTTAGATCACAAGGACCCTGAAGTTGTTGAAATATCCCTCAAAACTATAGAACTCTTAGTTAGAAACCCAAAAAATTATGGAGTTCTAAGAACAACCTTTGGGGTTACTGAAGCTCTCAAAGCAACTTCTCAAAGGTAAATTTAACTACATTTTGCAATTAGCAATTCTCATTTCAGTTGGTGTATTGCAACATAATTCCATTTTATTTATTTCAGAGATGATCTTAACAACTCATTGCTCAGTTTAGCTAAAGATATTAGTAGTGACTTAGAATCCCCTCCAACTGCTTATTGCTCAATGAGTAGAAGTACATCGAAACCTGAAGTTACCAAAAAGAAGTTCTCTTCTAAAGTGTATTCTCTCCATGTGTTTGGATTGAACCAGGTATGTTATTTCAAATTACATTTGACTTTTTTTTTTCTTTTGTACTCTTCTCTTTATAAATGGGAAGCTTCTGGCAATTCATATGATTTTAAACAGTTCTGAGCAAATGCCTATTATATTTCATGAATATTTACATTAAGAATTGTTACCAAATATTTCTACCTGAAAATGAAAATCTTTGGTTCAACAGCTCTTGAAGGGCCAGGCCCTATTTTACATTGAGGTGGGAGGGTCATTAGATTTTGTGAAATCTATCTTTGTATTGGAAAAATCACAAAAGTACATGCTAGTTTGTATTTGCTAAGTTAAATGCCCTGAAACAATAGTGATTAATTAGGATAAATATTACTTAAATGTTTGTCTATTTAGCGTATGATATAGGACTCCTTAATCCTCCATTTCTAGGTCCTTACCTACCCAAGCCTATCAGGCAAAACTGGAGGTAAATTCAGTTTGTATACGCATGCTAGTCAGCATCATCATTAGTTAGATACAGTGACTACTGAGACACAGTTTTGTACGAATTTAAGCAGAGTCCTCTCTTAATTGTCGAGTACTTTTCCCTGATGTCTTTATTTGGTGGGTAGTCTCATGAAGAAGTCCATCGAAAACCACATCCTTTGACCCTTTTCTCTTGTGTGATTTCCTGGAAAATCTGGATTCACATATCATAGTGATGGTTACTATTCATCTTCAGATATAAGGTGTAGCTTATAATTTATGCAATCCTAACCTGGACTGGTAGATTAACCTCAGAATATCCACTATAAATAGTTAACATCAAGATGTTGTTTTCAATTAAAGATTAATTATTGATAACCAAAAAAAAAGCATCCTTTAATTTATTAGTTAAACTAGCCAAAGATCTTTTTTTTATCTATTGGAGGTTAAGGCTAGGGAAATCGTGCATCTCAATCCTGAGCATACTGTATGTCATGCCTATTGCTAAATATTACACGCCTAATTATACCTGATTTTGAAAAGACTGAGGATTCCCATATTTTCCATTCAAAAAATAGTTATAGGATTCATATTTATTTATTGCCTTCTATTGAAAACCCATTCTTCTCTTAAATTAGGATGGAAAGATTTTTTTGAAGCACCCATATTTGCTGACTAGCTAATATTCTTATTAACGCTCTTATGGAATATTAAAAAGTGAGTTATATTATGAATCATCGGACTGAAATTTTCTCCTCTGCTAACTAAAATCATGTTGTCCACCGTGCTCTACCTATGCAATTTATATTTAATGGCTAAAATGCTTAAGATTAATTAGCTTAAGAAAGATGTTGGATTGTATGCATTTTTTTTAGACAAAGATGTATGAAAACAATGGTTTAAATATATATACTTTTTTCCAGTACACAAAAAATGACCTAGAAAGTGCTCTTATTAGAATTAGAGGCGTAATTTCTGTTGTTCTGGATATTGAACATCAACGTTGTACAGTTCGTGCTGTTGAGAAAGTAACTCCAGAAGCTATAATTAATCATATTTCAAATAAAACTAAACTCCAGGCTCGCTTAGTAATCAGAAATAAACTAAATCAAGAAGTAAGTATTATCATATTTTATTTTTTTTCCATTTTGGTGATTAAGAAGAGATCATGTATGAAAAATAAGTAAATGATTTACCTAAAATTTTATTATACTTCTTAGAAACATTATCACTAGGCAATAACAACTTAATAATCTATTGAGGTCAGTCCCATTATGAGACCTTCTGGGTATTATTATTTCACTTTTGATTAATACTTTGTTAAATTGTTATTAATCTTCTTACTCTGGACCCAATATTTTTATATGTTCTTCATAGTTTCATGGCAAGGGTCACCAATAAAAAACATTTTTTCCGCGCAAACTTTATTCAACCTGCCCTACATGTTTTCTGGCTAACTTACCACCTCTTTAGGGGCTATCCATTTCTGAAGTGCTTGTTCCCTCTTATGTTCATTATGACTGTCCCTTCCTCACTGAGGACTAATAAGTAATGATAATTAAATAAGCAAACTATATTATTTATATAACACTTAATTTACCTAAGAATTTATTCATCATTCAATTAAAAAATAATTTAATGCAAAAATATTCATTTTCACTTTAATATCTGAACTTAATCTTATGGGGTAAAGTAATCTGAACCGGGTAAAAATTTAGTATAATCTTTGATTTTGTGATGTATTTCATCAGCTTTAGAATATTAAAAGTTGAACATTGAAAAATCAACTCAAAAAAACACCACATAAAGGAAAATGGGAGCAGCAATAAAGTATCAAAGGAGGGTATTTTCAATACTTATTATTCTTTAAATTTAGTTGGGTAATATACGTAAACAAGGTACCTTTTATAAATAGAACAGATGGTCACAATTGAAAAAGTATATTTACTTACATTATATAAATTTATTAGTTAAATTTCAAAACAGATAATATCATACCATAGAAATTTACTATTTAGACATTGGTTTTTATTGTCACTTGTGCTGCTCTTCATAACTCCAGATATCATTCTGAGGGGTTCTCCAGTTTTTCTTGGCAAGATTCCATGTTTCATACAAACATGACTGTTGGCCGGGTCTTGTAATTTTGACGTGTGTCTTGCTGGAAAGACTATTAATCAGAAATATTTTTGTAGACCCTAGAAACCACCGGGTCTTCCCGGACAGTTGCTTTGAATGAATCACATGAATTACAGCTGAACCCCCCTAATTCGATAGGACCACTAGCCTGCTATGTCCCCTAGGGGTTCTTATATGTTTGGTCTATTCTCAATATTATGCCTCAGATTTCAGCTGTGATACTTCTATGAGTTTTTTATGGTAACACCAGGGTTTGTCCTTATTTTTCAAATTGCATTCCAGGGGGGTTGTTGAGTTAATATTAATCTTGAACCAGTGGTAACCTGAAAGCCATCAAAGAGGTCAACTTCTATTTTGACCCTGATTTTTAAAAATCAGCTACTGGTGGCCCAACAGAGATGTTAAGGGGAAAATCAAATTTAACAGTAAGTGAATAAGTGCATGAGGAGTAGACACCAGAATTGGATTTGAACATTACTTCAAGGCATAGTTACATTTTTAATTTTAAATACTGGTCATATAACAGTATTGAATTCAGGTTTTTCTGCCAAATAAAATTATGTTTATTGGTGTAAGAATCTCTAATGTCGATAAAATGTTTTTTAGTGGCTAAGAGTACCAATAGTTTTAAATGTGTATTTTTTTACATAGTTCTAAAGATTGTTTTCCTCAAATATTTCATGATAAAAAGAATTCTTGAAATCATAATTCAAAGGTGAAACATATTTGGTGTACAAAATTGTTCAGTGAATAATTCAGTTCCTGTTGCATGTCTTTATTAAATTGATTGCTTAAATTATCAATGAGTCTCCGTTCTGAGCCTATTGAAGTAATGTTGATCCATGCAAGTTGGTATTGGTTAGCTCCCTTCAACTAGCATAAACTTAAACCATTAAAACAGCTTAATGATAAGAATCCATAATAACTGGTAACTGTTTTATCAAGAGGAAAGTAGTCCCTTTTTATTCCGTTCTAATGAATGAATAATTACAGTTATAATAGTGATGATGACTTTTAATTCTGTAAATATTTAGTTTTATTAGTATAGTCTTGTTATTTGAACTTTGCATTTATTCAACCTGGAATGTTTTTGTTATTAGTATTATAAGTCTCCATTTTAGTTATTGTAGTATTAGTTTTAAATAAATATTTATCTGTACTAATGAATTATTTTACTGTCTCTTTACAGTTTATATTGTTACATATTATTTTTACAAGATTGTATTCTCTGGAAATTTAAAATTATTTGAGGAAAGCCTTAATATATTTTCAATTATTAAGGATAGCTTATTTAACAACTACTAAAGTGCTAATTTAATGCAAAAATTATCAAACCAACTAAGGTTAATTTGGAGCTCATGTGTTATTAATGGCTACTTTTTTATGCAAAAGTATTTACAACATTGTTAGGAAAGTATCCACTATCTTATCTATTAATTAACTCATTATTGTTTTGTTTTGAAATATTGTTTTAGCCATGAAGTGACAATGTAAACAATAAACAATCCACTTATGTTTCAGATGTTGGTTGCTGTTTCTGAAGATAACACGGATACTGTAGATGAAAGATATCTTCCTGAATATCTTCCAGAAGAAGAACCTCCTGTGAAAGAAAAAGCTCTTCACCCATTTCAAAGGATAAAAGAGAGTGCGGCAGGGATAATTAATACGGCATCATCATTTCTACAGAATTCGTTTTACTGGTGAAATGCTTGAGCCGTTTAGAAGTTATCTGTGATTATTTGTTGAAGAGTTTATAATAATTCATTTTTTATACTCTTGCGCCTTACATTAAATTAATGTTACTAAAATAAACAGTTCCAAGTATATGCCCACAATATGTACCATTTTTTGCTAGGGCAATGTAAATATAATAGTTATTTACGGGATCAAAAGTTATAATTTTGATCTTGTTGTTGTTTTTAAATAAAGCATATTTTTTTTAATTAATATTTTTAAGAAGTGTGTTTTTATTTCTATAGACCCCATATTTGATTTAAAACTTTTTATTTGGTGTTTATCTTCAAAATTATTATGTATTTTTAATTAAATACGAAACTATTAATAGCTATTGATATATAGTATTTATTCGACCTGGGGAATCATTCTTGAGAAATAATATAAATTACTTTACATTCCTTATTATCCACTTTTTGTACAAGAAAAGGCTGCACAATATCTAAAATAATCTTATAGAATTGGATTGATTTATTATTGTAAACTGGACAGTTTAAATCCCCTTAATTAGTTGAACAAATTTCTTAAATAAAAAAAAAAAAAAACCTAACATTTTCAACCATTCACTTATTTTGGATCATTCTTAAACGTTAAGTAAATGTCTGGAAAAAAAACCAAATTTATGGCTAAATACCTCGAGTTTGAAATAGATTGCAGCATTTTTTGGCAAAGTTTTTGTTTTACACAAACACCTCCAATTATTGGCACAGATTAGATTCTGTGTTTTGCAATAAGACAGCATTATAAAAAAACCTCACTCCGTGCCATAATAAAACTAAACATCTTAATTTGCCTTCTATTAACTTGAACTTGTGTTAACCCATTCTGTAGCAACACTACACTCTTTTCCTCTGTGTTCGTATGCATATATATATATATATATATATATATATATATATATATATATATATATATATATATATATTAAAAGGAAATATAAAAATTGTAGTCGTATTGCCTGGACTTTTATTGAAAAAGCAATATTCTTACTTTACTATTTATTTATCCCACACCGACTAAAAAGATGGAATATTATTTGATCCTCCCATTTGGGCGAATTATCTTAATCCAAGAAGTGGGTGTTAATTTTACAAGAGAGTTAAGATATAGTACCTTACAATTAGAGAGGAAGGTAGGATTATCTGCAATGATAAAATGGAATGGAATTATATCCATTAAATCAAAATATATAAGTGTGTTTTTTTTATTCTCTTTATGTTATTTCAAATCCAATTAAGGTGATTAAAATTGAGGAGTCTTCCACCAAAAATCAGTATATATAATTTGCAATCATTTTTAATAAATTATAATTTCAAGTAGTTTTAGCAGATTTCCCTTAAGGGAAATCAGCTATTGAGGTTGTACTCATGATGCGATTTTCAAAATTTTTCTTCAAATGTCCATCGATCCTACCCAGGAGATGACGAAAATGAGGTCCGTTCAAAACTGTATATATATATATATATCTATATATATATATATATATATATATATATATATATATATATATATATATATATATATTTGTCTGTTACCGCTCTAGCGGTCGCAATTTTTGTTTGACCGTTACCAAACTCGATATTTAGTCGTTTTATGTAAAAAGAAAGATCAAGTTCGTTAACGGCTGAAATCGGACCAGTGGGAGGGGGGGTTTAGAGGGGAGGATTTTCGAAAATTCGAAATATCTCCGTTACTATACACCGGATCGAAAAAGTGTACAGAATCAATCTTATTGCAAATTAAATTTACTATAAATATTGTTATATACATTTATATCCTATCTTGATTATTAACCGAGATATTTGCATTTTTATGAAATTTGGGCCGATAACGGATTTTTGAATTTCCCGCGAAAAGCTAGTTCGGCCCTTTGCCGTCACCGTTTGGCTCTCCAATGGAGATTTCTCTACTGTATAACTTCACGTGGGAAATCTGCTTAGTTTACGCAGCCCCTGCGTGACGGACTTTTATTCAGTTTTGGTTGAAGAAGATTTTTTGATTGAAATCCCATTAGGCAAAAATTAAGTTTTGAAAACTTACGGCGCCATTTTGGTTAAAGACTTTTAAGAAAATGAGATTTTATGATAAAAGGTTGAATTCATGACCGACGGAACTCTTAAGGGAGACAATTTGAGTTTAAATTCACAATTTTAATTAGCTGTGCAATTAATTTTCCTATTCTGCATCATGAGGCAATTGAGGAGCTACCTGATTAAAGAAGTGAGGTTGTAAAATTGGGAATTACTACAAGCGCAGAAAGGAGGAACTTATTATTACTATCTGATGGCTGATCGGAAGTGTAAGTGAATGAACTATAAAAATTGAATAAAATACTTATTTAGGAATATAGATGCACATATTATTTCCCTATATATAATATTTTGAAAATTCTGAACCATACTAAACGTGTAGCACTCACGATATGATTTTGTTGATTGCTTTATTATTACATTTAATGATTAATTATCAGTTTATATGCATAATTAGTCAATAGAATGCAAAAGAAAATGATAGTTTTTGAAATTAGTCAGGATATTTATAACAATTTTGTTCAGTTTTTGTCATATTAGTACTTTTATAAATGTATGTATATAGGCCTTTTATATGAGATAGAAAATCAATTTCCATCATAGATTTTTAAGAAATTGTGCTTGTCCTGTCCTTAAAGTAGAGTACTTAATTATTTTCAAAAATAAGCCTGGCCTCTTCCCAAAAATTTGTCTACAAAATGTTCTTTTTATGTGAAGGAAAATTAGGTAAATCGTATTTAAATTAATAAATTTACAATGAACTTCATAAACTTTATCATCATCATGTTCTAAAGACTACCAATGCCCTGTGGTTGCAACATGGATCTTGGATTAGAGATCCTGGAAGGGGTAACTAGAGTAGTGGTTTGTATAGTATTTTTGGCACAACGGCTAAATTTTACAAGACTGACTAAGGTATTGAGAAACCAATACCCGAAATGTTTTCCTGTGCACCATGAAAGTACCAAAAACTTAATACTTTGTTATATTATGGGGTGTCCGTGTTGGTCACCCCATATGGCGTATTTTTATATTTACCTCCTGCCTGGCATTTGTTTTATACAAATTTAAAAAAAATTATATATTAAAACATAAATCAATATAGTAAAACATTGAAGTTTCATTTTTAATGGAAATAACCTGGAGTAATATTATTTCTTGAATTGAATATTGCTAACTGAGAATGACTAGAATTTATGATTGTTTATATAGAAAATGTTCATTCAATGAACTTTAAAAAAGTAAACACATACAAATTGAGCATCTCCCAAAAAGTTGAAAATTATTCTGAGGTTATATTTTACAAGTTGTACAGAATGACTATCTTAAGAGAGGAAAAAAAAAGTATTTCTGTGAGTTAGGATTACAGTCAGGCTATAAATAACAATTAAATAAGGGCAATAAGTTGTAAATAGATAGGTGACCCCATTCTTTACACTTCTTAGAACTCTTTTTCATTTCAAAGATATAAGTGCAATTTTAAGTGTTGAGTAAATAAATGCCTTTCAAATGACATTGCAATGATTTGGCCATCTTATATTTTATTATAAACAGTTTATCAATTTTCAGGATTATGATGCTCTTTCGTGTACATTTCATCAGTAATTGCATTAATAACTTAAGTGTGTATATTTATTTTTTAAATAGTCTTGAAGAATAAAAAAAAAACATTGTCTCATATTAAAAAATTAAAGGGAAATACGTATATGAAACTGGGCAGAAAAGATTTACAGGAGGATCCTAATTTTATTTTTATTGATAAAGAACTTGTTATTTAAATAATTTTCTTTAATTAACAAAAGGTATATAAGTCTGTTTTACTTTGCCTCTCAAATTTTGCTCCATTAGACAGTATAAAAATACCTTATTTGATTGTAGCTGCAATTGGCCTCTAACTACTTTCTCAATGATTTTTTCAAGGAGTGTTTTAGCAGATTTCTCTAATAGGGACAAAAATGAGGTCTGTTTACATTTATATCTGACTGATAAAACTTTTTCAATCAGAAATTATGTTTGATTGTTCCAAAACTTAATATTTAAAGATCAAATTTGATAACTGAAATTGGACCAGGAGCGTGGGTTTACGGGAGTAAAATCATAAATATTTTTTGATCAACAAATATTCTCTAATCAAATTTTTTGATTGAGTTATGTCCTCTCATTGCTTTATACATTATTTATCTAATTTGAATATTTCATATTATATATTATGTATATATATATATATATATATACAGAGGCTTTCATACAATGCTATTATAATAAGTCAAAACCCCAAGTCTAGCTTCAATTTCGAGTCTTGTTATTAAGATCTTTCTAAGAGAAATAGAATATGAGATAACTTCATTTGAGAAATATGCTCAGCTTGTGTAACAGGCTTATAAAACTATATCTCGAGATATAGCTAGTAATTTAAGTGAGATAATATTTTGTTGGTCCCAAATGTAAGAATATATGGTCTATTACTTTAGTTATGTGGTTCTCGAACATTAGCATCATAATTATCTGATTATTATCAATTAATACTGTGTACCTATGACTAAACTCACTGAAATTCCAGTCTCTTTCTTTGGCTTTCCATCAGACTGGTTGCTTCTCTCAGCTTTGAAATAACCAAACCCCAAACTGTCACTGCACTTTAGCTGATTTCCCTTAAGGGAAATCAGCTATTGAGGTAAGACTCATGACACGATTTTTGAAAAATTTCCTCACATGTCCATTGATCCTATCCAGGAGGTGACGAAAATGAGGTCCGTTCAAAATTATATATATATATATATATATATATATATATATATATATATATATATATATATATATGTCAACGCTCTAACGCTCTAGCGGTCGCAATTTTTGTTTGATCATTTTGTAAAAATTAAATTCAAGTTGTGTTAATGGGTGAAATCGGGGGGGGGGGGTAGAGGAGGGAATTTTGAAAATTCGAAATATCTCTGTTACTATACATCAGATCGAAAAAATTTAAGGAACTAATCTTATTGCGAATAAAAATCAAACAAAAATTGTGTCCGCTAGAGCATTAACAGACAAATATATATAGTTATATATATATATATATATATATATGATATTGAATGGACCTCATTTTCATCATTTCCTGGGTAGGATCGATGGATGTTTGAAGAAATTGATTGAAAATCGCGTCATGAGTACAATCTCAATAGCTGAAGGAAAATCTGCTAAAAATGCTAGGGGAATTCTCAATTTTGATGGTTGCACTGAGTGGCAGCACTGTTAAAACAGATTGGAGTCAACTACTGACAGTATAACCTCTACTGCTTTTAAAAGTGTGTTAGATCAATGTGAAAGTAAATATTTTTCATCTGATTTGAAATTTTTTCATCCTTAAGGTACTTTGAAATTCAGTACTTGATTAGTGTTCAGCATTCTTTCAGGCATATAATGATACTATTAACATGCATTTGTGTGTCAGATAACCTAACCTAAAAATGTTTTCCCACATCATTGTACCTTGGGCCACTTTCAACCCTTGTACCTTGGGTAGGTCTGTGGTACAATAAATTAAGTTTTAATATAGGCACCTTTTTATTTCAAATGCTGAGGAGTAAGGAGGGGAGTAAAAGAGCCAAGTATTGTATTGATAATTTAAGAGAAGCAATTAAAGGAAAGCGGGCACTCAGGAAGACAAAACTTCAAAGAATTTTAACGTAATGCGCACTGCTCTTCAAAGACATTTTAGCATTCATGTTAATAGTTGAGATGGAGAGTTTTCCTTTAATAATAACTGTTCAAATAAGCAGTTTCTTAATAAGGAAGAGGAGCAGGCCCTTAGGGATTATTTGCTCACAGTAAGTTCTATGAATTATGGACTCTCGAAAGAAGACGTGAAGAAATTGGCATATCAGTTTGCAAAAAGTAGGAACAAATCTATCCTGTTTCATGGGATGCCAATCATCAAGCGGGAGAACAATGGCTTCTCAACTACAAGAAATGTAGTACTGTCTTTGAGAATGCCATGGCCCTCAAGTATTGCACGAGCATCTGGGTTCAATAAACCTGTTGTAAAAATATTTTTTGAAAATGTTCCCAGTGTATTGGAAAAATACAAATTACGCCTGATAAGGTGTATAATATGGAAGAGACTGGTATGTCATTTGTCCATATCCCCCCTAAGGTTATTGCGTCATAAAAAAATAAATCAGGTTGTGGAGGAATCACATCAACCGGAAGAGGTTTTAATACCAAAATTATTTACATGTATAAACGCAGTTTGGAATGCAGTCCCACCCATGTTTATTTTTCCGCAGGTGAATTTCAAAAGTCCCATGCTTCAAGGGGTCCCCCCTGGAAGTTTTAGGTGTAGCCACCCTTCTGGCTGGTCTACCTGTGACATTTTATTGGAATTCTTAGATCATTTTATTTCTCATGCTAAACCAAACAAGGACAAAAAAGTTCTCTTAATTTTGGATAATCATGAAACCCACATTTCCATTGAATCTATCAACAAAGCCAGAGATAATGGTATTGTAATGTTGACAATACCACCACAAGCCAGCCTCAAGCTGCAACCGCTTGTCAGAGGAGTCTTTGGCCTGCTGAAAATTTATTATAATGAGGCTTGTAAAAATTAGCTACTAAATAGACCAGGAAGGCCAATAACTATTTATGATGTTTCTAGCATTTGTAGAAAGGCATATCCTCATGCATTTACTCCTTTTAATATACTAGCTGGCTTTTCTTCTTAGGGTTTTTGGCCTTACAATCAACATATTTTTTTAGATCATGAATACTTTTCAAGTTTAGTCAGCGATAGGCCCAATCCTTGTGCCAGTCCATCAAGTGCGCGTCTCTTCTGATGAAATTTGTTCGCTTAGATAATGGCTCTGGTGAAAATAATCTTACATCTCCTTAATTTCAACAAATTCACCAATGTTACTAGAAAAAATAAGAATTCTATTTCCAAAATATATAAGGAAAGTAACCAATAAGGGGAGAAAGCCTGGGCAAAGCAAGGTTTTCAGCGACCCCTGAGAAAAATGAAATAGAGGAAAATTCACAAACGAAGAAAAGAAAAATTACCAATATTAAACAGCATAGAGCATCAAAGACAGCACTGTTTACAGAGAAATTGACGGCACAGAAGAAAAAAAAGACATTAAGGGAAAATTTATTTGCTTCTTTGTTATCTGATGAAAGTGACATAGGAGTGGAAGAATTAATTGAAATAAATAAATTATAGGAGGAATCTGAAGCTAAAGAAGATGAGATTTTCTCCGGCTTGATGTAAAATAAAGTGAACAAGTGGGTGCTTGTATCATTTAAAACAAAATCAACAGTCAAACATTACGCTGGACAAACAACAGAAGTTAATGAAGGCAACCCTGTAGTACAATTTGCTCGAAGATTAAAAAAGTCATAATTTTTTGTCTGGCCTGAAGAAACTGATGACAGTAAAGTGCAAGAAGAAGACATTGTAGTGTTTTTACCACCACCAGTTATTGGTAGAAGGGGTGAAATATCCTTTTCTGTATCGTTTTCAGGCCTAAGCATTTTTTTAAAATTTGAGTTGTTTTTCTTTTTAGTTTATGTTTCAATAAATAATAAACATTTCATTAGTAAAATAATAATGGTTTTGTTTGTTTATGAATATGTTGTACATTAAATAACCTATATACATACATACATACATGATGTCCACTACCCAGAAGATGACAAAAATGTATGTATATATATATATATATATATATATATATATATATACACACACACACACACATTTTCGTCATCTTCTGGGTAGATGGACATTTGAGGAAATTTTTCAAAAAACGTGTCATGAGTACAACCTCAATAGCTGATTTCTCTAAAGGGAAATCTGCTGAAAACCTTGCAGAGTGGCTAATATTGTACACTGGAGCATAAGGATGCTTTTGTGAGACCGTACATTGGAAGATTTAAAAGATTTAGGTTAAAGGTTCAGATCATTCAGGGTTAGTAAATATATTTCAGATATATATGAAATTAAGTGCCAGAGGAAGACACACTTTCATTTAGATGCCTTAAGAGTAATCCAATAGAGGTACAGTATGGATGACATTGCTTCAATTTTAAATAAGATATTTTTAAGCTAAGTCAAACTTTACCAGGTAAATGATCGAAAGTTACCTATTGAGGTAAGTTGTGAACTTGTCGGTATAATTTTATATCAAAATAAGTGCACTTCTAAACTATTTTCCTAAGTCACAAATCTCACCTGAAGAAACGGTTAAATGTAGAATTATGTAGTAAAAACACAGCAAAATGTGTTATAATAAAATGGAGCCCAGAGGCCTTAAACAATTGAAGAAATTATAGTAAGCAAAGAAACTAACACAATTTACAAAAGAAACTATGCAGAAAAAAGTAAACTTAAACTTGATGAAGCTCTGAATTGATCATAGACTCTCAAACTTATAAAGAATAAATTTAGTAATGAACATGATGCTGAAAATTAAACTAGCCATAGCTAAAAGATTGCACAGTAATTGTATTTAAGACAAATGACAAGATGAAAAAGGGAAATGGAGGGAAGAACTTAATGCAATTGGCACTAAAGAAAGGAGGACAGATAATGCTTAGAAACCAAAAAGCCCAAGTATTATTAGCCAATGAAGAAATGTGTAACTCAGGGACTCCCTCAACTTTAAGGGAGTGTGACAGGACATATATGAGAGAATAAGCCATGTCCTCTTGTCAAAGAAATGTGATCCTTTGGCTTCCCAGGAGCTACTAAAGCTTATAAAGATATGTCTAGACCAGAATTATTGCATTTTTCAATAAGTAGTCTATCTGCAGAAAAATTCATTACCTACGGCGTCCTCTTTAAGCCCACTGGTGGCGGAGATATTCATAGACTATTTGGAGCAGCACTACATAATGAATAGCCACAATCCGTTCCATAGCGGATTAGTATATTGGATAAGGTATGTAGATGACATATTGGTCTATTTTAGTGGCTCTAAAAAGGAAAAATAGCTGTTATCCCTTAAGGGATATCTGCTAAAATGTATTGTCTCCTCCATATTGATGTACAATCAGGTTCGGATTTGCAATGATTCGTGTAATGTGTTTGAATATGTTTGCTCATATTTTAGGTAGTAGATGCAAATACCATCCATCTCCGATTTCATACTCAATCAAATCCAACTTCCATCTGACATTGCCCACCACTGTGTCTTTTTGTAACACCTCAGAACTGCCTGTATTATTATGATTTATTTTAATTGATAATTTTTGTTTGTTCAATTCATTCCGTTTTATTTATTTTTTCACTAAAAACCATATGTGTGCTATTGATTTTAGTCCATTAAACTGAACACATTTGCCACTATGTTTCCTCCATGACTGAGCACTAACCGATTTCTACATTTTGTATAGAAGTACTTATTAATTAGAAAAAAATGTTCTAAAAACATTATATTATTTACATTGGTCACACATTTTCTTAATTACATTTTACAACGGGATAATAAAGAATTAGTTGTGAGTTGGTGCATGTACCTAATTCCTTATAGGCAATATTTGATAACTTGATATGAGATCTGAATATCTCAAATTAGTAAACTACTGTTGTAACTCATTCTCCAATCCAGATTTGATTCCCAAGTGTGTGTTTACTGCTACAGATGGAAGTCATTAACTATAGGATTTAAATATATGAGACGAGAGGAATGCGAGTAGCATGAAGTTATGGAGGTTAATTAGGGACCTTTTTTTATACCCCCTTTACACAACTCGTTTTCTCTGAAATAATCTGACTGTTAACTGGTTTATAAAGGAATAATAATAAAAATTAGTTATATAAACACTTTTTTAATCTTTATAAAAATATAAATATCATAACATAAAAAATTCAGATGACTGATTTCATTACTGTTTCAAATTAACCCATAGATTGCACAAAACATTCTCATAACAAAAGTAAAATTGATGCTTACACACAAGAAATTTCAAAAGAATATCTATGTCCTCATAATTTTAAATATAATGATATTTAATCAGTACTGTTTGAAATCATATACTTTATTAACTACAATAAATGTATTTCATAACTGTACCATATACTACCACTTTACATTCATAATTCGTACATTAAATAAATTATGGAGAGTGTCATGAGCCATATACTTATAACTACTTCATGTATGTACAATTATGATTTATTTTAAATAATTTAGAAACATCAATATTTAATGTCGACTAATCTACAAGTCTTCAAAAAGGCTCATGCTAGGGCATTCATTATATAAAATAACACATAAAGTTTCATTGGGAACAAAATTCTTGAAACCATTTCACACAAATATTTTATGTAATTACCATTACATCATTAATTAAATCTACAATATACACTTATATATATAGTGATGTTAATGTATAGAGATAAAATTCCCCTACGCTCCACGTATTAGGAATGAGCTCAATGTTCCTAAATAATCCACCCAGAATATAAGAATATATAATATGATTTCACATTTGAATGCATTCATAGTAAAACTAACAGATATTACCAAGAATTTATGAAAATTGGTTTTGAATAGATTTGTGATGACGTAGTTCAATGTATACTGCAGAATGGTTGGATTAAAATATGTAAGACCAGTGTTAATGCAGGATGAAAGATCATAAATGAATATAAAACTAAGGATATAGATAAAATAAAGCACAAATGGTAAACAAATTTTTAAATAAGAGTAACTTTCTCCAGTAAAATCAAAACTATCCCTTTGCTTACAAGTACAAAACAGAAAAATTGAAAAAAAAAGTTTCCTTTACAATTACACAATATAAAAAAGAATATTTCTGAAAAAAGACCATTATGGAAAAGGCAGACACATTCAGATTTTTTTTTTAAACAGTAATTTAAACTTTGTGATCATTTTAATATTTTTAATTAAGATTTAATGATCTTACAATAGATAAAATAAAACAAAACTTAATACATATAATTGCTACTGCAATTTTCGTTTGTGTCCAGATCATTCATAATTGTAATGACACTACCTGTCTGCTAGAATTAGATAAAATAAGTAAAATGGAAACTAAAATACTTTTTCCTAAAGTCATAATCCAAACCATAAATATAATTCATTTCAGAAATCTCTCTTCAAAATTTATTTCAATTGGTATTTATAAAGAGAACAAATAATATAAAGTAGGTATCGAAGAATTAAAAATGAAACAAAAATTGAAAGGCAGCACACCTTTTTTTCAAATTAAAGAAAATTGTATAAGGAAAATCCCTTTCATACAATGTACAGACAAATATTTGACATTTTAAAAAATTATAAGGTTATTTAAACATTTTTAAATAACATTAAATTAAAATTATATATTGTATGAAACAAACAATAAAATTATGGTTTTTAAATAAGCTTGGGTTCTATAATTCAAATAAACTAATTTCTTTCTTATGGTCTATCCTCTCCAATAAGGATATATTTTTATCTTTAATCAATAAAATTAAATCCTATAAAACTTTTGTCAACATTTCTATTTTGGTGAATTTAACAGATAATGATTACTATAATCTGGCATTTTATTCAATGCATCATCCCCAATATAGCAATATACATTCGTAACCTTCTACTGTTGCAATAATGGGTATTTTAGAATACATACAAAAAAGAAAAATTCATCAAACAAGGGCTGTGTAAGCTAAGATTTCCCACATACTGGAATGGCAAGACAGGTGATCTCATCTCCCCAATTATTTTCTATTAGTAGAAAAAAGCCAACGTAAACTGGAGTAGAAATGTAAGCTAGGCACGAGATATTTAATGATTCAGCTACTCAAAGTGAAAACAGATGAGAAGGCCGAATACAAGTGAACTGCTAAACAACATGAATAAAGCAATAGTTGTAGAAACTTAAATTTGGACAAGATCAATTATATAACAGCTTTCGGTCTGACTCATAATAATAGAATTATTGTGAAATTTCAATTCTACCCCTTTCCCCTCCCTTCTCAACCCCCTTTCCCCCTCCTGATCAAATTTTAGCCATTACAAGTATCACCCTTAGTATTTTTTACAAAGGCCAGTTAAATATTGGTATAGTATTAATCAAATGATAATTATGTAAATCAAAACATAAAATCTTAAATGTCACACCAAACAATTTCCATGTATTTCACATACCAAACACATGTAGATGCTGTGTAAACTAAGCAGCTCTCCCACGTGCCTCATGTATTTGCCTTTATCTCAAAGCATAAAAGTTTAATGAGAATAATATTTGGTCTTTAGGCTAAAAATAAAGTGCTTCATATTATAATAGCTTATTGTTAATACCACATGAGTAGGAATGGAGGTTTAATGAGGATGAAAACTAAAAAATGAAAATATCTTGGAAATAATCAAGATAATGAAAAAACACACATAACAACATTTAAAGAACATTACATTTGCTATAAGATTGGTTATATAGAATTTTTCGATCCGACACATAACAACAGAGACATTTCAAATTCCCCTCGCCTTCCTACCGGTCTGATTTCAGCCGTTAACAAACTTGATCTTTATTTTTATAAAGATCTTTTAAATTTCAAGTTTGCTAATGATCAGACAAAAATTGTGGCCTCTAGAGTGTTTATAAACAAATATATATATATACAGTTTTGATCGTTTGACCTCATTTTCGTCATCTCCTGGGTAGGATCGATAAACATTTTTTGAAGAATTTTTTTGAAAATCACGTCATGAATCTACTAAAATCTAGTGAAAACAATATTTGGTATTTAAGATTTGAATAAAATTGTTATGGATATACTGGTTTATTGTTAAAGAATGATGAGTAGAAGGGGACGCTTAGTAATACCGGAAAAAGAAAATAAATAACTCACTTAATATTCGAAATGTATGAAACAATTATTTAATTTAAAAGATTGTTTATAGATAAATTTTTGATCCGCTGCAAAGTAACGGAAGTATTTTGAATTTTCAATTTCCCACTTTAAACCTTACTCTTCCTCCCCTGATCTGATTTCAGCTGTTAATGGACTTGATATTTATTTTACATGAAGCTCCTTTAGGGCTAATCTGCTACAATGTGCCTAACATGATAATAAAGAAGTAGGTTAATTCAGTTCTTATCTGGGTGGATAATGGGCAGCAAATAAAACCTTTCCCAAAGTTCCAAAACAACAATAGGCCTTATTCCTCAATACTGCATAGAAAATGGACTGTGGCAAAATAAAATGCCTCATAGGAAGATAGTCCACACTTAATTAATGACATCTTACAACTACGGACATTTATGTAATTCAAGAACAATATTGGATCTATAAAAGTTTGTTCAATATATGATCAAATGCTTCTAAAATGAGTCATTGCTCAACCCATTAAGCAATTATTATCATTTAAAAAATTATAATAGTTTACTAGTTCCTATTTCTATACACATAATTTTTTTTTTATAATTATAAATCTAATATTTATTAACAAATATTATAAAGGAATGGTAGGTTATAAAGGAAACTTTGGTTTTTGAACAGATGATGTTTTAACAATTCTTAAAAAAACCATTTTAATTTTATATACATATTTAAAAGAAGTTTGTGGCTCAGGTTAGCCATGTGAGTTAAGGCGCTGACCTTAATCTGACATGATAAACTTAGAGTGGCGAGTTCGTTCCCACACTAGGCAATAGGATTTTATTTAGTGACAGAATTCACTAAATATAATCCTTAGTCCCACTCCGGCTAGAAAAGGGTGGTAACTTGTAGATAACCCGTCCCAATTAGCCTTAGTCGCAAAAAATGGACGTTAATAATTAATTTAATTTTTAAAAGAAGTTTATTTGCGTTTGGCATTAAAAATGCTGTAACTGAGAGATTTAAAATACCTGTAATAATACTAATTCAATTTCATCAGCCCGGGTTAGTACAATAGGTACGCTAATATACAAAAATACGATTCTTAAGAAAACATCAATAGAGAAAAGACAAACTGTTTTTTTTTTTATATTTATTCCATTTATTAGAATGCTGTGATACAACAAGAAGGTTTAATTGTCATTTCCTATTAATTAAATATATACCTTCAATTTCTTATTTATATTACACATTTGTACATTTTACCAGATCTTTTGTTTACGATAAGTGAAAACATTAATTCTTATAATAAAATATATTCTGCTAAATATTTCCAGGGAGTATAGATAAGCCAAGACCATTGAGGTGTACTTCATAAGGCTCTTTGTTAACTGTGTTATAAGATTCGTAGTTAGACATGACAATATATTCATGAACAGCATCACCTAATAATATTAGGTTCTAACCTAGTTAGACGAGGGTGGTCCTAACTATCCAAATTAATAGTCTTAGCAGCATAAAATGGACATAACTTTAATGATAATAATATTGTTATTAAGTTATTATAAAATTAATTATTTTGAGACTCAAAATATTTATATTTCTTTAAATGATTATAGTTATATTATACAAATTCCAAAAATAAATATTATTTATGTTTATTTTATTAACAAGTTACATTATAATAAAGAATCAATCAAACTGAAAATGAGGTGCACAAAAAATTATCAAGTTCATTTAGTAACTGTCCCTTAAAATAAGGGATATAAGGGGTTTCAACAAAAGTTTTGTCATCATTACTAAATATTAAATATTTTTAAACATTTGAGCAATTGAAAAATAAATCCAATTATTTGATACGCTTCAAAGTATTGAAGGCATATTGAAAATAGGCAATATCCAATTGTGTTTGCAGATCACAATTTTCAATGTTGACAAGGAAGATAAAATAAATATAATCTAAAATATTAATATTTTTATTCCCAGTTAAAATATGACAACAAATATAAACAGACAGATCTAACATTAATGCAATTTCATATTATTGTTTTTATTTGGTCTGGGATTAGATTTTGTACATGATCTACATTTAGGTGTAAGTTAAAATTTTACAGAGGAGGTAAGTTCAAAATTGTTTTCTTCAATACAGTATGAAAGCTAGATTATTTTCCCACCTAGATCAAAAGTGATTTCTATGAATCATTATTCAGAGACATGATTTATATGACTTAATCACCATACTCCGTAAAACTTAATGTTGAAATTAGGTACTACAGTTTAATTCTTCACTTTAAGACTGCTTCTTTTCATAGGTCTCAAGCTTTAAGAAGATCACAATTAAAAATGTGGGCTATTATGATATTTACGAGGGTTGTTACAGAGGTGAACAGTTCTTGAGAATTTTACTAGAGATGAGGCTCTCTTCTGTTCTAGAATAGTATGTAAAGTTGTACAAAAGTCAGGTGAAGCTCTCTAGCGAGTCAAACAAGGCTGATTTTTTTTTAAACAAAATTAAGTAGAAGCACATGCACAATGCTTAAAAGTACTCGGGACCTTCTCATTGCTATCCTGATTTGATACAGGTCAAGTTTAGTTTCAAAACTGAATAAAAAAATTCAGTTGAACAATTTTTTAATTAGTATTTACATTAGAAATTTATCTTAATTACTAGTCTTTAAAGCTGAAACATGGCCAGCATAGACTTATTTTTGCAATTATAACATTAAATGTTGTCTACTGCATGAATTTTAAAACAAATGACTAAAGCTACTTAATTTTCTTTTTACATAATAACAAATATATACTCAATTTCAGTAATTTAATAACGGACACACATAACAATAAAAATGTTGTATATTACTATAGATGATTCTACAAAATTTCATTTTTCAGTACTAAGAGTATATCTACTATATTATTTAAGACATAAATAATATGAAGCAAGAAAACATTAACTCTAATCCTTTTCATTCCTCCTTAATATCCGATTTAATTTAACTATACTAACATTAAAGGAATTTTTCATTTGTTATGTAACAACCTTTTTCTAGAAAATTCAAATGCGATTATTGGTGGGAAGATTTTAATGCACATCTTTATCTGATACGATTAACATTTATAATCATTTGATGATTTGGCTCTTAACTGGGTACTTATTCAGTTACCTAATAAATAACATCACTATCACTATTTCATGAAATTATGAGTAAATATGTAAAATCAATTTTGCATTTTTATTACATGAATAAATTAACAAATCATATGAAGCATATAAGTCGTCATCATCAATATGATTTAATGAATACAAATATCTACCAGAGTCAGTATCATATATATCAAAAATATGTCGGGTATAAGTGCAGAAAAGTAGGAACCTTTCAGCAACAATGCTGTGGAGATCTCCCAAAAGGCTATATTCACTCACTCGAGATTTCCATAAGATTGATTCATTCATTAAATTAATAGCTGTTATTTCCTTTTTTTCTACTTGCCACTTATCTACCATGTCCAAAATTACATCTCTTTTAGGATGAAGAATAAGATCCTCACTAACATTCATTTTTTTATGGAAAATTAAATTGCCGGTAGTTTTGTCCCAAGCACAAAATTCAACTTCATCATTTAAACCATGCTGAGCTAAAATCATATTGTGATTACAATGCATTTTACCAATATTCCACTTAGCCTCTAACCTCATGACCATATTCCCATCCTTGTCAAAAACAAAAATGGAATTTCGAATACATAAATACACAAAATGTTTATCATATGACACATCATTAATATCAGCTTCTTTTTCAAGCAAACACTTCATTTCTCTCATTTCCCATGCATACATTACTTTCAAATGGGGTAAGTATACATACAAGGTGTCGCTTAAAATACACATTAAATTTGACCAGTATGGGTATGTAAAGTAATCATCAGTCAGACTATCTATTTCTTTAGGATCTTTTGTGCAATAAAGTTTGGTATTCCTCCCTCTATTGTATAAGTAATGTGAAATTTTATACTTATCATTTTCACAGCGGTATATTACAACAAATGGCTTATATTTAACAGCAATAAATGAACTATTAGTTGAACACATATATGCATCATACTTCTTATACTTCAAGGTTTGAATGTGTAGTAAGTTGCCATTTTCAATTCTGTAAACATCTAAAGGTCCATTGTTTACAACCAAAGTTCTACCATCATAAGCAGTAGTATCCAGCCACCTACCATTTATTTCATACCTTTTGTATCTGTCTTCACGCCAATTATTAATAACCCTGTAATGGTTCATACGATAAAGCTTCCACTTACAGGGAACACTGTAGGTCCAGTCGAAATCTGAAATGGAAAATGCAATATTAAATACAGATATGAAAAAAACAACAAAATCAAAATTCAAAACCAATTCTAAGATTATTCTTTTTAGAAATTGATGCACTAGAAGAAAATGTTTCAATTGCCTAATTCCCACTATCCAGACAAGCGTACTAATGAAACTGATTCTAGTAATAAATTTTTCTATAGGCCATCACTTCAAAATGGTGTATAGTATAATAATGGATTGAAGAGGAACCACATTGAAGAAAGATAAAAGCCTACTCAGTAAATTTATTAGCGTCTCTAGACACTTCCAAGGCCTCCAGCATAAGTGAGTTTCCTATTGGCAAAAACAAAGAACTTTTGCAAAATTTCTGCACTAACAAGAATTAGACATGTGAAACATTTAAAAAAAAATCCTATCATAGACAAGCCAAACACCAGCCCATATTTCATCCATCTGATGCACCATTGGACGTTTTATAGAAACTCTGGCAGGTTACAGTTTTTTAACATGATTCAACCTCAGTACCCTGTCCTACTTAATAACAGGCGAAAACACAATGTTTTACAGTCATATATAATGAGCAGCATAACACTAAAGTATCAGGTTAATGTGATCATATTGGATTTTGAGTCTGCATTAATGCTTTTGATCTTTCTTGTAGCTGTCTGAGGCCCTTGAACATGCACCAACTAAGTAACTTTTATTTCCCTAAATTGGAAGGGCCACCTCTTTCCCTCATCTTTCAAGAGATTCTTCTTATATATTAAATTTTTTTCCATATTTCTGAGCTCCAGTCTATATGTAAGGAATATAATGTACTCCTGATTATTAAATACTTACTGTCAGTCAGGAGG
Organism: Riptortus pedestris; assembly: GCA_019009955.1. Classification (NCBI taxonomy): domain Eukaryota; kingdom Metazoa; phylum Arthropoda; class Insecta; order Hemiptera; family Alydidae; genus Riptortus; species Riptortus pedestris. Next base: position 125,315,172 of record CM032229.1, on the reverse strand, counting down.
ACATATGCAAACCTACAAGTACTTACTACCATACTTACTGACGGTAGTGTATATGCAGACAATCCGACATCTAAAAAACTAAAAGATTTTACAAAATCAAATATTAAAATATTTAACAAACTCGATTTAACCTCCTGTTTTTAATCTTTACTTGCTCTATCTATTAGTATCTTAATTGAAATTTGTAATTTCTTTTCATTACCTACATTTGAAGTTGTGGGTTTTCTTACATATGATGTACTCATATGGCAAAACAGTTATGAACTCTACTATTAAGAAGAGTAGCCTACAATGGCTGGGAAGGATGAAACAATGAAGCCAAATATCCTGCTCAAAAAATGTCATATGGTTCACCAAGAATGATGAGGAGGAGAGGGAAGAAGTGACTAAGGATCAATTACTCGATTCTCTGTTAAGAGCAAAGTATGATCAAAAACAGTGGTAGAGGCCTAGGTTTACAATGATACATTATTGAAAAACTGTTTTGCAATAAGCTGAAAATGTGACAATTTTGAAACCACTTTTAAATATATAACAATTATTTCTTTTGATAATGACATATCAAACAATCTGTAAAAGCAAATGTATTTAATTTTTATGTAAATTGTTCAATCTGAGATATATTAATTATTAAAACTGGTTGGTTACATTAGGGAAAATAACCCATGCCAATTAGATTATTATTAAATCAATTTGCAACACTTTTAGTAGGAAATCGAAACTAATTTGTATATAACATAGAATGTGAAATGGCAAAATATAACAAAGTTCTCTGCCATCTTACAAATCAGTTTCTCAAAATCCAAAAATAAAACTTTACCCGTACATCCTTCACTTTCTTTTAGTGGATTATTAGGATTCCAGAAGTATTTCCATATGCTGTTGCAGTTTGTAACGTTATACCATGCTTTACTAACTAGACAACAACTTAAGATGTCTTGCATATCAAGGTGGGAAAGTATTTTCAAAGATATTTCTGGAGGCAGTAGTCCTATGAAATCCATCTAAAACAAAATGATCAATAGAGAGATGAAATTCAAAGTGAAGGGTTTCAATACAAAATAAGTAATATCTTAGTCTTACATTTCAATGGCTTGTAAATATAATCAACATTCGATCAAACAGGTATTATCAACTTGTACAACCTCCATTGCTTGACTTCAAATGGTATACTTCATGGTATTGTCAACATATATATTCTTGACATTTTTAGGTGTCTACATATACTAGATTTACAAATTGCCATTTCTGATAAGTCATCTTTCATCACAGAATAAGACATTCTTAATTTAATTACAAGCATTCAGATAAACACTATGAGGAACTTTATAATGAGCTGGATATATGAAAATTAGAATCTGGATAGACCAATACATCAATTTTTCAAATTACAGCAACAATTTGCTGTCAGGTCACAAACACCACGACTTATAACCTTTAGATAACCTCCCCTTGAGTCTATACCTTTGTGCACTGAAGCTAATTTATTGCCTTTAAATACAATTTCACTTAAATTTTCAAGGGAGAATTGAAAGTGTTCATAGAATTATAGTACTTTGTTTAACTAAATTAAAATGTCAAATAGACATTTTCCTTTTATTGCTAGGACAGTTTTGGTGAGAAATGGCAATGTTGATGAAGCAGCTAGAATATTAAACAGGTATTTTCAAATATTTGAATAATTTCAATTTAGGTGTTATAATTATACTAATTTAGATAAAATTTCAGAATCCTTGGAAGAGAAGGCATTTTTGATCAATACAGAAGAACAAGATATTTTGAGAAACCAACTCAGGTAACTTGTAGTATTTTAAATGCTTTTCATAAGACCTTATAATGATTATTTAAAAAAAAAACAACATATTTTACTTTATTCAATTGGTGCTCAGGTTAGCTATGTGAATTAAAGTGTTGGTTTTAATCTCACATAATAAACCTAGAGTTGCGAGTTTCATTTCTGCCTGGGTAATAGGAATTTATTTAGTGACATATTCATTAATTAAAATCCTTAGTCCCACCCTGGCAAGAAAAGGTTGATAACCTGTAAGGTCCCAAATAACCGTAGTACCACAAAGTGGGCGATAGTAAATAACTCAACTTTATTCAATTGTTTTAGATTGTTATGTTAAAGGAATATATGATAAAACATACTTAAATTTTTGTTGTAATGTTCTAGATTTATTTTTTTGTGACCAACACAGTCATCATATCCTTGTAGAACTATATTTATAACCAATGGTGATTTATGTTCTTATTACAAGGCCTTGATTTGCTACAATTAGAGGTGTAAATTCCTTCCATTCAGTGTCATACTAGATTGAAGACATATTTGAATATTTTGATAAAGATATCTTTCACCAAAATACTGTGTTCTCTCATTAGTGCATTTATTCATTAACTAACTAATTATGTCACAATATTCAAATAAAGAAGAATAAAATATGTAATAATATTTATACTCGATACCTCTAGAATGATCTTGGTGTGGTCATCGGACACGTAGGGCGAAACCAAACTATCAATTTTGTCTATGTTTTGGTATAATTTATAAACTTTATCAATGTCTTCCATACTTCAGGATCATGCCCACTTAATTTTTTTATGAATATCCTTTATGGCCACCATCTTTTATTAGTGTGGCTGACAGTCATATAGGGTTGAATCAAAGTAATTCAATTTTGTTGACTATTTGATATATCACCTTTACAGCTTTCCACACTTATGGATCACATCTGGTTCTTAAATATATTATAACATTTGAAACAATATTCTGCAGAAAACATCTGAATGCTTTATTCATTACGCTGTTAGAAAATTATCTTGCAAGTATTTGGCTTTGTTCCCCAAAGATGAAAAGAGCTTTTGGGAGGACCACTTATTCTAATCTTGATGAACCTTTATAAGAGTACCCTAACACCACATCTGGTGGAGTTCATAAGTGTATATTGACAGTAAGAGGCATTATTTCGAGAATGCAGTACAATTTCTTCGTTGGTTCTGAAATAAGTCATCTTCATTTAATTTTTTTAAAACCATAATGGGTTATCTTTTTTGGCTTATTAGTGGAGAAATTTATAATCTAACTTGAGAAGACATTGGCATGCCATTCCAGCACATAGAAAAACTGCTTAGTTTAGACAGGATCTGTGTGGCAATCTTTTGTTGTCAGAGTGGCACTAGGGATTCTATTTAGCCACTCATAGTCATAATTAATAATACATCTTTATAGTCATAGTCCTAATTAGTTTGTTCAGAGTAAAAATTGAATCTAAAATTAACTAACTTACATTGATAAAACATTTGTCGGGAGATGGGATATATAATAATATTGTCCATAGTGAAGCCTTACTAGACAAATTACTTTTATTATTAAAATTTCCTGAATAATGCAAGGTACCTTAACTAGTCATTTTTAAAATGAATGCTATCTTAATTCTGTTAAAGGCCTCAAGAGTCTAATATTAAGGAAATGTGCCATACGGAGTATCAGAATAAAATCGTCTGTTGATAAGTAAATTTTCTATTACTGGAGGTTGGTCCTAATACACATTCAGCATCTTCAAGGAGCTTCTTCAATGAAAGCAAATACTGAGTTAGTTCCCTATTTCACACACAAATGTGATAAGGAATTGACTTGCAGGATGTATCCATATACTCTTTCTGAAATCAATATCAATTTGATGAGTAGATTTTCAGTAAAGATTGGACCATTATTAGTCAACATTACAGTGGAAACTGTTGTTTTATTTATGAACTATGCTATATAATACCATGTACACATTTTCTGCACATAAAAAAACTGTTAAAGATAATTTATGTCCCTTCTAATCAGACTTTTTTTTTCTGAACTTTTTTTTTCCTTTTTATTTTAGCAAAGAAGGAGGATAAACTATGAAAAATGTAAGGCGATTTACAATGAAGATATGGCTCGTAAAATGCAGTTCATAATGAGGAAAAATAGAACTGATCCTTTTCCTGGCTGTATTTGATTTGAGTATTTTAAAAATATACCTGTAAATGTTGTAATATTTGTGTTCAAAGTAGTTATTTTTAATTCAGATTTTTGCATATAAATAATATGAAATGAGTTTATATTTTATGTACATCTTGACCTTGCCTGATTCACTGTTTTCAATCAACCATATGGTTAAACCTAGCTATTTGTTTAAGCAGATTTACCTTAAGGGAAATCAGCTATTTAGGTTGTACTCTTAATGCGATCTTAAAAAAAATCTTCAAATGTTGCCATCAATCTCCTGGGTAGGAGATGACAAAACAATGTTCGTTCAAAGCTGTATATATATATATATATATATATATATATATATATATATATATATATATATATATATATATATATATATACTAGCTAAGGTACCCGATGCACAGGAAATATTTGTAGACTCACTAATGATGGTATTTTTATAGCAAGACTTCAATGTGTGCAACTACACTTCCCGCGGGGTGCATTGTTTTCCCTTGAGGGTCAGGCAGGCGACTTATAAATGAGAAATTTTACTTTTGAAGAATAAATAAAAATGTGTTCCTAATCTATTCCTTTCCACTTTTTAACTCACCTTTTTGAATACTTCAAACCATAATCATGGATAGCATTTATTACAATTAAATATATAATGAAACTTATTTCCTGTCAAAAACCAATCCGAGCACATACAGTTTAAGCATAGCTTTGTACATTAGATTACATTCGTAATAGCGTAATAGTAGAGCTCAGTGGAAATCACTCCCAGTAATGCCAGCATTTCACAGGAAATAAGTTAACACAATTAACTGTTTAGGCTCCTGTCATCTTCTGCTCCAGTATGAGGGCTATCACCATAGTTTTCCTTAAATTATTGATTCAAAGTATTATTTTAATAATTTATCTACCTGATGGAATTAAATAATAGTATTACCTTAAAAATAATTTCATTTATATTCAAAAAGATAGGTGAGGGGAAGAGATCGTAGCCCTCCCAGCAAATAAGTAATACTTTAAACCATATCAAGTTTAAACGGACATTGTCTTTTTTCATATTACATTACCATTAACGTCTAATTGTTATGGTGGTACATATTTCTTTCAATAACATCAAAATAACGGAAATAAGATAATATATTAGCAGAAGCAAAGAGTTTGATCCCTATAACTTCCGCTATCACTCCTTGTGCCAATTCAGCATGACTTTGTTTAAATAGTGCATTATACAAATTAAATAACGGAAATGCTCTTATAGTTTACATTTCTTTTGGAAATAAATAACAATGTTATTTTCTAGGAAAAATAAATAAATGAGAAGAAGGCGACAGAAATAAATAACCTCACTAATTCGAGTCATATTTAGAGTTATCATATGTGACTAAAACATAAAATCATTTTTCATAATGTGCATTCATTAAAAACTCTCAAATGAGCACTAATAAAATTAATGACTCCCGCTATAGTTTAAGCGTATATCCTGTGTTCACTTCATTTTACAAAAAAAGTGAATGCAATATCTGTTACTATAAATAACAAAATAAACAACTTTTGTTATGTGCACGATTGCCGAGAATCTAATAGGGAACGAAATATCACAATTTTTCATTTCAGGGCTCCCTCATAACCCCCACTCCCGTTTGGACCTAAAAATTTTAATGTAGCTTATAATCATCGAAGAATTAATGCTAATTCACATACCGAGTTTTGTTAAGTTCAGTTCAATCGTTAGTGCCCAACAAAATTGTGAAAAGTGAATATAACAAATGTTACTTTAAATAACAAAATAAACAACTTTTGTCATGTGCATATTTGCAGAAAAATGAACAGAAAACAAAATACCGCTATTTTTAAATTCAGGCCTCCCTTACAACCCCCACTCCTGCCTGTCCCTAGAAATGTTGGTATGGCTTATTATAATGAAGGCGTTAGTGCTAATACACATACAGAGTTTTATATAGTTTGGTTGAGTCTTTTGTGCAAATGAAAATTATTCACTTCCGCTCTAGGTTTTAGCGTATATCTCGTTTATAATTTGGTATACGAAAAACGTTTATACACCAAAAGTTACTCTAAATAACAAAATAAACAACTTTTGTTATGTTCATATTTGCGGAAAAACCAATAGGAAGCCAAATATCGCTATTTTTAATTTCAGTCTTCCCTTATAACCCCCACTCCTGTTCATCTCAGAGGATATTAATATACCCTAAAGTCTAAGTTAGGTTAGTACTTATATACATGCCAAGTTTCATAATATTCGGTTCAGCCGTTTATGCGTGAAAAGGTAACAAACACACAAAAGAATCAAATTGCAGATATGGTGTCTATGGCATATGAAAAGAAAAGTTATCGTGAAATTTTGAGAAAAAAATCAATGTACAGACAGAGGTTACAATTATATATATATATATATATATATATATATATATATATATATATATATATATATATATATATATATATTAATGCTCTAAAGTCAAAGTTTCTCATAGCATTACCAAACTCAATATTTCAACTTTTTGTGTAAAATTAAAGATCTTGTAAATTAATGGTTGAAATTGGACCGGTGGGAGGGGGAATTTTGAAAATACGAAATATCTTCTTTATTATATATTTATCGGAAACTTGTATAAAACTATTCTTATTGTATATTTCCCCTATATATGATGCTGTATACATTTTTTCTCCATCTTGAACATTAACCAAGGTATTTACATTTTTTAGTTTTCAGTCTTCAGTAAAATCCTCACTCCTACTCATGTCCTATGGGGGGATATGGTTTTGGTGAGCCATCATCGTTTAAGATTTTACTTTCAAAATTACATGATTTTTAATTATATCAACACCACACTTGACATTTAACTTGAAATGTTGGAAATTTACATAAATATTACATTGGGCAATGGGTAAAATTGCCCTTGGGGAAATGAGGTTTAATTAAAAAATCAAAGTATATTGGTTATTATGAGTTGTATCGAAAACTTTAAGTTGTAATTTTAATTATCTACAACTATTGTCTTACAAATGTTTTCTCCAACTTTAATATCAATAGAGTTACTTTTGGTTTTAGTCTTTTGTAAACCCTCCCCCACTTCTTCTGAGCCAATTTTGACTCGTAAGTATCTCAGTCATTAAACATCTCACCCTACTAACATTATAATTCCTGCTTACATAGACTTCTTACCCTGGAAGAAATAAAGAATGGATGGTGTGATCAAATCATAAATGTATCATATTCCAGTGCTCGGAAAATCTGCTTAGTTTACACAGCGCCTGTGTGACAGACCTTTTTATAAACTCATTTGTAGACCTTTAGATGAGTAATTGAGTCTTTTTTAGCAAAAGTTTAATTTTAACCAATTTTTTGGTAGGGGATATAAGTATTATTCAAGTATTCTTTTCTTATGCCCTTTTAATTAATTTTCACAATCCAGAAATGGATTTTTCCTGATGGAATTGTAGGTAATGACTACTAAATTTGTTTGAAAGGATCTCTTATTGATTGTTATACACCAGGACCTGGTTGTTGTTTCCTTGGACAGGAAATCCTAATTTTCTCATAATAGTACCACGAAAAAGGAAAGTATATAGACATGTACTTGTTTCCTATTACCTTTTGCATAGGATACTGAATGAAATTATTAGAGGACCTTATCTGTTTATCTTATAGTAACTGACTATAACAAGCATTAACGCTTATAATAATAGGCATATCCGATGATGTAAGTAAAAATGGGCAAAATATGAAAGAAAGATCTTTTTATTGGAGCTCATTTCAGGATCACTTAACTTATTCTTTTTCCACTTTTTATTAAATGCTTTCACGAATTCATATTAGCAAGCGTCACATATAGAAAGCTGAATAGGTAATTTTGAATATTATGAGGTGTAGGTAAAAAAAAAAGAAAATAGTAGACGCTGGTAAATGGGATATTGTGATTGCCTGAAATAAAATCTATATAAATTTTCCGTAAAACCCAAGGTGGAAGAAATCTGATTGAAGTGTAATAATATGTCTTGTGGATTCTAGGATATCTATAATATAAATATAGGATTGTTATAACTGGAAACCGACGTGTTGCTAGGATTTTGGTTTGAAGTAAAACATAAAATATTTAAAGCCATATATAAAAATTTTGTATTGTTTTAGAGAATTATTTGCTCAATTTATTTTAGAATTATGTTATTATTGAATTTCTTTGCTGAAAAAATTCACCTGAATTAGAAGGATTTTTTTTTTATAGTTTAGCATTTATTTTATCAGTAGTAATGGTTAAATGTCATTCAATAGAATATTATGAATGATTATTATTTACATTGTCCACATTGTTTTGAATACTGAAGAACTGATTTATGGGGTTCCTACTTTATTTTTTGTTCATGTTTATTTTTTATACTTCAGAAAAGTATATGATCTTACTATAGCTCCTAGAAAACTATGGATTCATAACATTCAAACACTCAGACAGAAATTTGAGTAATTTTTATTATATACACTTGTATTGCATATTAAATTATAATGGGGATATGTATATTGCAATACTCGAATGCTGTGTTATGTTAAACCAACAGCAAGTAAGTACTCATTAAACTTAAAACTTCATAAATTAATAATTTATGCAAAACAATATTTAAGGCGCATGACAATACATTTATTGTACTATTATGAATGCAATGTATATTTTTCTCACACTTTATGAGTGCTTATAATAACTCGAGAGAACTTTTTTAGGGACATAAGATGGGTACTATTGTTGTACTTGGTACTGCTTTTGTCAGAAAATAATCTTTATTTTATTCAGCTTGAACAGTACATCTGTTTTAACATTGTGCATAGAAATATATGCATATAAGGGAGGAAAATGAACGTAAATACTGAGGCAGGAAATGTAATTAGATAGGACATAGTCTACCCCCCTACAATGAATAACATTTACACTCATTATTCAGCCCAAATATTTCCTGAACAAAGAAAGATATCTAAGTATATAGACATACACACACACACACTCTCATAAATATATACACACACAAAATTTAAGCGTCTGTCTGTACATTTTTGTTTGTTTTTAAATTTCAAGATTCCTTTCACATGGAATTGAAATTATATCAACATTTTTTAGCTTTGGTATCTATTGGTTTAAGTGTTTGTAATATCTTTCATTCCTAAACTACTCAACCGAATTTGATTTATCTTGTTAAGTGTAGCTAACTCAATTGTGGCTTTAGGCTTTACTAATATTTACGTGAGATGAACAGGTGTGGGGGATTATAAAGGGAGGGCTGTAATGAAGACAAACGTTACCTTGTTACCTATTGGGTTTTCAGCAAGCTACATATAACAAAAGTGGTTTATTTTGTTTTTACAAGTAACTTTTGTTATGTGCTCTTTTGCCATATAAACAAGTATAAATGAGATTTACACTGAGAACTATAGAAGAGGTCAACACTTTCAAAAGGCACAAAAGATTAATCTGACCTCAATGAAACCTCCAATGTAGGTAGTATTAATGTCTCCTTGAATATAAGCTATATTAACATTTTTAGGAACGAACGGGAGTGGGAGTTGTAAGGGGGGCATGAAATGAAAAGTCTGTCACGCAGGTGCTGCATTAACTAACCAGATTTCCCACATATTTGCATTTGTCTTAAAAAGTAAAATTTCAATGGGAAGAATATTTTGTATTTAAGTGTCAAATAAAGTATTTCAATATATAAGAGTATTGTTAATGTGACATGAGTAGGGGTGGGGGTTTACTGAAAGCTGAAAACTAAAAAATACAAATATCTCAGTTAATATTGAAGTTAGAGAATAAATGTATATGACCAAAGTTATAGAACATTATATTTGCAATAACATGGGTCCTATACGATTTGTTGACCTACTCATAATAGCGGAGATATTTCGAATTTTCAAATATCTTCCCCTCAACCCCCACCCCTGGTCTGATTTCAGCTATTGAAGCTGATTTTTCTTTTTACATAACACGATTGCATATGAAGTTTGGTAACGATAAGACAGAAATTGCGATCACTAGAGCGGTAACAGCCAAATATATAATTATATATATATATATATATATATATATATATATATATATATATATATAATTTTGAACGGTCCTCATTTTCGTCGTCTACTTGGTAGGATCGATGGACATGAAGAAGAAGAAATTGTCGGAAATCGCGTAATGAGTACAATCTCAATAGCTGATTTCCCTTTAGCTAACGTAACAAAAGTTGTTTATTTTGCTATATGTACTTTTGTTGCATACCGCAGTATAAACGAGATATATACTAAAACCTATAGCAGGAGTCGACAATTTTATTATTGCCATTAGAGTAAGAATTTTGTTTTTGTAATGGAGAAATGTTAAAAAGCCATTGAAGATTGTAAATGAATAATTTTCTCACATTCCTAATTAGACTTTTCGTTGACATCTAGAAACCTGTTCCCTAGGAAAACTGAATAATATTTATAAGGTAGACTGGAGTAATATATTTAGTGGTAAGGTAATGGGGATTTCCGCGAGTCGACCTTTCAGGGGTGAGGTATTGCATTCTCCTGTCATGGCCCTTTATCTTGTTTTAAGGGACTTGTATCAACATCCATGTAACAAATATTAAACTACTTCCTTTTGTGGTCAAATATTGTATTGTAATCAGGTCTTGGCGGAATAATGTTCAATCTTATTTTTGAAATATCATGTATCTCTACCGTTTCAGTTTAATGAATATGTAAGTCATACTGTCTGTTACAAATCTGCTTTGAGGCCGTTGCCGTAGAGGAATTTTTCTCGAGGAATCTGTGCGCGTCTTTAGATATGGCTGTTGAGTAAAAGTCCGTCACGCAGGGGCTGCGTAAACTAAACAGATTTCTCACGTTCTGGAATGACAGAGTAGTGATCTAATCTCGTCATATACACTATATTTCTAAGTAAACCTCCGATGAGTAGATGCGGGGAGGGGGGGGGGGTAACAGAAGACTGAAAAGAAGAAAGTATGAAAAACTAGCTTAATATTTGATTTACGAAAAAATGTTTATAACAACAATTGTAGATCAATCGATAGTTTAGGAAGATTGGTTGGTTCTATAACATTTTTCGATACGACTTCTAATATTGGAAATATGAATTTTCCAATTACCCCCCCCCTTTAAACCCCTCCCCCATTCCTCGCCCTGTTTCAGCCATTAACAAATATGTGTTCTAAAACAGTTAAATATAGAGTATGGTATCCATCAAATATACATTTTCAAAACAAGATCGTGAAATCAGAAATGATGACATCACACTGTATTCGCATTTACCTCATGCCGTAAAAGTTCAATGAAAACAATATTTAGTAATTAAACTTCGAATAAAGTGGTTCATGACATACTAAAACTTATTGTTAATATGACATGAGTAGGAGTCGGTGCTTACTGAAGACTGAAAATTAAAAATGCATATATCTCGGTTAATATTCAAGACAGCAACATTTATAGAACATTACATTTTGCAATACGATTGGTTCTGTACAAAATTTCTATTCGACGTACAATAACAGAGAAATTCCGCCCTCTAAAAGCCCACCACCCACTGATCCGTTTTCTGCCTCTAACGAACTTGATCTATAGTTTCACATTAAAAGTTATAACAACGAGCTTGGTTATGATCAAACAAAAATTGCGAACTCTAGAGTGGTTTTATATATATATATATATATATATATATATATATATATATATATATATATATATATAGATATGTATGAACGTATATATATATATATATATATATATATATATATTTATGAACGGACCTCATTTTTGTCATCTCCTAGGTTGAATCGATGGGCATTTGATGCATTTCTCGAATTTCTGTCATGAGTACAATCTCAATAGCTGATTTACATTAAGGGAACGTATGAATGTCCAACGTATGAATCTCATGATTATTTAAATTGCTTGCGGAGAAGTATTTCTGCTTAGCTTCCCCCTAGGAATACCTGTTGTGGAGTACAAAAATCTGTTTTGTACACAACACGACTTCTTTGTACTCATATTAAATTAAATACAGAACATGATTCTGCACTAAATTAAAAATTATCATTTGAAGTGACATTTATGTCTACGTTCCTATGCATCTGATAAGTTTGATTAGTATTTTCGCTAATTGACTTATAAGACTACTATTAGCTCAGGTATTATAACCCAAATACATGAATATATAGTAGGTCGGTTCAGTAATTTGTAGTCTAAATGTAAAAAGTCCGTCACGTTTTTGCATTTACCTCAAAAACTAAAAGTTCAATGAGAACAATATTTGGTATTTAAGCTTCAAATAAAATGCTTCATAACATAATAGAATATTGTTTGTATGGGATGAGTAGGAGTGGGGGTTTACTCAAGACCAAAAACAAAAAATGCAAATATCTCAGTTAATAGTCAAGATAGTGAAATAATGTACAAAGCGACATTTATAGAACATTAAATTTGCAATAAGATTGGTTCTATACGATTGTTCGATCCGAAGCATAATAATGGAGATATTAAGAATTTTCGAAATTCTCCCCCTCTAAACCACCCCTTCCCCTGGTCCGATTTCGGCCGTCAACGAACTTGATCTGTCTTTTTGTATAAAACGATTATATATCTAGTTTGGTAAAGATAAAACAAAAATTGCGACCGCTAGAGCGGTAATATACAGTTTTGAACAGTACCTCATTTTCATCATCTCCTCGGTAGGATCGATGGACATTTGAAGAAAAATTTTGAAAATCGCATCATGAGTACGACCTCAATAGCTGATTTACCTCAAGGAAAATCTGCTAAAACAAAGTAAAAGGCCACTATTTAGAAAGTTGTTTAAGTGAAATTGAGTTTAGTTGTGATTAAACTAAAATTGAAGAAGCTAGAGAGTTAAAAGACATATCTTTTCAGGTGCGGTGTATCTCCGGCAGTGTCATTTATGTGGTATTCCACGATATTTCCTAATCCATTAGGAGCTGCCACGAGCCAACACACAATAACATAACTTGACGACCGGAAGAAGCTGATTGGAAAATCGGCGAAATAACCTGCAATAACACAGAGATGACACCGCTGGAGATACGCCGCCCTTGACAACTGTAATGAGTTCCCAGCAACGAAGTTTAAAACAAAATATATCTTATCTATCTGTCTGTGTGTGTACATGGATAGGCAAGTCTAAGGTTAATCTTCTTCAGAATTTTTTTTGTTAAATAAATATTTAAAAAATGAATAAACGTTAGTGCGTTGTTTCTAGTCCCACATGAAACTGGATTTTACGACGATGGATTGTGTTAATCCTTCATTTTTCTTTCTTAAAGGATAAGGTCACTCTTTAGGATAACTCTTTAGAGCAGGGGTCTCCAAACTACGGCCCGAGGACCACATCCGGCCCGCGGACAGATTTTGTCCGGCCCGCGGAGAGCTAGCATACTTGAAAACTCCTTTTAGAGAACATATTTTTTATAGCAAATTAAATTTAGTTTACTGAAGTATTCTAATTTTATGTTGAATAATTATTAATATGACATCTACATTAATATGGGCTAACTACATATCTACATATGGTCATGGGCTAACTACTCATAACATTGTTGTAGGCTTATTGTTATTGTTTTTGTGATAAGTTGGATAAAGAAACACAGAATTGTAATGAGTAAAGACATGTATAATATGCAGAAAATTTAACTTCAGTATATAATAACTAACAAATTATTGAAATGAATCCAACTAACATTTTATACATTTTAAATAAAAACTTAACTTGACATATGAAATACTAATGGATTTATGTAATTGAGATTTTCCACTGACAATAGTTTGTAGTTGTGGACTAATTTTACTTGTACCAATTATTAAAAGAGATTTAAGATGTATTTCACTTTTTACCACCCGCAACAATGATAATATGATTTTGTCCCTCGGAACTTACTGGAGTAATCAGTATGGCCCTAAGGCTGGAAAGTTTGGAGACCCCTGATTTAGAGCAATGGGGTCGTTCAGGATAATACGTTTAGCATTTCGCTAAGCTTGCGTGCGTACCTTAAGGCTCTAACGCTCTCGTGTAATTAATGCTCATCGTTTGAAAATGCTTAGCCTAAACACTTTATAGAAGGCTATACATAGAGTTACACACATGTGTGCTGATATTATTGTTGTTTGTTTCAAAAGGAAACAAACATAGGACGTTTTTATTATATCAATATTGCTTTAAACGCTGTTACGGAATAGATGTTTTATTGATACAGCACACTATAGGGACCGTTTTATGCGTGCAGCGTGTTTATTTCTGTACCCTCATTAGTGTTTACCAGTCGAGACTCAATGGTAATTATTATTGAATGAATTGGCCTGGATAAGGCGGCTGAGTGGTGCCGGTCACGAGGGGTGCTGGAGGCGGGAGTTGTGAATGAGGTTCCAGATCAATATGAAGGCAGACATTTCGACGCCAAAACAACTAGACGCCAAGTTCAGGCCCCAGAGATTCTCACAATCAATATGGCCGTTGCTTGCCACCTTCCCCATTTGGGTGCACCCTCTACTGCACTCTCCGCAGTCGCGGTGACCTACTCTCGTCATCTGCTTTTGGTGCATTACCATTTTAGCAGATTTCCCTTGAGGAAAATCAGATATTGAGGTCGTACTCATGACGTGATTTTCGAAAAATTTCTTCAATGTTCCATCGATCCTCCCCAGGTGATGACGAAAATGAGGTCCGTCCAAAATTATATATATATATATATATATATATATATATATATATATAGATATATATATATATATATATAGATATATATATTGTTGTCTGTTAACGCTCTAGCGGTCGCAATTTTTGTTTGATTGTTACCAAACTCGATATTTAAACGTTGAGGGGCTCAGGTTAGCCATGTGAGTTAAAGCGTTGACCTTTATCTCACATGGTAAACCTAGAGTGGTGAGTTCGATTCTAGCCAGGGAAAAGGAAATTATTTAGTGACGAAATTCATTAAATAACATCCTAAAATCTCAGGACCAGTGGGAGGGGGTTTAGGGGGAGGGGGGATTTTCGAAATATCTCCGTTACTCCGTTCCGAAAAATTGTATAGAACTAATCTAAAATAAATTTACTATAAATATTGTTATATACATTTATTCTCTATCTTGAATAATAACCGAGATATTTGCATTTTTATTAAGTGTAACGGACGAGCTATGGTCGCTTCTATTCGTTTCTGCCGAAAGCTAGTTCGTCCGTTTCCGTAACAGTTCGGCATTCGTATGGAGACTTCTCTATTGTATAACTTTACGTGGGGAAATCTGCTTAGTTTACGAAGCCCCTGCATGACGGATTTTTATAGTTATCTGCCAATTCTACGCTCCATAATCTTTCACTAGGCATGTTCTGATAGCCACTTATATTTTTAACCAACGCTTTCTTAAATATACCTTTTTACGGGTTCCACGGAATAAGGAATACTCTTTTTCCAGAATAGTTCACACCTTTCCTTATGTGGTTGTCGGTCACGTAGGTTGAAATAAAACTTCATTAGCTTGCCGACATTTCGGTAAAACTTATTACCTTTGTCAAGGCCTGCATTGCGCATATATAAATAACGAGTACGGTTAGTTGATTTTTTAATATATTTCGCATAAGGGAAATCAGCTATTGAGGTTTTACTCATGACACGATTTTTGTTATCAAACTCTATATTTAAAAGATTGTGGAACTTAAACATCAAGTTCGTTAATCGGAGAAAACGAAGGAGGACTAGTGATTTAGAGAAGTGGTGAAATGCATAATTGGAATGTTAACAGTTAGTTGTATTTTGTCGTTTTCGCCCTTAAGTAACACCCATTCCCCAAGCTCCTATTCATACTATTTTCATCTTGAGTAAAACTATCTTCATACAACTAAAAATTTCATCTCCGGCTTATGTTTCAAAACTTGTTTACACCGGGGTGTAAAGGGAGACAGAAATAAATATCTGGACGTGCCAACTGCTTCATTGGTGCTATATGGGGCCCTGCAAAAGTATCGTGTTTTTCATTTTCCATACGTCAATTCATTTTGGATACGTCGCATCAGAGTCTCCTGAGCGCACGAATCAGTCTACTAGAGACAGAGTTTTGAATTTTTTTCTAAATTCTTGCCGAGCCCTCACAGGGGTTTCACGGAACCCTAGGTATCCTGCCCTTCTTTTTTTCCTGTTTGCCAAGCAGAGTATCCCTCTAACGTGGGAATTTATTTAAATTTTGTTTTCTCCATCCTTTGGATACTTCACACATTTCAATAATTACATTATAATATTTCGTATACAATATTTAAAAACATTATAGAAATAATAAAAAAATATATAAGTAAAACATCTACATTTTGCAAATCGTAAGTGTAGATCTACAAAACCAGTAGTGTCCAATTCTTGTATAAATGCATTAAGTCCCTTGTTGAATTTCAGTAAAAGTTTCGGTTTGTCCGTCGGGCAATTTCTGTTTTGTTTAATGTACTTCATGAGATTTGTTCTTGGCCCGTCAAGTAATGCACAGTCGTATAAGAGGTGGTCATATGTCTGTTCAGTCTCATTGTCACATTTGCATGTATTTATGTTTTTGTTAGTTTGCAGGTCTATGTCCTGATATAAATTGTATTATTGTATTGTTGAACCCTAGGTATTATGCCATTTAATGTGAAATACATCAAAACAAACTAACTCTGAAAGGGTTTATTAACGTAGCTCCTTTTAATATAAAGTTATGAAGCTTATTATGAATAAAATAGTACAGCTTTGCAAAATTAGTCTAAACCCCTAGTATCTTCTTTTTTACGTTCGCACATCCTGGGCTAGTAACATTAGTAGAAATATTTATAATCTGTTAAATAAATTGAATAGTTTAAAATGTTTTCATTTTATTTTTATTTTAATATTAGTTATCACGAATATAAAACTTTTGAAATTAACAAATTACAAATATATTTGTATGTACCTAACTGCCTCGATGGTCAATCAACATTTGAACGAACTTGAAGCAGCTCTTGCAGACAGAACTACCTGCTCTTGTTGAAGTCTACTTCCAAATGTAAAGTTCTTCTTCTGGGAAGCGTTCATCATTTCCAGCGTTTAACACATATTTAGAACATTCTCACTTGCATATCAATTTTAATAAAAGTTTAAATGATATGTTTCATTTACCTAATGTGAAAATCATTTGTATCATATTGTTATTATTGAATTCCCTTAAAAATATTCAAGTGGATAAAGTGATAAATAAACACAGTACGAGAATCACTGAGAACTCTGCGAAGTTTGCTGTGACTGGCTTTTCTTTTATGTTGTTAAATTGTCTTTACAGCGTCCCTGTAGTGTTCTGGGAGTCCACACTGTTGTTTAAGCTCTTCCAGAGATTCGGACTGATTCTGGTACCTGTTCAGCAGGCGCATGGATAGTCTGTAGCAGAAAACCTTACAGGTGTAGCAGCAGGTAGGTGGTTCACAAAGGAAACAGAGACCGCGGTTGAATTATGACAGGGTAGGAAAGCCAGGTATCTGATCCCTTGTCCTGAAAGGATGCGGTAGGACTCCCAAGAGGTGAATAGGGGCTCCAAGTTCTATACAACTTTCCATGTCAAGGAGATAAGCAGTTTACTTGAAACAATTAGGCTTGGCAATTATTTCAACTTCAGCATCCATTCGCTACAAGAGCTTGTTTTGTGACATATGCTAGTAAAACCTTCTTTACCCTGGGGCTATGTAAACTATCAATAAGCTGATTCCCGAAGAGATGGAATGATTCACACTTAGTCAAATATTTTATTCCTCCAGGCAGCCGTGGTTCAAGCTACTACTCTAGAGCTCTTTGGAGGCACAGAAGATAGAGCTGTTGCTCTAAAAGTGCACTATGTCTTAATAAACGCATTGTAGGTGAAAACATGTCTACTTTGTACATCCAACCTCTTTTTTACTTTGTATATTTTATAACCTCTCTCTCCCGTAGTAGTGACATAGTATGAACATTATGCTTATATAGTAAGAAATCTATGTAAAATGACTGAAATTTAAACTTTGTTTAGTAAAATATAATGTTTAGTGAAGACTGAGAACACAAATATTCTATAACACTGAAAATAACTAGTTAGGTGTAGAGAAAAATGTACCGAACACCATTATTTCGCCAATAAGTTTAGTTATTAAAAATTTTCCTAATATACGATTCTGTTTGTCTATTCCTTCAGTAAATCACCCATTCTCCTGGCACGATTTCGACCATTAGTTAGCTTGAGGTTTAGAGTAATTCCAGTTTGGTAAAGATCGAACAAAACGTTCGTCATCTACTGGGTAGCATTGGAATACCTGATTTCCTATGAGACAAATCTGTTTGATGTTCAGGTATTTCTAAAAATTCTAAAACATTCTTTGACTTGGTTTTTATTTTAATGGTTCAGTGCCCTTATCTCGCAAACGCATCTATATGCTGTGCTTTTATATCTGCAACGAGTTACTATACATTCACTAAATTTAGTGTATGGGTGAGGCATGACCTATCTATCATAGATATATAACAATAAAACTAATTAAAATGATGTACAATTGCTTGTTGAACTACTACATGTACTTTATACTTTATTAACTGTTAGAAAGATTTATTGAAGTAATTTATACTATATCAATTGAGGCGACTAAATGGCCAGTCGAAAATAGTAATTTCACAGGAACCGTGAGGGTGGGATGTTAGCTTGCTAATTATACTTGAGGTGTTAACGATTATTCAGTAGTATAATGATGGATATAATACAAGGAGAGAATTCATTGAACAAAGAATCCAAAGACAAGAGACAAAGATGACAAATCCAATAGAATTGGGTAAAGACACTTAGAGTAATAAAGGTACACTGAATTATTCAATATTGTAGAATTATGTCTTGGTATTTTCCTTATAATTTATTTATTATGGTATTTCACGAAATCTGTATTGTTTGAAACGCCTTTGTAAGAATTAACGTTTTTTTGTATTTGAATTTATTATGTCATTGTAAGATATTATTTGCTAATTAAATAAGAAAAAAATCGTTCAAGATGTAATTATAAAATTGTTTCAAGATAGCCGTTGACCTATGACCTCAAAAATAATGTACTTACCGAGATATGATGGCCTCATCACTGTACTCATGAGGAGGGGAGAGTTAAAATGAAGCTGTGGAACAATTTTAAAATTATTCCATTTCCGTTAAATATGGCTCTTTGTTTCTATGGACTGTGCCGCCGTCAGCGGTAGGTTAAGTTCCTGTATTTAGATGCAGGGCCTCAGCAATTTCATTCTCAGGTATCACTCATCTTGGACCTGCCTTTTCCTCTCATTCCCTCTCCACCTGGTACACAATAAATCACTTTTAGGTGATACTAAAAGCGACTATTGAGGTCATACTCCTGACGCGGTTTTCAAAAAATGTCATCCAATGTCCATCGATTTTACTCAGGAGATGACGAAAATGAGGTCCGTTCAAAATTATATATGTCTGTTACCGCTCTAGCGGTCACTATTTTTGTTTCATCGTTATCAAAGTTGATATTTAATCGTTTTACGAAAAAAGAATGATCAAGTTAATGGCTGAAATCGGGCCAGTGAAAGAGAGGGGGGGGGTTAGAGGGAAATATAGAAAATTTGAAATATCTCCTTTATTATACGCCATATCGAAAAATTGTATAGAACCATTGTTATTGCAAATGTAATGTTCTATAATTGTTGTTATAAACATGTTTCCTCTATCTTTCTTTAATATTACCCGAGATATTGGCATTTTATAGATTCAGCCTTCAGTAAATCCCACTTTCAGGCACCGCACTTTAAAAACGTAACATCTTATTTTAAGCATAAATACCAAATATTGTTTTCAACAGACGTTTATAATGTGAAATTCATGCAAATAGTTAGTGCGGTGCCTTCTTAAATTAAGATTTTATAGACCACCCACTTCTCCTAGTTGGATTTGGTTTTAGGAATTAAAGAATATATGTTGAGATGAGATCAGCAGTGTGTCATTCCAAAATGTGGGAAATCTGCTTAGTTCACGAAGCCTCTGCGTGACGGACTTTTACACAACCTCATAATTTTCATTTACCTAAAAGCGTAAAAGTTCAATGAGAACAATATTTGGTATTGAAGCTTCAAGTAATGTGCTTCATAATATAACAGCTTATTACAGCAACTAGCTTACATGGCATTAGTTGGAGTGGGGGTTTACTGAAGGCCGGCAACTAAAAAACGCAAATATCTCGGTCAATAATCAAGAAAAAAATATACACAGTATTTATAGAGATTTGCAATAAAATTGGTTCTATACAATTTTTCGATCCGACTCATAGGAACTG
The DNA here is from genome assembly GCA_019009955.1 of Riptortus pedestris. Lineage (NCBI taxonomy): Eukaryota > Metazoa > Arthropoda > Insecta > Hemiptera > Alydidae > Riptortus > Riptortus pedestris. The sequence continues at coordinate 125,294,838 of CM032229.1, read as the reverse complement.
AGATATTTTGCATTTTCAAAATTTCCCCCTCTAAAACCCACTCCCATTGGACCGATTTCAGCCATTAACGAACTTGGTCTTTCTCTTTACAAAAACGAATAAATATCGACTTTGGTAACAGTTAAATAAAATTGCGACCGCTAGAGTGTTAACAGAGCTATATATAGTTTTGAACGGGCATCATTTTCGTGATCTCATAGGTAGGATCGATGGACCTTTGAAGAAATGTTTCGAAAATCGCGTCATAAGTACGACCTTAAGGGAAATCTGCTAAATATATATGTATGAGGCAATTTTCGGTTGATAGGATTTCATAGGATCCACTCCCTTACGCTAGGTAGATGGAAATCGGGAAGAAATTCTATATGACAGACTTCCTTTTTTTCCCAGAGTTTTTATTAAAGTTTTAATGTTCCTTTTTTAGCTGCGTGAGAGGAAGGAGGGAAGAGGCTAGCTAGGTAAAGGTATACATTATCCCAGGTATACCTGTGACCCGGGTGGGCGGTGCTCCAGTGACTCATCCGACTCAACCTCCCTCAGGGGTGGGTGGGGGGGGGGTTAGTACTCTACGATTCAACCTGAACCGAATGACGTCATCCTATTGAACTTCAGGCGCTCTTTCAGAAACTTTAGCATCTTTCTAATAGGTGCAATGCACTTAACCATGAAATCCTTTATGGGAGAGGAAGTCTATTGAATTACTATTTTATTGCAGAAAATTATTTTCAGCTAACCTACAGTTATCCCACCTTGGCCTCCTCACTATAATTTTCTATTCGTTCATGAAGAACTAACTCTACTTACACTGCTGCCTCTTAGGTTACTGGACCTCTGCATGTAGGCGTCTCAGTCATTCATACCTCAGTTTGATCATACCTACTGAATTCTGGGGTTACGTAGTTTGTTGTTTAGTAAGTTTCGCCTATGGGAAATCAATTATTATATTTTTCATCCTACCTACATCAATTATTGAAGTTGGTTACGTGACGAGATTTTACAAATGTGTAGGAAACAGACGCACGTAGCTGTGCTATTTATTTGCTTATTTCCTGTGATTTGTTGGTGTGTAATGGAATTGTTATGTACTAAATTTATTGTTACTTATATAATGCTTTTATATTGTATGCCCGCATTGACTTTGGCAGGAAAGATTTATTTTTATAAGTTATTGTTTGATGAGTACTTAGATAATGATGAATGCTATCAATGATTTTTATTTTTATTGTACACATAAGTACCTAAAAAGTCCGTCACGCAGGGGCTGGGTAAACTAAGCAGATTTCCCGCGTGAAGTTTAACAATAGAGAAATCTCCATACGAGAGCCGAACAGTTACGGCAAAGGTACCGGCAAAGGTACCGGTAACACAACACCACCGTGGATGTTAAGTGAATAAATACAAGCTATAATAAGAAACCTCCCGCCGGAAATCTTCTGAAATGTAAACAAACAGTTCTGCCAACTTCTTACCGGAAAGAAAAAAAATTACTGTAATATATCTGAATATAACGTATTAATTTCATTGAAAACTATTTACTATATCTAGTACTGTAATTTATAACGAATAAAAATAAGTTTTATCTCAGTCAATCAAATTTAAGTAGTCCAAAAACTTAGGGAGGGGGGGGGGTCACCAGAGCATATTAGCATGTATCTCATATAATAAATGTCTCGTGAAAACCATATTTGGCATTTAAGCTTCGAATGATGTGGTTTATAACATAACCGAGTATTGTTTATGTAACATAAGTAGAAGTGGGGGTTTGCTGACGGGTGAAAACTGAAAAATGCAAATATCTCGATTAATATTCAAGCATGGGAATAAATGTATATAACAATATTTATAGTACATTTAATTTGGTATAAAATTGCTTATATATATATATATATATATATATATATATATATATATATATATATCCGATCCGAAGTATAGTAACGGAGATTTTTTGAATTTTCAAAATTGTCCCCCCTCTAAAACCCCCCCTTCCCTTCCCCTGGTCCGATTTCAGCCGTTAACGAACTTGATCATTCTTTTTACATATAACGACTAATTATCGTGTTTGGTTACGATTAAACAATAATTTCGAAAATCGCGTCATGAGTACGACATCAATAGCTGATTTCCCTTAAGGAAAATCTGCTAAAATACTGTTGTTGTGGTTTGGGTTGCTTTTGGGGGAAAAAAATGTTTATTATATGTATCATGATATAATGGAAAAGAGAAATGGGATCGACTGGAAATCACTTAACGTTTGTTCTTGCCGATTAAACAAAATTACATTGATTCTCCTTAGTTCCCAGAAAACCATAAAAGTAGAAAAAAGATCCTATTTTTCTCCAAACCGGCCTCCGCCAGCAGTCTTCTGGTCACGCTTGATTGCCGTGTTCCTGATGGGTGCTTAAATGGTGCTGACCTAGACCCCGGCTGCGACCCATCAGGAGCGGAATAGGGCAATGTATAGCCTGAGGAAGGTAGCCGTAGAGCTACTGAAAATTATGACGATAAAGCCGATTTGGGGAAGAAGAGCATTCAACCCAGCGAGAAAGTCTACAAGACCATAGAACAAAAATGTAAATATTGGGATAGGAAATTAAAATAGTTTGGATATAGTGTAGCCTTTGACGCTCATTATTCAGCCTGAACGTTCCCTCGAGCAAAGCAGTGCGCCTCAGCAATGGTAGTTAATAATTATGAAGCTCCATTATTATCATTTATATTGACCACGGAGTAACTGATTAGAAAATCATTTTCATTTACTCTTGAGTACTCAAGTAAGCCTATAAAATCGTAATAGTTACCAGACACTTACATAAGAATAATATATAAATACTGACGTCCGAAATGTTAAAATATTCTGCATAGTGAATCTTGGTACAATAAATACCATCATTTTTCAATCCTTAAAGATTTCCTGAGGAAATACGGGTATCGTAGTTAGTATATAAAGTGTTTTATACTCACAGCTTACCCTCCTTTTTCCAACAATTTTGAGTATTTCGAAATTAAGTCTGAGTAACTTCTCTTCGACTCTTTCTGTGGCGAAGCCAATATTTTTGCCTTTTTCAGGTCTCCAGCCCGACGAACTCTCGAATTTCTAATGGAAATATATTTCTAATGGAGGATTCTTTTAGAAAGTTAAATTTGTAAAACATTTTGAATCGTTAGTTTTTTTTTATCTGACGCAAGGTGAAGCCATAAATTGCCACCAACCACAATAAACCACACTTTTCAGACTAATTCTTAATTATCTTCTGAATTATTGTATTAATGAATATCTTGATATATATTGAAGATTAAAAATATCTTAGAAATGAAGCCCTCTTAAAAATTGGAAGAACTTACTACTCTTAGAGTTGTACTAATGGAAGTAAGGTTTGCCACCTAACCTGTCATTTTGCCTAGATCTTGAAAAGCCTGTCATGTGAGTCCCCTCCGGACCGAGGCAGCTGAAATTATGAAGACAGGATCTTCTGCCAAGTTTAAAAGATTTTTTGCGCAAGTTGTCAAAAACTGGAAAAGAAAATACTTCTAAGCAGATCTTATTTGATCTCCTCATTATTATTATACTGATAATGCGTTGACACCCTTTGAAACTATGCTGCCCTGTTATTTCAGCAGAACAAAGCGTCTCTAATGTGAAATGTTCTTATTTTTTAAAAGGCAAATTTTATTTGACTAGATTTCAAGTGATTTAAGAGTTTGAATGTTATACCTAGAAACGGATTACGAGGGTGTGTGAAAATACATATGTTTTAAACAAAAGTATTTGTTACGCCAATTACAATTATATGTAGTTGCATAAGCCTTGATTATGAATCGCAAGCCAATTCGGCCCCCAAGAGAATGGTATAGATCCTTTTAGAAGTTGGTTGTGACGTCGCAGGGGCGTGGTTTGGCGCCAGAGAATTTGATTGGTCCGCGTCACCACGATTCTAAGAATCCACCCCCTACTACTGTTTTCCTTTTATTTTACTATTTTCTTCTTTCAAATGTATCAACGCTGTTATTCCCCCAGAAATCCGGCGCTATACAGACCCATAAATTTTCTTTCTACTATTTGTCTTGGTTGTTTTTCTACCGTTTTATTTTATTTTAAATATCTCAAACCCACTTCTTGATGCCGTTTCTTAAATGTCATTTAATGTTTTGATCTCCGAGAAATATATTATACATTTCGTTTCTTTTTCCTTAATAAAAATACTTGCCCTGCTCTAATAAATATGTCTGGCTCTAAAATGGAGGGTAATCAGGAAGTGTATTTAATTTTCCAGACGTTATTTGATTTGTTATTCTTTATGAAGGGCATTTAGATTAAGTTTTTATTATATTGTTTATTATTAAACAAAGTTGATTATAAAACATAAACACATGCTTGAAGACTATTTGCTGGATCCTGCAAAATCAATCAGTCAGCATTATAAACTTGCATTAATTTTCATAATTGTTTCTTCCCGAAGCTACAATAAATTTGAGTTAGGTTAGGATTAAACATGCTTATTATCCATTATAAACAGCATAAAATCTCATTAGCTTATTATAATGATTAATACCTGTATGTTGTGTGAATTCCAGGATGAAAAAGTCCGTCACGCAGGGGCTGCGTAAACTAAGCAGATTTCCCACGTGAAGTTTTACAATAGAGAAATCTGCCTAATAACAACTGTAGTAGTAAGAAACCTCTAAACCTAAAACATTATTTAGGGCGTAATAACCCAGTAGTTTCTAGCCCCAAAAACAGTAAACCTAACCTCTAAACCTATTCACGAGGGACGAATAGTTATGGAAACGACCGCCAGAGCTCTCGGCGGAAAGTCCGAACACAGCCTACTGGTGACCACACGCAGAATACAAATGCAAATATCTCGGTTAATATTCAAGATAGAGAATAAATGTATAGAACAATTTTTATAGTAAATTTAATTTGCAATAAGATTGATTTTGTACAATTTTTCGGCCCGACGTATAGTAACGGAGATATTTCGAATTTTCAAAAATCCTCCCCTCTAAACCCCCCCCCCTCCCACTGGTCCGATTTCAGCCGTTAACGAACTTGACCTTTCTTTTTACATAAAACGACTAAATATCGAGTTTGGTAACGATCAAACAAAAATTGCGACCGCTAGAGCGGTAACAGACAAATATATATATATATATATATATATATATACACACATACAGTTTTGAACGGACATCATTTTCGTCATCTCCTGGGTTGGATCGATGGACATTTGAAGAAAAATTTCGAAAATTCCGTCATGAGTACAACCTCAATAGCTGATTTCCCTTAAGGGAAATCTGCTAAAAAGCTCATTATAACCGTAGGCACGTATATTATTTTAAACAAATATACTTTCTGACATCGCTAAATATACCATACAATTAATAGTTACACAGTTGGACAGAATGATGAATAAACTGTTTGCGCTAATATGAAATTTCACATTCAGAAATATATTATTTTAATCTAAAGTTCCTACATGAAAGTTTCGAAAAGGTAAAAAAAAAAAAATAATGAAAAAAGTTGATGATGTTTGTAATCATGGAAACAAATATATTTAAAAGTTTACACAATAGTATAAAGAAAAATATATAAGACATTAAAAATCATATAAGTTCTATATATAAGAGGCATGACACAAGAAAAGTCCTTATAATAATAATCTTTTTTTAAGTATTTGATTTATTATAGTAATGAGGTTATTCTTGATGAGGACATAAAAACGTTTACTGCTCAAACAGGTTTACTTTAGCTAATTTTATTATTTCCAGTTTGTTTTTTTCATTTTTATCTACATTTAACAGTAATTATTATCTTATTTCAGAATTCCATTCTCTTTTAATTACCTTGCCTATCAAACAGTGATTGGTAATCAATTATAATAAAATTTCCCCTCAAAGTTAAGCCGAGAATATGAGCAACTTGAAACAAATCAGAATCTTTTTTTTTAATTAGTGAAAAGGTCAAAGATATTCAGAAATGGACTTCTTGAGGTAGTTGGTAAACTGTCGCAGCCTCCTTAGCATCAATAAACAGTGGCCTTCAATGTCGCTTCATTGATTATCCTGACAGCAGTGTAGGTTGACATCCACAACAAGGGTGTAGTCAATAATGGGATGTATAGTGAGCAAAATTTAAAGTTTTAAACCTGAATAATACTTGACATTTTTATTTCATTTATTTATTTCGGAGTTTCGTAACTAGGGCGATATTGCTCTAAACAAATAACGACAAAAACATAAGATAAAAATATAACAAAAAATAGAAAACAGCAAAGAACAACAAATACAAGAAACAAAAAGTAATAGGCGACAACAAAGTAAATTTTTATTTTAAATGTTTCTAAAACGATCAAATGATGGAAAAGTTACTCAGAGTGGTCTTAAAAGTTCACCATCCCAGAAATGAATGTCTACTTATTTTCTTTAGAAATGTACCCGGGCCTTCTTACCCAACCCCATTGTAAAATTCTTTTCTGTCACCCGACTGATTCACGTTGACACTTAACTATATCTGAACATTCAAGTAAAACGTAAATTTATTGGTTTACAAATTATTGGCATTAGGCATTCTTTAACTTACTTCTGATAATACCAGTTGGTGGTAGATGCTTCACTTTAAACGTCTTCAAACCGGAAGATTTCTTTGGAATTAGCAAAGTATAAGTATTTGGTTCGAAATATTTATAAATTAAGATAAAAATACAAATTAAAACAACTATTAAGCCATTTAGACAGGAGCTGATTTCCTTAGTGGAATTCTTCAATTAACATTCTTGGTACATTTACGTAGGCCAAGTCAAAATATAGTCACAACTCTCGAATGATACACAGTTAAGTTGATATGACCCCCATGTAAACAGTACTTGGCTCTTATTTTATAATTTTATGATATATTGCGCTGCTGAGGAGGTCTTATTAGTAGGTAATTGCAGCAAGTAACGTAGTTCAATGCATTGCATAATAATAATGGACACATTTATTTTTTTTTACATTTTACACTCTGTATTCCAACCCTTTCTGATCAGACTGATATTTAGCCGGCTACTACCTCATCTCATTGGGGTACTCTTGCTCATAACTTGATCGAGAGTGCCTTAAAGTTCCCCTTCTTGTCTTCTAACGCTGAAGGCTCACATTGCTGATAACTCTCTTAGAATTATTTTTCTTTGCACCTACAGTCATTCCTCAGATCAATAAATGCTTACTTATCTGAGGACTCAAAACATAATTATATCAGATGATTGTTTCATGGCTTACGTTATAACTTCTAAGTCAAATTTATGTATTGATATAAAAACTACTGAAACAGTTTCAAGTCTTTATATATTTTAAGTTGGGTAACGTGCTCGGGGTTCTTTCTAATATCTCTGAATTATTGTAGGGCAATAATAACCTAGAATGGAGAAGAAGTTTCTTTTAATTTCTGAGATCATTACTCCGATGCAAAGCCTCTTCAGGAAACGCAAACTACCAATAGACGAATAATTTACTTCGTCAAACTCGGAATCACGCTATGGACAATATGAAGCAACTGCTGTTCAAGGTTAGGGAACCGTTAAGGACCTCAATGGTTAGCACCGATAGAATCATTGGAACTAATGGAATTTTACGGCGAATCTGTTATGTCAAAAACATTAAGGCCAGCCTGCTAAGGTAGGGTCGTGTTTAATGAAGATATGGATATGAAAAGACGTGTTCTTTGAAGGCAACCATCAAAGGAAGACTCAGACTCAGCCAGCAAAGGAGGGATGTGCTGTTGATTTGAAGTTACACGAATCAATCTGGATCCCATCGTAAATTTAGTCCAGTGGTGGAAGAGTCTGGCAGACTAGAACACGAAAATGAGGGAGTAGGGCGTTAATATCTTATTGGCCCTTATAAGCCTATTATTGGCCTTATATAAGAGAGAATAAAACCACTCAAGTCAAATCACCAAGCTATCAGAGACCTGTAACTACACATTTATAAGGAGTAGGTCTACTATGGGGTTTAATTAATTATCATGGTGGTAGTAGTTTGTGTTGGAGCTTCAGGCTCTAAGTCACGTGCAGCTCTGAAGAGTCAGCTGACCGGGCTAGGGGCCTAAGTCACGCTTGCGCCCTACCCCCACTCCTTCCCCCTGCGCCTCCGGCCCATTGGAGGCTTCAGTTGCTTCTTTGTACTCTCGTGTGTCGAAACAATGTGATTTTCTCCGGTGTGCTGTCGGACACTTCTCTTTTGGATTACTCTGGCAAGGTATTTCCTAATTATGCAGAATTTTCCGTAGTCAATTAATTAATATTATAAGCCGTATACAACGAGTGTATATATTTCATTTTTTGGAACTGTAAGCTTACCGGCTATTTATTAAAATTAAACAATTTACAATCCAAAATGCGCTCGGCAAGACAATGAGTTTGGATTCAACAGTTTTCAAAGTCAAAGAACACTCGCCCGTATTCCGAATATTGTACAACTTACACGTACTGTTAATTATAGTTTATAAAATAAGGAACATGATTTAATATTTCAGGTATTCAAATGTATCATCCTTTCACGACCAAGGATTTCTAATTTACAAAAATGAGGTGCGACGAGTTTTTGCGTTTTATATATATATATATATATATATATTTGAGTTGTAATTCCACTGAAGAGTTTACATTGTCAATATACGTTGGTTCAGTGACACATAAATATTAGTAAATATTTCAGGTAAAAGTAGTTGTGGAAACAATAATACCTTTAGCCTATTATAATCATTTATAATAATTGGCAATGATTATTATTTCTTTTTTAAATTATTTCAAGTAATTCATACCCCAATAGGTAACGCTGAGTTTCGTAGGCCGGCGTGTTTGTATTCCTATTCAAATGTCAAGGTCATATATAAATGGGGGATCTCGTCTTCACCTCTTTGGACGAACATTGATTTTTAGTGTTATTAGTTTGATATATTTTATGGGTTATCTTGTGGTAATATGTCTTAATGTCGTAGCTTTCATTAATAGACGGCATTGAAGACTGAAATTAAGTTTAATGTTACCTACGTATGAAGTAAAATGTAATGTACAGTTGTAGGGAACCCTCATACATCATTCACTTTCATATTGACATCTGTCCTTATTTCTATAGTTGAATGTCGTTCCTTCACGATTAATTTCTATCACCGAGATGTAATTTTCTGAACCACAATTTTAATGAAACTCGTATCTATAAAGATTCAATTAATAGAAGAGGCGATAGAATATCTAGAAGAAGCATCCCAAAGACCTTCGATGTCGTGCATCAGCAATAAAAACATTTTTGTTTAAAAAAAAAAATATATATATATATATATATATATATATATATATATATATAAAAGAAATACGTTGTATAAATCAATACAGCTGGCAATGAATGCAGATGGCTTGTTTTGGTGATGGCAGAAAACTGTTGCCATTGGTGTGAATTCGATTGTGTGAGGTGGATTCACTAACAATGTAGTGAAGAAATTCAAAAACATTCTTGAATTATTTGTATTTCTTTTTATATGTTACCAATTCTCATATAGTTTATAACTTGAGGAACTTCGACAAAGTTGAGCTTCAGTTGTATTAAATTCTTAAGTTGAACTCTCTATAGACCAATTAGCCAACTTCATAAAGGCGCCTTTAAACACAATTATCGGTAAGGCAAAGGAAGGTGGTTTGTTCTATACTCCAGAGTCTAGGAGGAACATTTGCAAATATCTGTCTGCTATCAGACTGCTTGCTGCTAGAGTAGTTTCGCCGGGAGTGAAAAACAACGCTGAAAAGATGTAATAATTAGTCATTTGTTCCTCGGATATATTTATTTAGCGCTCATCGCTTTCTTGGACTACAGGTCGTCTTTAGAACACATAACTCAGCTGAACAGTTTGAACACGACTACCCATTATTTTTACATTTGACTATTATAGTTTTTTATACTCTCCCATAGTATTAGTACAAACAATTGTGCCCAATAATAAAGTTCTTTCTGTTGGTATATAAATGTATTAATAATTACGTACATATAACTTTAAATCTAAAAAATTAGCAGTATATTGACCAGTCATATTCCAGTTAAACAGTTCACATTTAAGTATGCCTAAGTAAATAGTCAGTTATAAATCAATAACGAAGTTGGTATAAATTTATAAAGGGGGGATGGTGTATTGATTCTAGTTGAACTAAAAATAATCACTGCCTCATCCTAAGTTATTGACTCTATTTGCGGACTACTAAAAGTTCGACACGCAGGGGCTGCGTCATTTAAGCAGTTTTTCCGCGTGCTAGTATGACATACTACCGATCTCCATCTCACCGTATATTCTCTGCTTTCGAATAAAAATCCGTTGAGTTGGACTGGGTGGTCAATAAAACCTTAAGATATGAGGTCATCACACGACGTTTTTGCATTTATCTCACGTAGTAAAGATTTGAATTGGGCATTTAGGCTTGGAATAATTTTTCTAAATATTTACAAGGACTCCCACCCACCCTCTCCCGTCGCTCTGATTTCAGTCGCTGACGAACTTAATCTTTAGTTATGTATATGACCTATATATTTATATATATATATATATATATATATATATATATATATATATATAAAGAGAGAGAGAGATAGAGATAGAGAAAACTAAAAATATAGCGGTGGCAATTTTTGTTGCGGTGACAAAAGAGTGTGTGTGTGTGTGTGTATATATATATATATATATATATATATATATATGTATGTATATGTCATTTATAATTTTGAACGAACCCCCTTTTCGTCATGTACTAGATAGGATCGATGGGCATTTGAGGAAATGTTACGAAAATTGCGCCATGATAACAACCTCAATAGCTGATGTCCCCCGAGGGAAATCAGCTGAACTCGTTATAATAGCACATTTAATAAGTGAATTTTTATTAATACCAAATATTAGAATATGGCCCATATCTTTCGACCCTTGTGGAGCACGTTATGGTTATCGACCCCACCTCCCATTATTTATTATTTAGAGAAAAATAAAATTCTGTAACAGAATGATTCTGAAATAATATTTAATTGGGAAGAAGGAGAAACACTTTTACATATCTAACGTTTGCCTGCCTAATACGCAGGATGCATCTACTCGGATTACTCATATTTTCAATAAAGTTATTTTTAAAATAACAATAGTAATAATCAGAATTAGTTAATAACATCAAATAAATAACTCAACCTGGATAAAATAAATAATATTTGTTTGAAAAAAATACAAATGTTAGAATAATAATAATAATAAAATTATTATAATCATTACCGTTGAATGGTTGAGGAAATATAATAATATTTTTATGGTCTGGGGTCTGTCTGATTGTAGTGCTATTATCTTAGTGTCTTATATCTTACAATTCTTGTAAACGAGTGAAAGATATTAATCATTATGAGCGAAAGATCGGTCTTTTTTTGCACAATTATCAGTTGGCTTTTTTATTTTAAGAAATGTGAATGTGAAATACACATTACGGATCCAAGGGAACTTTTTCAACACTGGTCTTATGATTGTAGAATGAAATCGACGTTCATGATAACAATAATAGTGCAAACGAGAAAAATATCAACGTGAGAGCAAAATGTTGCCTGATGTGTTTCAAAATTATTTAATTTATTAAAAATGTTTATTTGAATCAACTATTAAGAAAAGTCCAGCAAGCAGTTGCTGTGTGAACTAATTGACTCAGTTTAGTTGTACAAAAAGCATCCTTAATTTACGAATACCAAGTCGAAATGTAGTTCAGCATGGCACACTGATTACTCCTCGTGGCTATCACAAATCCATATGTATATATTCTACCATATATATGCATGCTGAGGCAACTAAGAAATCATGAAAGGGAACATTAAAGTCTCCACTAACTTGTACATCCAGATGTATTAAGCCCCTGAATGGAAACTAAACAAAGTTTACCTCTTGAAATAATTTAATGTCTTTTATCAACGCAGTGAAAACACGTTATGAATAGTTACGTGAAGTGTTTATAATTAACGCCAGGTTCGCTTTTAAAATTTTCGAGGTAAGGATTTTAATAAATTAAAATTTCAAGCACGCTAAATTAATCATCAAATGGGGTGAAGTGTTCACAGGAGCTGAAAACACCTATCTAAAAGGTTAAAGTTAATCTGGATTATAGCTATTCATCATAATAGAGGGGCTTATATAGTAGATTGTCCATTTTTACTATACGTTTTTGGATGCAGTGGGAGTTCATCAGACTAGACTTCATTTGATAGTTGTTTTTCTTAAACTAATTTTTAACCACATTCCCGTGTTAATTTATACAAATTGCTTAATATGTTCTTTAATTAAGTTTGGATATCCTATCCGAACTCGCGCCAATTTTAATGATTCGTTTTTTTTTTCGTAGTGTCCCTATCTGTAACATCAGCAATAATATATATTATGTATTAGGGAATATATGAAATGGGAAATCTGTCTCACTGGCACATGGAAGCCCTGGTTCTAAGTCATGCGGCTTTGGTGGAGTATCAACTGATATGCTTTGCGGTCTCAGGCGTGATTGAGATGGCATTTGAGGCCAGAGTTCAAAACATCATTATTCAAGTAGCTACTCAATTTTCTCACAATGTCCAAGGGGTATCCGGTGAAACACTGCCGAATAAAATATGGTGTGGCATTTCTAGGTTCGAACTCCTATTATACCACTGGATATAATTTGACTGTTGCTATGATTATTGGGACTTCAATGATCAATGTTCAAGTTCTTAATGATACAAAATAAACTTCAAATATACATGCCTCAGTCATAAATCGCATACCAAATGCAATAAATTTATGCTGTTGCATTTAAACGGTTAACCCCCTCCCCCACAATGTGTTCGGGGCCCGATAACAAAATAGCTATTAATTGAAATTTAATAAGCTAAAATTTATTTTACTCTCACAGAACTTTATTTTCAAACTATTGAGTTATGCACATACTAATTTCAGTGGAACATTTATATAACGTGATTAAGTTATTTAAGGACATCATTTGGAAACCCTCAATATTATCTTAGATCCAAAATGAAAATTGAATTTAGTTTCCTAACACATGGCTACGATTTCAGTGCTTACGAAAACTTTATCTTCTAATGTACAATACATAAAGTATACATATATAATATTCAATACCTTAAATACTACTGGGCAATGAATTAAGTTCCTGAAAATTTCCAAATTGTGTTTGCACGAAGAACTCATTTTTTCTTAAATAGAAATGTGTTGTCATATATCCTTGGAAGAAGTTTTATAGTAGCAAAAATACATGAAACAAATCAATATTCTGTGGAACTTGTAGAATTCAAGTCGTGCAAAGGACTTTTCTTTGATTTATTTCCACTTCAAGATGGTCAGTATACTCAAAAGGTTGCGGAGTGTCTTTTTATTATAGTGCATACAGGAGCTATTTGTTTATGCCTTATAAAACACACAGAAGTAGATTAAAGGACCAGATGAACTATGGTTCTTGCTTTAGTGCTCATCCAACTTTGACTTATATAGATAAGAAGGATTGTTCCTAATTACCTTAGCAACTTTACAGGAAAACCCAAAACATTAAGATATTTGTTCATTTGCTTTATGTCATCCCTCTCAACAAAAGATGGAAATCTTTGGGTCAACAGCCCAGAAGAAGAGCCCAATTTGTGCCATTTGGCTTTAGTGTTAGATCAAGTGATCAACTTGAGGCAACCCAGCCGTATCGTGTTGACTACATAGAAGCTACTCAATTGCGGTGCCAGCACTGCTATATAAAATGTGGGGACTTGAAGGTTGCATATCTGGCGTTGTAATCCAGTGCTTTAGCCACTGTGATAATACAGCCCTCAAACTCAACAGCCGTCATATTTCTGAGTGACGGACTTTTGTTGACTAGTCGGGTTTTTTTTGTGTGGTTTCTGTTCTCGTTCCTAGCAGTTGGGGGTAAATTTATTCTTGTTACTTTTTTATATTTATTCCTTCTTTTCCTCCAGCAATATCGCCTGGCAGCCCTTTTATTATTTTTACCATTTGGTTAATTGATAAGGGGTGGAAATCGCTCCAATTGCGAGTAATCAAATATGTAAATAAATATTTGTGTAACGTTTGTGCAATATGACAATAGTTGTGAAGTTGGTTGTATTGGATGCGCAGTGGCTGCCCTACGAGCTGTAGGGTGAGGTTTAGGGCATCGATCGACTCATTACGACCCCTACACTCCCCCACCCCCTCCACTTGCCATCTCTATATTATCTAGTCCTAAAGATCAGATGGCGCGTCCCCAATCCTTGGCATGTTTTCTTATGAAATTACATGTCACCAATTTTTAAGACCTTTTGACTGTCTGTTGTAATCGTTTATCTTGATGTCTTCATCTTCTACTTTACGCCTTCTGCAACGGACTATCACACTCATTTACAATGGTGTAAACTAATTCAACCGACAGTAATTTGATCCACTTTTTTAAAACCCCAGAAAAGGACTGACTGTTGAAGGTTGGGGAAATAAATTGAATGAAAAATACTATTCGATGAATGAATTTAAACCTTGTTGACGGCATTGAGTAAAATTTTAATGTATTGAATTGGTTGGTCATACTCAATTTAGCAATAGAAGATTGTTGGTTTATATGTAGACGATTCCTAGTCCCAATCACAAAAAGCACTTACTTTCAAAGAAACGAACATAGAATAGCTTAGAAATACATGGAGTTGCTTCTTTATCGACATTTACATCTTTTGAGCAATGACAATTTTCGACACAACTTGCTACGATAAAGGAGCTAGCACAGGAATGATCATATGGCGTTTCTTGACACCCCCCCCTCATGCTCTCTCTCTCTCTCTCTCTCTCTCTCTCTCTCTCTCTCTCTCTCTCTCTCTCTCTCTCTCTCTCTCTCTCTCTCTCTCTCTTATTAAGTAGCTCCTGCTTAAAAGATGTATTGAATATTTTTATCTGGAAATGGATACTTCAGCGAAGTAAAGCAGCCCTCACAAAGTCGAACATTAGCTGGTAGGTGAAAAACATTCCCTGCAAGGTTGTGGAATGCTCATAGATGTTTAATTCTAGGAATATAAGAAATATACATAATTATACTTTTTATATAGGTATTGTGGCCAATTTACATTAAAGATAAAAAGTAATGACGCCAGTATCGGTGTGATGGCCCCATATAAAGCTATCTGTTAGAATGTCAAGATATCCATGTTTAGATAAAAGTTATCAATGTTATTATTTTATACAAGTTCTATATTGTTTGTGAAGCAAGCAACCTGCATCCCACATATAATGATTTCTGTCATTCTAGGCCTTTATATATTTTTAATAATCCTTTAAATTCTGTATGAACTTTGTACATTACAATTCCTGTATTAAGAATTGGGGGCTAAATTGTTGGGAGGATGAGGGGGGGGGGGCTATGGTAGATTTGCCGAAGACTCTGGTATTGTTATCCTCTTTGGAAACCTCTCTGAATACATATGACGTTGGTTTTTTAAATCTATAATTGAAGATATATGAATAATTGGAGATAAACTATTCCCCTGTTATCATCATCTTTCTAAGAGACTAAAAAAATCTCACAGTTTCAGTTTCGAAGATAGACTATATTATTTGTAATTTTTCGGATTGTCCTTTTGGAAGTTCAATGCTCCAACTAATTACAAAGCTTAACTAATTACTAACAACTAATTACACTTATGAAACACACATCTCATGTTCATCTTAGGTTCTATGCCTTGTTTATAATCAGTTCTTAGAAAAGGGAAAAAAGTAAGGTCATTGAGTAGTAGATGACGACCGTCGCGTGAAATCTGCTTAGTTTATGCAACTCTTGTTTGAGACTTTATTTTTTTTAAATTATGATCAATATTACAAAAGAAAGCAAAAAAAAAAAAAAGTACCTCTTTGTTGAATTGATCGATTTCGGGTTCATTAATTCTCAATATTCGGTCCATTATGTTTATTGGGTTATAAAACTATTTATAAAAGATTTAAAAAGTGTTTCGCTGAAGGATTTCTCTAAATTTCCTCATATCTTCAAGGTACCATATTTTTGTTGAATAATAACATACAAACAATTATACATTACAGTAATTTTGGTATCCATGTGAGATTTCAACATCTTCGAGATAACAGGGGGGCCTATAAACATGACTTTTCTCTTCTCGGTTTGCCGCACGTAACAGAAAGCTCACATTTAGTTGGAACACAACATTACATTAACATGTTTATAAATAACATTACCTCAAGAAACTACCAGTCTGTGAATTTACCTCTCGAGGCAAGCACAGTGCAACGTAGGCTTGCCTGCGATCTTAGTTTGCTTGATCGAGGCAACTGGATTTCATTTTAATTTTGGGGCGCAACAGCTCCATTTTCTATGACAAAAGGTAAATGTTAACTACTGTCTGATTTCTGCCTGTTCGCACAATGATTTTATTTTTCAAAGATATCACATATCTCAGAGATTTTTACGCGTTAAGTAACATGCAGAGTTCTTTATGGCAAAACCCGTCGTTAGGACTGCAGTAACTCTAGACCTTTATTATGAAGATGATGATATTCCTATTTCCATCTGGGAAGATCTATAGATTTTGAATATTAAAATCAATTTCTTACTTTTTTTCAAGGTGAATGTCTTAATTCAATTTTCCGACACTCATGGACGCCTGTAGTATATTTAAGATTAAATCCTTATATTTCTCTCTTTTCGCTTTCAATAAGTGTAAATGTTAATCGATTCCCGAATTTTAACCCCTGACTCTGTGAGTTCTTGGAATGAGAAGCAAATAGTTTATAAATAGGACTGCAGAGATCGTTCGATATTCGTACTAGGATTGGTGTCACGCGAGGTTTAGAATTCCTGCAAACCTTCTAATCTACGAGTTTGGAGAAGCTTACTTAGAATCTGTTATTCGGTAAACATTACGATGAAATGAAGGGAATATACGATTATGGTAAAATTTCCCTGAATTGAAATCAGCTATCGGTGCTTGTTTTATTTTCTTCAAATGTCCACCGACTGAGACCGTCAATCACATCTCAAGGATATCTATCTAAGCATTTTGTTCTAATAAAATATTTTATTAACTCTTATAGATTACATTTATATTTGGTGGTGTATGAGAGTAAAGGTACTATTATCCACATTAACCTTTAAGACTAATCGAAAAGAGTAAATTATGAAGGCGGTGAAAGGACATGCTAAGTAAGGTCTTAGAGTTGTTTTTCCTAAGTTGTTTCCGTTTAAACGAGGAAAATAGCTTGCCTTCCCTGACCTACATTCATGGTTTTCAATGCGGAGGCTTGAATTCCTTGAAATACTTATTTGAAGCTAAGGATTTAAATAGTAAGATTTGTATAATTAAATACAGGTACTATTGTTATACTTCAATACTATAATTCATGCTTAGGAATTAAATCAAATTTGTCAATATGGATAGCCTTGAAAAGGCACTGAATTTTGAACTCCCTTCGACTTCGTAAATTATCCTTAGTACTTTATTATTCAAGTACTTACTATTACTTTTTTTTATTTAACCATGTACTTAATGTTTGCTCTCTCGTACAGTTTATTTCCTCTCAGTGTTCCTTATGGCGTCCTTTTCGAAAACTGTTTTCTACTTATCCTAAGCTTTGGAGGCCGCATATTCGAAGAAATTAACAGGAGTGTTTAAATCTGTTTAAGTAAACATATACATTCTTAGATGTTCTATATATATATATATATATATATATATATCAGTACTCTAATGGCCGTAACTTTTCTTTGAGCGTTGTCAAATTAGTTAATTAAGCCTTTCAAGCTGAAGTTTGAGTTTGTTAATGGCTAATGGCCGAACACTTGTGTGCAATTTTGGTTTACCATTTAAAGAAGACGCATATGTTTTTTAATTTAGTCCTCTGAAACCCCACTCCTCCAATTTGCACCAGCAACTCGCTTACACGAGCGCTCCCGCGTAAGGTTTATAAGCATCCATATGAAGAAGAATTTCAACAAACTCTTAAGGTTAAATAGCTGAAATGGGTGTATGGATGAATGAGCTCGACAGGTACATTATTGAATGTACCCTGAATTCATTCATTGACACTGTAAGTTTATTTTGGAACTGATACAACACAGATGTATTACATTATGTCTTCGTTCGTTCACCTTTTGCCACTGATGTAATACAAAGTAGCATGTCGTAATATGCTCTCAGTGTTTGAATAAATCTTGGGCTCAAAACCCATGAAGCGCGACACAGCGTTGATGTGAGGAGGTCAAGTGGTCAGCTTGACACGTTTCCTTCCGTATTATGGTGGCATTTCAGGCCAAATATCGCTACTTCTGTAGTCAAGTAACACTCGTTGCTGGGTGGGCGAGGGAGAACGGATATAATACCATTGAAAGCCAGTAGCCAAACAACTAGACAAATTAGCCTGCAACCACCTGTCTGGAAAACGGTACATCTGTTCCCATAACCCATCTGCTTAGATACCACTTCAAAAAAATATGAATACGATATCAGTACTAATTTATCCAAGATAGATAACAATTATAAGGGTTATAATATTTTATTACTTGACCTGGGTGGAAATTCTTCAACCTCCCAGCAATCAAGACCGAACGGACTAGGCCCTATTATTTTGACGACTTATCCATGCGCATGAGAGAAAACAATAATATGCTCAATTTTTTTAATTTCATGAATGTCAAATTGTCTGTTTCCGATGCCAGGTGTTTACATTTTTTTTTTTTTTAATATGAGGGAAACGATTTGAGAACAAAAGTTTTAACTGCACTTCCAACTAATCCAAAGCAGCAAAAGTGCTTGCTTTAAGAAGAAAATTTACCGGAATTTTCTAAGATCATGTTTGTTGAAGAGTTTCGAATTGTGAAACTCGGTTCAAAGAAGTGGTTTTAAATCACTTTATTTATTTTAAATTACACCTTAACATGGGTGTAAACATTTGAAGTTAAGAAATAAGAATGAAACTATATAAAATATAAATTCATATTAAAGTCTATCTATTGTATCTCGTAAGCAAGATCATATTAATGTTATTAAGAAAAAAGTGAATTTATTGATTAGAAAAATAAGGATATTTCATAGGTCATGAAAATGCAATTTTAGGAATTTGGCACGATTTTTACCCTTTAATGAAATTAAAAAAAACATTGTTCACTGATCATAAAAACACAATTTCTATAATACGTTTATAATCAATATACAAGATTAATAGCCAGTTAAAATCAATTATGAACAAAAAATAAGTGAAAGAAAAATATTTCTAAATAAATTAAGAAAGTACAACAAATAAAAAAATGGGGCTCAGGTTAGCCATATGAGTTAAGGCATTGGTCTAATCTCATTTGGTACACGTAGAGTGGCGAGTTCGATTCTCGCCTGGGAAATGGGAACCCTGGCTAGAAAAGGGTGGTAACCTATAGATAACCCGTCCCAATTAGAAGTAGTAGGACAAATTGACGTAAATAAGTAAAAACATCAACAACAAAAAAATTATTCAGTAAGTAAAATAAAATTAAGTGTACACATATAGAATTAGATTGTGCTTGTAATCATTTCCCAAGCAAAACATATGATACTCAATTCATGACAGAAATCTTGGTTTGCCACAACAAACTTCGAGAACTGAAGCATATACTTCTTGAATGGCCTTCCTTTAAAAGGCTATTTAGACGAGTAGATGTACTTTTAACGAGGTTGAGAATTGGCCATTCCCGATTGACTCACACTTACTGGAGAAGACGAACCCTACTGCCAACACTGTAACTGTAGGCTTACTATAAAACACATACTAACTGACCGTTACTTAAGAACTTGCGTAGATCTACCATACACTTTGACTGAATTACTACATCTCGTAGCCAGTATATAGATCACGTAAGAATATTTTCAATAAATTATAATATTGAACAACGCTAAAAATATTTTCGAAAATGAGCATACTTACGTAAATATTATAAAGGCAACGCGAAATGCGATTACTATAAGAATAAATAAATAATAAAATAATCTTCTAGAAGTCTTTCATCTTCAGAATTTATATATATATATATATATATATATATATATATATATATATATATATATATATATATATATACCTTATATAATTATTAAATAGAAGTTGGTTATAATTGACCCCTTGTCTTGTAAAAATGGGTATTCGTACAGTGATTGTATGTTTGTTCAGTGTAATGATCAGATCGCTTGCTGTTTGTGTCCTTAATTCTGAATCTATGTAAGTAGTATGGTTTGTTGTTGCCGTGTCCGTTTGAAATTTGTATTAAATAGAAAGTATGTATTATTTTTGTGGAATCCTCAAATATGAATGGATGTGGACATGCACAAATGTCATCCTGTTTTTGTACTACTCCACCTGATCTACCTTTTTTTTGCTATCCACATTAAGGGTGGTTTTAATAAGCATTTGTGAGAGTAAACAGAAACTGACTTTGTAAGAACATCGTCTCAATAATTCGAATCATTGATTATCGCCCGTTGCGAATTTGAGAACTATTTTAGTTCTCATTATATACATTGAGAAAAGTGCTGGAAAAAAAATGTACTAGAGCGAAAAAAATATGATGAAAAAGCGTCGTAACTGTGACCTTGGTTGTACTGATGCAGCCTGAAAACCGCAGAACCCTGGGCAAGGCGAAGGTCGCTGAGTTATTTCTCGTTTTCTGCGATTCTAGCTTTTTAGTAGGAAAGTGATAAAGCGCTGAAGGCCACGATGCACAGGCTGGAGCATGCCTGGAGGGGTGAACGACACCGCTCTTCCAGGACTCAAGGGGGACTTCCCCTCCTCCTTTCCAGGATTACCTCTACTATCTACCTCTGGGGATCCCTACTTAATCCAGGTCACGGGGTCCTTTCTTCCATTCTTAACTACTAACAATCCATTTGGAAAGGATGGTCTTTGTCATTGATGGAGGATTGAAAGCTTGGGAGTGGATTTAGGCAGTATAAATTGCCCCTTTAGGGTCCGTTGGCTCGTAATTCCATCCATAATGTTATTATCAGAAATTTTCAAAATTTTGTTCTTACATGGAGAGAAGAGAACGTCCAATTCTTCACAAGTTTTTTGTATTTCAGCGCTAAGCACTTTCAGAGACTATTGCCTCCATCATCAGAGCTACTTGGATGCACTCGTTGGGAAACGCAGCAAGTCACTCTTGCTGCAGAGTCACTTGAAGAATTGGAAATTTTCGTCTCTCCAAGTACACAGTGTTCTTTACTTCCAACAACGCTGCTGTTAAATTCTTTAGCAGATTTCCCTTAAGGGAAATCAGGTATTGAGGTCGTGCTTATGACTCGATCTTCGAACAATTTCTTCAAATGTCCATCAATCCAGCGTTCAATAATATATATATATATATATATATATATATATATACGTCTGTTAACGCTCTAGCGTTCTTAATTTTTGTAATATAATAAGTATATAAGAATATGTGGCCTAAAATAATTTGATTTATTTATTATTTCATTTATTTTTCAGTTCGCTTTAACACATTATTCAAATATTAATGTGATATTTCTAAGAGACAATGTAATTGCATCATAATATCCCCAAGGGAAATCAGCCATCGAGGTTGTACTCAGGCGCGATTTTCGAACATTTTTTCGATCCTACCTGGATGACGAAAATGAGGTACGTTCAAAGTCACCCCCCCCCACACACACACACACATACACCTGTCTTTAACCGCTCTCACTTTTTATTTAACCATTTGGGAATTTATAGAAGAGGCGACTTGAATATTGAAAATATTCCTATTGTTATGTAATCTTGATCAACAAATTTTAAAGTGCCAAACTTGTTGGAAAGCAATTTTTGTCTATAAATTTTGTACAACAATTTATTTTAGTTTCTGCAATATTACGCTAGTTCAGTAACCTCCCACTTATACTCATTTCACGTTAACAACAAGCTAATATATCTTATTCTAAAATTAATGCCCAATATTGTTTTCATATTTTCAGATGAAATGCACACAAATATGTTGGGTAACCTGGTAATTAACGTTCTATTTGATCAATATTTAATCGTTTGGTGAAACTCTTGTATACTCATTATTGGCTGAAATTGAAAATTACAGGTGGGGGGATTCAAAAACTCATAATATTTTTGTTATTATAATTCGTATACCACGGTTATGGAATCAATCTTGTTAAACATTTAATCCACTAAAATAGTTGTTATATACCTAGTCCTGCCATAAATACTGTTACAAAAGTTGGACTTTGTTTAATCCTTGGGTATTGTTTATATAACCCCCACCTCTTATCACTCGTTTACTTGACACATAAGAATAATAATCCCAATCAGTTAGTATTTTTCTTTCACTCGGTTAACATGGAGTGGGGTGATAAAGAAAACCGGATCGCTGTGCTCGCCTTACACAAAGTTGGAAAATGCAGATCAGAGATTTTCAACACACTGAAACCACTTGGTATGTTCGTGTACCGAACTATAAACAGGTACAATGAGACCTCATCTGTAAGTGACAGACCAGGTCGTCCCCGCACTGTGCGAACAGTTAATGCAGTGAGAGCAGTGGCTCCTCGAATCAGAAGAAATCCCATCCGAAAACAAAAAAAATTTTTCCCAGGAAATGGGAATCTCTGGCAGATCAATGTCTCGCATAATAAAAAGTGACATTAGGATGGGTGCATTCCGAAGAATGACCGGACAAAGGCTTACCATTTCTCTGAAACAAATTAGAGTGGATAGATCAAAAGTGCTTCTTCGCCGTTACGCCGATGGACTTCATCGAACGATTTTGTTTACCGATGAGAAAATTTTCACGATAGAAGAAAAATTTAATCGCCAAAATGATCGTGTGTACGCGCACAGCTCTAAAGAGGCCCAGGAAGTCATTGGAAGGGTGGAAAGTGGTCACCACCCTTCTTCAGTGATGGTGGGGAGTTAGTTATGATGGCACCACAATGCTTCACTTTTGTGAAAATGGTGTTAAAACATCGGCTAAAAACTATCAGGATGATATTTTGGAGCCAGTTGTCAAGCCTCTGAATGAAACTCTGTTTGCTGGAAGTCACTGGGTTTTCCAGCAGGATTCTGCTCCAGCTCATAAGGCCAGGTTAACTCAGCAATGGCTACAGAGGAACGTTCCTGAGTTCATCTCGGCCTCGGAATGGCCCTCAGGGAGCCCCGAAGACAACCGCTTGTGGTCAGAACTGGAGAGGATGGCATGCCACAGAGCACACCCTAATTTGGAAAGCCTCAAACAATCACTGGTCCGAGCTGTTCAGAGTTTTCCTCAAGAAGTGCTGCGTGCTGCAATTGATGACTGGCTTAGAAGATTAAAAGCTTATGTGAAGGCAAAAGGGGAACATTTTGAGTAATGGTATTTTTATGTTACTCTCTGTATATACAAAATTTATTTTACAATAAAGGTTTTTGAAGAATTGATTGTTCTTTTGATTTCTGTGTATATTTCCTTATAACAATATTTATGGCAGTACTAGGTACATAGAGTTATTTTTATTTTCAGCCTTCAGTAAACCCCACTTCTACACATCGAATCTTTACTTTGAGTAATTGAATCACTGGCATCTCACATCCTAAATCCTCAGTGATAATAAAGTTGTGATAACCATTGTACCATTCCAACAGGTGGGAAATCAGCTAAGTTTACGCATCCTCTGCGTAACGGACTTACGTTTATGAAGAGAGGTGGTTTGGGATTAGGGATTTATTTATAAAGCCGTAGAAAAATAGTTTCATCCTCATTTACTCCCTACTCGGGCGTGTCGGGAACTGTCTAACAAGTGGAACTGAATCCGTTTTACTAGGGATTCCCTAACAATATTATGTCACTAATTAACCGTCTATTGCATGAGGGAAGTCGTGATATTGGTTGCGTTTTAAACCACAGTTGTTGGCTAATGTGAATGTAATCTTTATATGGGGTTTTACGTTAAGGATGTACATGCTTTAGTTTGTATTAAGAACGGTAACCTATCTCAGGGATTCCCAGAATATTACGTTGACGTGAATGTATGTCAAAGGGTTTACGTTATGACGAAACAATTTTTTTCTTCTTAATTATGTAAGACATCCATACGCTAAGACAAACACACACCTCATTTAAGATAAATTGCAAAAATAATACAAAGTGTTTTTATTTAACATTTATTTCCTATGCACAGTTTCAATGGCTTGGTTTTAAGTTTGAGGAATATTGAAATAGTCAGCATATATAATAGTCCTTGCTATTAAAGAAAAAAAAAATTGGTTGTCACCTAACATAACTGGAAACTAAATGAACTAGGAAGTCGAAACATAATGTACATTTTTAGTACTTCATATAAGTGTAATGTATTTTTCTGTTACGAGGTTGCAGGATCTTAGATGCACGCCTAGATACTTTATTGTCTTCTTGCACTTATTTATTTAAAACTTCCCGCTATTTGTTCTGTCCACCTTTAACCATATTAAGGAAGATAGAAAATATACCATTATAAGATGTATGGAGCATCATTTATAAGATGTTATTCGATTAGTAAAAGAGCATTACTGTCTTGGAAGAACTGATAGGTTATGAATAACTGATGGGAACACTAGGTAGGTTTAAGCTGCTAAACGGTTTCGTGTTGCACACCCACAACGATCTTCTTGGCTTACCAGAATTTATCTTTTCATTTGGTATTCTCCAAAGAGATTCGATCACACTTTTTTATTATAAAATTTTATATCCTCTGGATCACTCTTACCTCTTTATATACACTTCTCTTTAGTGAATCTTAAAAGACTTCTAGGAATGAACTCCCTTCATTGGCCAGTACTTAGAGGAAACTTCTATATTTCTTCTTCTTAATTAAATTCACTAATAGAGGTAGATATATAATTAAAAAGAAATTAACAAATCAATGAAACTAGGCTGATTGGTTACAGTTGGCTTGTTGATGGGAGCCCACCATCTTTAAGTTTGTAATACTTACAGATGTAAATATCTACATTAAAATTTAATGAATGACATGTCTATAATAAGTAGTATGTAGTGCACGGTTAATGTTCAATTCGGCTGGAGAAAATATGTGTAGAACAACAATTGTAGTAGACTAAATCTCCGACAAGATTGATTATATTAATTTTTTCAATTCGAGTCACGATAAAGGAAATATTTGGAATTTTTGATTATTTTCTTTCTCTAATTCACCACTGGTCGATGTCTGACAAAAATTAGTCGTATTTATGCTTCAAATATGACGTTCGTGATATACTGGCTTATTAGTAATTTGAAATGAGTAGGAATGGGGAAGGGGGCGTATAATGAAGACTGAAAACTGAAAAATGCTAATACTAAAGCTTATGCTAAAGTGCGTGAACTAAACAGTTTTCCCATCTCATGGTGTAACACACTTGTGATCTCATCTCTCCATTTCTATGTAAAAAAAACCGATGAGTAGAAAGGGGAGGGGGGTAATGAATGCGGAAAACAAGAAAATGCACGAAAAAATGCAAAGAACAGTTGTAAACTATCAATAGCTTAACAAGATTGATTCTATAACAGTTTATTATCCGATTCATAATAAAGGAGATATTTGGAATTTTCAAATTCACTCTATCCAAATCCTATTCCGGGTCCGATTTCAGCCATTAAATAATATGACCTTTAGTGTTGAATGACACAGTTAAATATCGAGTATGGTGTAGAAAACATAAGCATATTCGAAATAAGAACATAAATTCTTAATTGATGACGTTATCACACAGAATATGCATATTTTTTCGCATTATAAAGTCCTCTTGAAAACAATATTTGGTATTTAATCTTGAACTCACGTGGTTC
Source organism: Riptortus pedestris (assembly GCA_019009955.1). Taxonomy (NCBI): domain Eukaryota; kingdom Metazoa; phylum Arthropoda; class Insecta; order Hemiptera; family Alydidae; genus Riptortus; species Riptortus pedestris. Next base: position 125,269,009 of record CM032229.1, on the reverse strand, counting down.
ATGAAATAACAGCTTATTTTTAATACGACATTATAGGGATGGGGGTTTACTAAAGGTTGAAAACTAAAAATCCAAATATCTCGGTTAATATTCATGATAGATGAAACATGTATATAACAATTTATAGTATTAAATGTGCAATAGGATTGGTTATTTATAAATTTTTAATAATAATCAAGATCAATAATAACGAAGATATTTAGAATTTTCGATTTCCTATGAATCAGACCCAAAAACGTTTCATGTTTCAAAAACTAATCATGTTACAAATTTAATTTTCTAAAACTATTGTTCTATACATGCTTTCCCATCTGAAATATGAACCAAGTTATTAGTATTTTTATTTTTTTTTGGTTTCAGCATTCAGCCCCCCCCCCCCCCCACCACCACTCTCATTCAATTTTCACTTTGAGTAACTGAGCCCCTAAAGACTTTATAACCAGAGTATATTTTAATCCCTTTTAAATTGGTTTCTTACAATGGGAGAAACAGAGATTAGATAGTGAGCTAAGACGAAGAACAGGTCATTCCAGCATGTGGGGAATCTGTTTATATTGCGCAGCTCCTGAAAGGCATACTTTCTTGAGATATTATCAAATTATTGGAGTCAAGGTAATTCATGTTGGTGATATCTCCTCAGTCAATATAAACCCTTCTATTTTTAGTGATTATACTTGTAAATTGACTGTCTGATTGACGTCAATAAGCACTTTGGACAAATATAATTCAAAAGTTTGTGTGTTTTAAATGAGTAATGGCCCATTCTTCATGTATATTCTTCTGGTTCTGGATGAATATCGTTTATGCGACATTTTTTTAGCGTATATCTCTTGTGGGTCCTAATTGAGGGTGGTGGGGGGGGGAGGGGCATAATTCATGCCCTCATAAGAGGATTTTTCAAAAATGTTTTTAAATGATGATTGTGTGTGCGTGTGTGAATATATTTATTCTAGCTTTATATTATATTAATAGTTTTATTTGATCATTACCAAAATTGAACACACGATGAAAGGTTTACCAAGTGAATTAATGCCAACACCTGTAATTACACAGCTAATCTGAGCCCCTCTCCATTATTATTTAACTTTTTATCCATTATTATTGATGTTTTGAAATGGTACTAGGACTGTCACAAATAGCATTTTCAATACAAAATTGATTTTCGTGACCTGTGGGTCAACATAATCAACCCGTTGAAATGGATTAAACACCAAGAGTGGAGCCCTAATACCTATTTACTAGGATAACAATTAAATCTTCCCAGCATTACGTGAAGGCCGTTCAGTTTGACCACTGACCAGTTCCCAACATAGATCTCAGTCTAGAGCTGTAACATTCGAGGACATGTAGCGACATAGTAGCGGCTAGCCATAGCAAGAAAGTGTTAATGCTGTTGATGTAAAGCTCAAGGCCCTTCGATCCGAAATGGTAACCATTAAGAAGGTAATGCCCAAGTAAGTAGGCCTTGGTTACATATAGTCCTCTGATCGGGGCTAATTGTCGAATTATGAACCGAATCGAAACTAATGACCAAAAAGTCGGACGTAGGAAACCTTGGCATGATTCCAGCCAGTCGATATTTCGTCAGAGCCATCAGAGTGTAGCTTACTCGTTGAGATACTGCCACTGATTTCCGCAAGTAAAAGGAAATATACAAATATCTATCGCTACAGGTTGTGTATATGCAATTATTCTGATTGTACAACGAGATTATATTAGTGAATTTCATCCACCGAGCTATGTATAATTGCTTGGGTCCGTGTGTGTCAAAACAATCGATATAGAGTTCTATAGATAAATTACTTTGTCAGCTCTATTATTGTGCGTAACGGAATATTTATTCAATTGCATTTTTTATGACAATGCAATTATTTATTATTATTATATTATTTATGACGTTTACTTTGTTATAAAGCTATAGAATACTCATCTCTTGTCTTAAAATAATGATTGGTTTCACCCATTAATTTCGCTTAATGAACTTTTTATAATTCATTCTGAAATTCTGTAAACAGCGATTTTCACTAACTCGTCTTTGGCAGTAATCTAATTATTATTACAAAGACATATCTTCCGCTTCCGCTTCATACTTTTTTTATATATGTTTCATTCTAAGAGAGAAATAGGGCGTACAACTTGGAGATGACATCATTGCAGCATATAGGAAATCTATGTAGTGTATATAGCCCTTAATGGACTTTTTTTTTTAAACATTGGGGCTTTTGCTATGGGCTGCCATGTACATTAGGGAATATGGAAAATATTATAACTCTAGATTCATGGTAATGGGTGTTTATTTATTGAAGACAGAATAAGTGATTTACTTAGACCTAATCTGACAAGGAACGGCTGGTAACGTGTAGATAATCTGCCTGATTAGCAGCAATATCAGAAAATGGGTTATAATGTAATATAAAAAGATATATTTACATCCAGCTAATTTATTTTACGTAGAAGTTAGCCTTAGTCTATAACCCTTTTTACATCGTTTTACGAAGTACAGGAAGCACTGTATTCCCGAAAAATATTAGTTTTAGCGTGAGGTCTGTTCTTGTGTACGTTTCTCGCATAATTCCATAGACGACTTACATTTCGAATATGGTAAGGTAGTAACGTCTAGTCATGCTTCATCTTTCCCTCTACAGAGTTTAGAGGAGAAAATAAAAAAAATCCAAATTTCTCCTTATATATTAGAGTTACAGATGATTTGTATTGGTCCTTTTTTTAACCATGAAAAGATCTATTTATTGCAGATAAATATTTGGTTTATTTATATTAATAGGAGATCAAGTTACTCATTTGGGTCCACATCAGGTTTTTTTAGTCAGGAGTGATTATATATCAGTATATTCCATATGCCCTTTACTTAAACTACGGTCTTAAAGCCTGTAGAATTTTTGTTGTCTCTCGTTTGGCTGATTTTTAAATGCAATATTGTAAATTGCTGAAAACATGATTTGCAGCAAGAAGAAGTTAAGACGATCCAGCTCACACTATAAATAAATCCTGTACAATTTTTGTATGAATTGAAAAACAATTAAAATGACCTATCAGAATTAATATCTCGAGTTCTCTTCTCGGATTGTCTTAAAGTGAGGGGTTACCTAGCCAGTGATAACAGACGGGGGCGTCTTCTTAGCTCCTATCTAGGTGACCTAGCTCCGAAAAACTGAAACCTAAAATTACGGAACCTTAACAATGCTAAACGCATGATCTGATTTGGCTCTTATCAATACAATTACCAAATTGTACCTGTAATTACAGCTAAGTGTTATTAATTTTGTAACTAAGACACCCTATCCTAGAAAGGCATTCACAACTTAGTACTAATATAAATTCGCCAATTGAAATGAAATTATCAGTATTTTTATAAACTTTCTGGATTTTATCAGGCATTATAAGTTTTGAGGGCATGTTTTCCCGCCCGGGCAATAGAAATTTATTTAGTGATGAACTCATTAAATATAATCTCCAGTCCCACTCTGTCTAGGACCTGTTGACAATTAAGCAGCACAAAGTGAACATTAATGGCTAACATAACATATACTATTTTGAATCTGTTTTTAACTCTACTTGAAGCCAAAATTTGAAGAAGTTAAACCAAAGATGATGTTTGTACTTGCAGATAATCCTTAGATCCTTAATATAAGCGGGTTAAACTGTTCCATAATATTAATGCTCATAGTTGAATGCACTTCTTTTGTTTTTCCATGACTCAGTATTTTGTACTGAATACTATATGAGCACATTCAAGTGATAAACGTGTTCTCTTTGTATAGAAAATAGTATGTTTATGGGGTTTTTATCACTTATTTAAGATTTAAATTTCTAACTAAGTTTAACTAAATGTAAAAGTGCGTAAGCAGATCTGCTTTATGGTCTGTTAACTGCATATGGCGTCGCCAGTGAAACACGTTAGTGAATGCATTTGTTTCCCTGACCTATTTACAACTGCAAGTGATTTGCTCTTATGCAGCAGGATAATGCTGTTTGTAATTCCATTAATTTTGTAAGATTTATTTGAGGTTCCAAGAACTCAATTTTTTTGTGGTGCAGTGTCAGTTTCATTTTATAACACAAAAGTAGAGGTTTTTGAAGTCATGACTTTTTCATCAGTTTAATTACTTTTGCACTAAAGTTATTACTTCTGGAGTGTATATAAATCTATGGTTTGAATATACGTCTCTTTATGAGGAGTATTCTTTTACGGTTTAATCTCAGCTGAAGGGGAATACGCGTGCATGCTTCAGGACGGATGGAAGCCATGAGAGTTTGACCATTGAGAAAAGGAAATTCATGTTCAGTTAGGATATTGTCGATGTCACGGAATTATGTAGTGGTGATCTTGGATGTATTTTGGGTGAAAGTTTTAAAAGAGACAATTAAGAATGAACTTGAGACCATTTTTGTTTTATTTAATGATTTGGTCTTAATATTTACATGTGATGGAGAGTTAAAGAGATTTTTTATCATCTAGTGTGGTCCGATTATATGCCAGAGTGTACTAGATTATCCTGCTGGCTCTTTCTCGTAATGAAAGCCAAGTTTCGCCAGTTCTCCGACTAACTTCTTCAGGCTGAGTATAACTCCTGTTGTGTTCTGGTCCACGGACTAAATGAGTGTAACGTTCAGCCTGGAGAAGGCAGGAGGAGACCAGCCGAAAATTAGCTTCCGTGTTAACACAGAAACCGCTAGAGCAGATGACCAGTGCGGAGTAGATGAACAGTTGCCCCAACAAAGAAATCATGGAAGTCACAGAGGTTTTGAGTTATTTATATATATTAGGTGTCATCTTGGAAAGTCAAAATATTAGTGGAATTTTAATGTATGGGAATGTGGAAGGATTACGATTTTGAAAAATATTAGTCTATTAAATGTATAAATGACTCAGAAATTATCCATGTAAAGGTAATAAAGCGAGAGAAGTTATAGGCTTTGAAGTTAGGAAATGACAGACGTATGAAGGAATATATCCCCAATAATCTGAAACCAAAATAGGCTGTATAATGTAATGTAGGTATTAGAGGCCTGAGTTAGTCATGCGAGTAAAAGCGTTTACCTGTATCTCACATGGAAAACCTAGAGTGGCCAGTTCAATTCTCGACTGGGCAAAGGAAATTATTTAGTGACGAAATTCATTAAATAACATCCTAAAATCCCACCCTGGCTAGAAAAGAGTGGTAACCTGTAGATAACCCGTCCCTATTAGCCTAAGTTGCAATAAGTGGACGCTAATAAATAATAATAAAGTAGGCTGGCTTGAGAGTATGAGAGAGCAGAAATGACTATGACGAACATTCTTCCCATGAACAGATTGCCAAGAGATGGGATGCCTATCGAAGTATCTCTAATATGTTATCCATGATTATTTTTAATCGAAGAGACATTATTATGGAAAATAAATAAATTTTAGGTTTAAGGTAAAATGTGTATATGGCTTTTGTAAATAACACTCTATAATGCCACACATAAATGCTATTTGAGAATGTTGGGGCAGGATTATGCATTTTATCATTAGTTTGGGAGAAAGGGTGAACATTGGGCTACATGTTGTTAAATGAAAGGTATGGCATTCACATGAGGGTATGGCAACAAATACTGGGGTTTACCTTCGAGAAGGAGGATGATTTATAGAAGAATGGACAGTTTAGATTTTATCACTCAATACAAAACTAAGCAGATTTTCCACGTAATGGACTCGCAGCAGATCAATAAATGTTATTTATTTACTTCCACATTTTGCTAATTGAAACAGTTTACCATCCTTTTCTATTCGTGGTGGGACTAAGGATTTTATTTAATGAGTTCGTCACTAAATAAATTCCTATTGCCCCGAACTCGAGAATCGAAATCGCCACTCTAGGTTTGCCATATGAGCTTAAGACCAACACCATAACTCTCATGGCTAAACTGAGCCTCCAAAGACAGCGTCTATTCTCCAGTTTTTTCGTAATTAAAAGCCTGTATAAATAGGCCTTGAAATACTTTAGTTTAGTGGCTGAGGTGCTCTAACTGAAAATCGGATTAGTAGGAGAAGGGAACAATAAAATTTAATTTAAGAGTTGAAAAACAAAGTAAAAAAACAACTATTGTTTGAAATTATATTTCCAACAATATTCGTAGTAGTAAGCGACTCATATTAATAGACATATTTCAAACTATTTATTTCACTCCTTTTCTAACCCCTCCCCCGACGGGATAAAATAAATAAATTTCCCCAAAATAGGGACAACCTCAATAGCTGAATTTTCTAAGCGAAAATCTTCTAAAACCTTACATTTGCAAGGAATAATTATACTGTTCGTAGTTAAAAAAATAATATTACCAACATAAACTTTTTAATCTGTAACATCCATTAATTCATGAATGTTAATTTATCTTATACTCATACTTAATTTTTTTTTAATAACTATTGTTTTGAGATAATTCATAAATTCTAATGTCTTTGTTTGAAAAAGAATATATACGTCAGAGAAAATAAAAATGTACAAAAATATTAAGAATTAGTTTTATCGACTGAGGTGGTTGCCAATAAAGTCTAAAAATAGATTTGTAAATATGTTTTATTAAAAGCCTAATATTAATTTTGAACAATACTTCCTGGTTCAAAATAGCAACCCCCGGAGAAACAAAGGTGTTTCAACAAACCTCACCTGTAAACCAGTACACACAATATTTTCACCTGTATTCACAATACTTTTCACTGTATCAATAGTTAAAATATGTTGAGGTAGACTAAAAAGGAAGCCAGTGTAGTTAAATTCAGCAGACGGCTCTGTGTCAGTACTGTTAAAATATCAAAGAATAGCACAGTGACGCAGGTAACTAATTCTAATAATCTAAAATCACAAATGTTTGTCAAGTTGTTTTGACTTAGGGAAGTGATAACAGGTGTCTCTCCTCTACTCACATATAGATTATCTGTTACTTAACCCATTGACACCAAATACACCTTTGAACAATAGACTCGACTGATTGCAATGAGGTAATTAATGTCTTTTCTTTAAAAATATTTTCTAGGTTGAGGCCAATGGACGGTAAATGGAGCTAACTATTATTTTGTAAACTGACAGTAAATACAGTCCATTATGCGTTGAATTAATGTACAACAGAATAGGGCTATTATTTTTTATAAGGTATGTATGTAGTTGTATCTGAAAACTGAGCCTAGTATGTAGAGTTGCTCACGTAAACAGGAAGAACTGATTTTCACGGAGATGAACAAGGGAAGGAAGTGTGCCGAAAGGACATTTACTAATTAATTAATTTTCCTTTGTCTCCTCCTTGAGACTGTCCAATAATAAAGACTTTAGAAAAAATAGAGAGGGCTCAATTTGATGCCAAATATTGTACGATCGACCCCTTCTACCTCCTACGTAACCTGACTAGTGATAGACTATTAGCCAGTATGAGTATGCAGGCTACATTTTAGCAGATTTCCCTTCAGGGAAATCAGCTATTGAGGTCGTACTCATGACGCGAGTTTCGAAAAATATCTTCAAATGTACATCGATCCAACACAAAAGATGACGAAAATGAGGTCTTTTCCAAATTATATATATATATATATATATATATAAATTTGTCAGTTAACGCTCTAGCGGTCCCAATTTTTATTTCATCGTTACCAAACTTGATATTTAACCTTTTTATGTAAAAAGACAGATCAAGTTCGTTAATGGCTGAAATCGTACCAGAAGGAGGGGGATTTTCGAAAATTCGAAATATCTCCGTTATTATGCATCAGATCGAAAAATTGTATAGAACCAATCTTATTGAAAATCACATATACTATAAATATTGTTATATACACTTATTCTCTATATTGAATATTAACCGAAATATTTGCATTTTTATGAAGTCTGTGGTCGGGTGTTCGGGTTAGTTCGGCCGTGCTCGGCTCTGGCGGAAGCTTCTAACGTAACCTGTCCTTTCTAACCTTCGTTACTTTGTGAGATTTATGTAAATACGGTCTGTTCATCCGCCCCCCCTTCTTTAGTTCTTGGACTACTAAAATTTGAGTTATTAAAATATAAATTATTCTTACAATTCAGAAGCCGTTTCAGTTGGGAGTTTATTAAAATTAACTGAAAGATTTCTCATTACCGTTTGTATTTACTTATGGTGGTGTTGTGTTACCAGTATGCAGATTTCTCTATTGCTAAACTTCACGTAGGAAATTTGCTTAGTTTACGCAGCCCCTGAGTGACGGACTTTTTTTAATCTGCCCTCCAGTCTTGCCCCACTGACATGTTGCAAGTCAGAATTTAGAAAAGGAGGGGGCTTATAAATTTTTAATTTTATTTTAAATACCTGAGTCACTAAGTTTTATTTTCAACACACATTTCAATATCAGTTTACAAAGGCTTCTTACTACAGGAAAATTACAGAATAGATGATAAGATGAGATGTACAGAATTTCATTGCAGCATAGGATATCTACTTGGTTTAGGCAGCCCTGCGTGATCGATATTTTTTTCTTGTATACTCACATTCTTGAAGAAAGGAAATAGTCTGGGCATATGAATAAGTAGGAAATACATCGTTCTTCTTGGCACGCATCCCATGGTCCCATCTGGCATTGTAGCGAAACGTATTTTACTTCGAAAATTATATTGATTGGTTGAGTATTAGAATTTGTATAGATCATTTCTGAATCGAATCTGGAATTAATTGGCATCTGTGTCAAAAAATACATACTTTGATTTTCCATCATCAAAGCATATTTCTATGTTTTTTGTACGTTTACTACATTAACCAGGTCCGAGATATAAAACGTTTTATTATAGTACCTACTGATATATGCCAATATTTACTTAAATAACATAATAGTTTCGTCTATGACTTATAGTTTAGTGTTTATAACTTTATTATATAATTTGAGTTGTAATATTTAGTGTCATGTGAAGATAAGAGTAGATAAGAAGTGATACGGCGATAAAAAATAAAATTATCATTCACAAGTTATTTTACTCTGCTTCCGTGGCACAAGGTGTGAATCCGACATACTATTTTTTATCAAACCAAAAGTACCCTCAGACATAAATTATTACGATCCATTACTATTAATACGAGCATATTTGCTTCAGAAGATCTTTTATATTCCTACATTTTTCAGGAAATAGCACTGTTATAATTTAATGCAATGTTATCGGGATCATAATATTTATTTGTCCTTCCCATCCTAAGAAGAGAACGACCGGATTATGAAGATTATAGAGTATAGAGATTAGCGTTTATATGCCTCTCTTCATACAAATTGCCTAATCAGGGCCGGAAAAAATGTTTTTAAACGAGTAAAACGTGTTGCGCTTTAGCCATAAAAATAACACAACGTCAACTATCGATGCACCTGGCTAAAATCTTTGTTAGATTTGTTAATAGCTCACTGTACTGAAATATCGACAGTGTTTCAAGGTACACCCTTTGAGCTCCTACCAATGACATAAAATTATTTAATTTGCCTGAAGAATTAATGCAGGATATTATAAATGAACAATGGGTGTTACAAAATCTTGAATCCGCTTATCTACAATGAACTTTAGCGATAAGGAGCCAGGGATAGTTCAAATTTGTTTTTTCTCCCAATTTCGAGTATGATTTCAATTTTTTTCAAAAATAAATTAATATATATCAAACGGTTAGCCATTCTGGTCAAATGAGAGCAGTTACATCAACATGTATTATTTAAAATTTCTCTTAGCTTTTCAAGTTCTTTAGCTCTTTCTCGATAGATTAAAACTTAAGTTTGGGGGAAATCTAGCTCCATTTATAGAAGTAATAAATCGTGAATCTAATCAGCCATTCTAAATGATTGATTGACCTGTGGATTAAAGAACAAGTATGTATATATATATCAACAAGTACCTGTTTTGAATGAATGATTGAATATTTTTATTTCTTTTAACAATTTCATAGCAAGGGTTCAGCCCATGTTCATGATTTACATCTTTTCTTTATATTAACATAAACAGAGAATTCATTTAAAAATAGCAAAAAACAAAAACTTTTTATAATAATTACTATAGAAAAAAAATAAAACATTAATTTTATTTTAATAATTATATTGTTTGTATTTTTTCCCCTCTGACGTAAAGACTTTTAAGTATGAAAACATATATGTCGTTTATTTTATTCTTGTCCATAAGGTCAAACAGATTATCCATGGATTGCTGTTGAATGTTGAGACTTTTCAGGAGATGGTTTCTTCTCTCTGCTAAAACGGGGCATTTAAGGATGAAGTGCGTACGTTGTCTTGGCTATCTTCGCATTGATGTTGTCATGGCTTTTCTGGATTGAATATGTAAATTGTCCTACCAACTATCAATCTTTGATTTTATGTACCTAATAAGCGGATTTGAGATATAACTTTGGTCTTAAAAAATGGCACATTTTGGTACAGGTACTCCTCGCCTCTGCCAAGAGAGCTAATTCTTCTGAAGTACTGGCTATATGTGCTGTTTAAAACTCTTTCAATATTTAACGAGATTAAATGGTTCTCGAGAGCCTCTAAATAAGTTTTTATTTTTCCATTAATATTTTCCGCCCTTTCCAATTCCTCCAAGCTCCCTCCTATGCACACAAGATACCCTTCCAGTTCATTCAATTAAATGGCATTGAATAATTGGCAGATAATTCCTTTAGGCGCATGTAACTCAGTCTTGATAGATCATCTGCCGACTTCTCTTGTAGAGCCTTCCACCAATTCAACATCCTCTTGAAAATTTTCAGTCGGGTGTGTCTACAGTTAAATTCTATTCTACTGTAAGCTTGCTTTTAGGAAGACACATAAGCCATTTAAGGAAGTTAATCGAGCTTTCTCAATCACATCCGAATAACCAGGACCCATATTTCTGATACATACAAGAGTACACTTACACTAAGTGCATCGAATAGCATATATTTGGCAAGTACCTGTTTTATAATTTTTAATGTATAGGCCTGTAATAACCACATCAAAAAGAACTAAGCTTGAAAGGCATATAGAATAATAGACAAATATAGATATAGATTTTATTTACAATTACTTACAGAACTATTCCCATGCAATTGTGGTTAAGCTTATATAATTGTGTTAATCTATATTAGTTATTTTACGATACAATTATTGATTATAAGTAATTAGTAACAAGTTTTTGAATTAAAAACAAAAATACTTTCTTGGCTAAACGTCAATAAAAATAAAATGATTTAGAGCTACCATAAAAAAACTGAAAAAAATATTAAAAATAAGAAATGCAGAAAAAAAAACATACATGAAAAAACATGAAGTTCTGCACGTTTTGCAACAAGCAAATACATAGCACATGCTGATGTAGATGTGAAACTTTCATTTCACCTGTTTGGTCTTTTTTGATATGCTCATCGGGGGGAAATAAATATAAGTAAATATATATATATATATATATATATATATATATATATATATATTTATTTATTATAAAAAATACCATCATCATTCAGGCTCAAATGAATTTCAGGGTGAAGCCGGGTAACATAGCTAATATATATATGCTCTCATCGAGAAATGGAGGGAGGGGGTAGAGCTAATGTTACTCTTTGATGTTGGATCAATGATTGAATCCTTAATGAATGTATTAAGGATTCAATAATCGACTCAAGGACCTACTCAGATAGGATGTTAAGAAGTGACTAGAAGGAAGATGGCTGTGTCCCAGTTGGTTTTGCTTTCCCCCTGGCAAGCTGCCCTGGCATCCAACTCTGATTCATCGCTGAATAAATTAACCATGGCGGAGAGATCGTGCTGGCTGCTGATACACCTTGTTCCAAGATTGAAATCCCTCCCCTTCAGGATCCTCCCGTTCAGTTTTCCTCGTCTCATATCAATGACGTTAATGTGGTTCCCATCTTCACTTCGTAGGAGGTAGGGATGCTAAACATTGTTAGCACAAATTTTACTTATTTATTTTTTAAATTAGCGTACACGTTATCTAACTAATACTAATTGGAGTGAGTTACCTACCCCTTTGTGTGTGGTTAGGCCTCTTTTCTAACCAGCGACTAAAGATTTTATTTATTGAGCCAATCACAGAATACATTAATTTTTTTGGCCATGGTGGAATAAAACTATTAGAGACTCAACCTCTATCAATGTTCCATGCCATCCATTCTTCTTCATCAAGAATGGTGTCTTAATAATCGCTGAATACTCTTAAATAAAACCTGCATTTCAGTTGTTACCAAATTTTTCCTATTGGAAATCAGGTATGTGATTTATGACGAAAAGTAAGTCCGTAGTTTATATATACATACACACAAACACAACACAACACTCACACACACACACATATATATAATATATATATATATATATATATATATATATATATACATATACAACGAGAGTTTTGTATTTTCTTAGTTTTAGCTTTTAGAAATATCCCTACTCCTACTCACATTGTCAATACTTTTAGGAATCGTCTTTTTTAAACCTTAAATAACGCTTTTCATAGTTCGAGGAGTGAGAATTTAGAGAGGTGGTAAAATAAACTAAAAAAAAATAATAATATTTCCGTTAATACGCCTAGGATCGAAATATGGTATATAACTTGTAGGATATTTGACATTCTTAAATTATTCTCCTGCCTATTTTTTTTCTAACTGCAATATTAACCTAGTTTTCTTTATATTTATTAATTTTCAGTGATTAGTTAATGCCAGACTCTACTCAAGCGATTATTCAGCTTGAATTTCAAGTCCTTTTTGCTTAGCTTTCTTGTTATTGGAGACATTTCAGCATGCTATTGGAGCAGGTATGAATAGGAGTGGGGGTCCTATCGGGAGGGCGAAAACGTTAAACTAAAATAATTCCTTTAATTTTCGAATTAGAGAAAATTTGTACAGAATAATATTGTAGTATATTACTTTACTAACAAGATTGGTTATATAACATTTTCCAATTTGACTCATAGTGTCAAAGACATTTCCAAATATATATTTCGTTCATCTCATATCCCCTCCCCCCTACTTCAAGCCTCATTGTTTTTATCATTAACAACCTGAATTTTGTTGATCCTTATGGAGAATGGTAAGTCTGAATGTCTTGCATTGTAAAAGTCTGATGAAAAGTTCACGTTATACGTTATACGTTCAAGTATTTAAGAGTAGATTAAACCTTTAAAAGTGAGATGAGTAGGAGAGGACGGTTTACTTAAGGCAGAAAACTTTAAAAATACGAGGCAGAACACGTAGATTTTGCAGTAAGACTTATCATGTAATATGTTTTGGATGCATAATACTGGAGATATTTAAGTTTTTTTTTATTATACCTCTTCTGGAATCCCCCACTCTACCTGCTTCCATTTCATTGAACTTAATCTCTGTACTGCATGACACATAGATGTAAATACACTTCCATTTTTTACTACATCTAAGAACATCTCATTTCACATGTATCTTTCCATAAACGTATCTTTTTCCTACGGCTCGCCCATCATTCTTTCATTCATTAAAGCGTTTTTCCTTTCTCTCTTAGGAATCCATTATCGTGGAACGATTTGGCGTTATTCACCGTACCAATAACTTTAGTCTCACCATGCCTACTCCCTCGAATACAATCCAGTCAGTTCCTCCTAAACCTTAAATAATTTATCCGTTATACTAGTAGTTATACTTCAATTCTTGTTACTCATATGGACCTATGATCCACCACGTCCCTTGTCAGTTTTTGCACAGGAAAGTTCTTCTTTAACCTCGAAGATTCTGTTTCAGTTTTCAAATCTATTTTCCATAATGACGTTTTCCTTCACTGGTACGATGAAACCCTTGACATCTCTAACTGTTACTCCAAATCCTTCGTGAGAACAACTTAGGCCATCATTGAGTTCGTAAAAAAATATGTTAAAAGATATTTGATTCCAGGCCTTCTTCCGCCAAAACCCCACTAAATTTTGAGATTATATCAATAGTTTAAAGAGTTTACCTAAAAATATCAACTATCCCTTTCCTCCGTTTATTCCCCTGTTCACATCTGAAAAAACAAGTTTCAAAATTCTCAGTAATTACGTTATGTCTTTTAGAATCTCCATCCCCAAAAAAGAAGTTTGTTGTTACATATTCATATTTTCCTTTCATATTTTTGCAGGAGTGAACCTAGGGAATGGAGAACAGAGGTCATAGTCTACCCACCTCGATCGCCGATGAAGAGAATAACCTAAGTGACAGGTATTAAATAATTATAGATAATGTATACAAATAACGTGTTTATCAAGAACTTTCGTAGTAGATTCAACAGTAGTTTTAAAATTAGATTTGCTATTGTTGTTATTGATATACAATTAAATGATTATTTTGTGCGTTGTCTCGAAAATGTTTATTATCTGTGAATGTAGTCTGATTATTTATTTAATCTTGCGATTAGGTTAAAAGTTCACCATGTATAAAATTAAATCATTCATTAATAATACATTTTACTATTGAATAAAAAAAATATAAATCCACAAAATAATATTTTATGAGTGTTTCTATTCATACCTTGTTTTTCCAAAACCAAAAAAAGTTCTGTGCAGCTTTGATAGTAATAGCATATGGTAAAAAGAAAGGTCAAGTTCATTAACGGCCCAGAGGGAGGGCGGTTTAGAGGGGGAAAATTTTGAAAATTCGAAATATGTCCGTTACTAAACGTCTGATCGAAAAATTGTATAGAATCAATCTTATTGCGAATTAAATGTAGTACAAAAATTGTTATATACATTTATTCTCTTATCTTAAATATTAACTGAGATATTCGCATTTTTCAGTTTACAGCGTTCAGCAAACCGCCACTTCTACTCATGTTACATAAACAATACTTGGTTATGTAATAAACTACATTATTCGAAGCTTAAATACCAAATATTGTGTTTCAAGAGACCTTTATTATACGAGATACATGCAAATATGTTCTGGTGCCCTCCGTCTTAAGTTTTTGGATTACTTAAATTCGATTGATTGGTATAAAAAATATTCTGATTCATTATAAATTACAGTATTAGATATAGTAAATAGTTTTTAATCAAATTAATATGTTATATTCTGATATATTTCAGTAATTGTTTTTCTTTCTGGTGAGAGTCTGGTTGGCAGACCTATTTGTTTACATTTCAGACGCTTCCCGCCTGGAGGGGAAAGATTTCTTATTACCGTTTGTATTTATATACTTAATATTCATGGAGGTGTTGTGTTACCAGTATGTAGATTTATCTATTATTAAAATTTACAAGGGAAATCTGCTTAGTTTACGCCGTCCCTGCGTGACTGACTTTATCATCATACATATCAGTTCCTTGTAATGTTTATATATTGTTGCAAATAAACGAATAAATAAAAAAAAAATCTTAATACAGCTGATCAATCTATCATCTAAAGGAGCTAGCTGTTCTACTTCTTCATGTTGTACCTCATCCGATGAAGTACATCCATCCGAGGTATTAGGAGGCCAGAATATAGACTATGCTGCGGTGCTAGTTGGCTGAGCAGACGCAGCTGACCATGACCGGACCACCTGCCACTTCCTCCCCATCTCCTTGCCTCCACACTCAGTACCTACATCCGTACAACTAGGCCCTAATTACCTTTCCTCAATACACCTGCCCACTTTGCTATTGTTTTCCACTAATGAGGAATCTCACGGCTCTTCTTCAACCTCCTTATGAATTCAGTATACACACACATTTACGCTCTTATAGTCTTTTTGGTCTCCCCATCGAAGGCTTTATCTCACCAAGACCTTCAAGCTGGAAGTTTAGTCAGGTGCAGGACATTATCCATGGTAGGTGTAATTAAACATCCGGTAAGATTCTGATGAGGCCTTGTGTCGAACCAAAACCTGAACCCACCCACCAGATGTTCAGAACTTAAGTGGAACATAATTATACTCCAATTTATGCAAATATTTCATACTCTAATCCAGCTGTATGAATGAACTTTTTCTAGTAAACTAAATTTGGCTACATGAAATCCACGGATGTTTCACGCCTTCATAAAATCTATTTCAATGGATCTCTAGTTTTTTTTCTCCTCATGGCAGCCTTATGAGAAGTTATTTGAGTAGATGTTCCGTTGCCACCTGGCATACTATATGTATAATTATATTTAAATATATTTTTTACAATATTTACAATTTAATAGATTATTTTTATAAATAATGAATAAAAAAATTGTTAAATAAGCAAAATAATTACTAATAAATTAATACATAACATTCCTCACAATGAACTTTAAATACTAATGAATTTTTGCTACTTCCATATCTGTACTTCAAAAGTTATTTATTATTTTCAAACAATTATGTTATTACATCCAAACAAGTATTAGCTATTTCATGGCTTTGATTCCCTTGTGGAGTATAAGAATTTATTTATTTACGAACTTACTAAACTTTCCTTAATCCCATCCTGCAAGAAAAGGGTGGTAGCCTGGAGATAACGCTTTCTAATTGCCACAAAGAAGAAGTTAACAATTAACAACAAATTATCTTGGGCATTTCAGGAAATCCATCGTTTTTGCCCACCTCAATTACTTCAAATATGTTAGGACTAATCATGCCAGTATTTCCAGATTTATTAAATTTAAGATAAATTTATATAAAACAAAAATATTAATGGTGGAAAATGGGGGGGGCAACCATTGAACCTCCAAAAGCCATGTACGACATTAGAGATTAAATACCACATATTATTTTCATCAAACTTCTCCTGTGTGAGATAAATGCAAATACGTAGAGTGGTGACATCATGAATAAAGACTTTCCACTCTTGAATTAATCACGTTAATTTGATCTATACAATACTCTAAAGTTACCCGTTTAATTCAACTCTAACATTCACATTCGTTAATAGCCGATATTGGACTAGGAATAGGGGGGGGGGTAGAGGTGGTTGGAAAATCTATGTTGTCATTAACAGTTG
This sequence comes from Riptortus pedestris, assembly GCA_019009955.1. NCBI lineage: Eukaryota > Metazoa > Arthropoda > Insecta > Hemiptera > Alydidae > Riptortus > Riptortus pedestris. Next base: position 125,252,102 of record CM032229.1, on the reverse strand, counting down.
AGAATATATCGTGAGATGTGATCAGTAGATAAGCAGAGGGAAATCTGCTGAGTTTATGGTGGCGGACATTGATTTTTCGATCTGAGTCATAATAACAAAGATATGTCTACTTTTTTAATGTGACCCTTCTCTAAGCCCATGGGCTTTCTTGTCTGATAAAAAACACACTCTGGAGAAATCTGTTAAAATTTCTTCAAACATTAAGTTACCTAGCTGAGCAAGCCTACGTAATATTTATATAAGAATTACTTCAAAATACTATTATCTAGTAGTGATAGTTGGCATATACTGGAGCACAATTCTTTCCCAGGCCAAACCCAAAACCAAATGGTTGCTTTGATATTTACTTTAAAAGAAAGTTATTTGACGATACCTATGTACAATGTAAGATCGGAGGGAATCTGAAGATTTTTTTGGAATTATAACATGTGGACATCTCTGATGCTATCCTTCAAAGGGAATCTGTCAACAAATCGGTAATTATTCGCTTTGCGATATAAAATAAGAGCAACAAATACGTTATTTGCATGTGCCCGTGATAGGTATGAACCGACCGGCCTTGACCCATTACACTTCTTATCAACCGGGAGTAAACACTGTTATCTACCAGAGTCCAAATTAAACCTTGAGTCCAGCATTTTACAAGTATTTAATCTTATCTAATGCGTTAAGGAGGAGAATAATATTTTTTGCTTACTTTTTCTTATTCTATATGAGTATATTTAATTATTATACTATACACATTTAGCCATATTAAAACAAATTAGTGGAAAGAGTTCTCTTCTTGGAGTAATATAATCCAAAAGCACTAACGTTTTCAAATGTTCCATCAACTTGAACAAAAGTACACTCTATTCAAAAGTCCCCTTTAATTGTGATGTTAAAAGTAAGAGCTGTCTTGGATAGCAGTTTATTTTATTATATCCGAATATTTCTACTAGCTTTACTGTAATAGTTTTGATTAAAGACAACTTATTCATAATTTTAGTAGATTCCCCTTAAGCAATTTTTGTTTAATCGTTAACAAACTCAGTATATAAGCGTTTTATGTAAAAAGAAATATCAAGTTTGTTAGCGGCTGAAATCGGACAAGTGGGGGGGGGGTTTAGAGGGGAGAAATGTCGAAAATTCGAAATATCTCAGTTGTTATTACTTGTATAGTATCAATACTATTGAAAATGTGATATTCTATAAATGTTGTAATATACACGTTTTCTTTAAATTGAATATTGATCAAGATATAAAGATATTTTAGTTTTCGGCCATCAGTAAACCACCACTCCTACACATGTCATATTAACAAAAAGCTGTTATTTTATGAAGCACTTATTTGAAGCCTAAATTCCAAATATTGTTCTCATTGAAAGTTTACGTTTGGGGATAAATGCAAATACGTGACCCACGTGGGAAATCTGCTTAGTTAACTTTTTATTATGAGTGATTGTGTACGAATTATAATTATCTTAGTTAAATACTATATTGTATGAAATTCCTTTAATTATTTATGAAATTATTATTTGCCGGAGAATGGAGACTGCTTATCTACGCTTGTCGTATTAGAATCGTCCTTCTAAAACGTATATTTAAGCGTTAAGCGCTTTCGCAGACTGTTCTCTCAAAATCCAGGTGGTACTTAGATCCACTCAGAGACAAAATTAATTTCTAAGTAGAGTCTACCCATTAATGTCCATTTCTTTATGGCATAATATAGTCACAGTTGTAAGGATAAGGCTAATTTTTAGACAGGTTAGTCCTACACTTTATGTATTACCAAGACTTATTTTAGCAGATTTTCCTTAAGGGAAATCAGCTATTGAGGTCGTACTCATAATGCGAGTTTCGAAAAATTTCTTCAAATGTCCATCGATCCTACCCAGGAGATGACGAAAATGAGGTCCGTTCAAAATTATATATATATATATATATATATATATATATATATATATATATATATATATATATATATATATATATATATATATTTGTCTGTTAACGCTCTAGCGGTCGCAATTTTTGTTTGATCGTTACCAAACTCGGAATTTAATCGTTTTATGTAAAAAAGAAGATCATGTTCGATAATGGCTGAAATCGGACCAGTGGGAGGGGGGTTTTAGAGGGGGGATTTTTGAAAATTCAAAATATCTCCGTTATTATGCGTCGGAGCGAAAAATTGTAATAAAATAAATCTTATTGCAAATTCAATTTACTATAAATATTGTTCTATACATTTATTCTTTATCTTGAATATTAACCGAGATATTTGCGTTTGTATTCTGCGTGTGGTCGCCAGTAGGCTATGCTCGGACTTTCCGCCGAGAGCTCTGGCGGCCATTTCCATAACTATTCGTCCCTCGTGAATAGGTTTAGAGGTTAGGTTAACTGTTTTTTGGGGCTAGAAACTACTGGGTTATTACGCCCTAAATAATGTTTTAGGTTTAGAGGTTTCTTACTACTACAGTTGTTATTAGGCAGATTTCTCTATTGTAAAACTTCACGTGGGAAATCTGCTTAGTTTACGCAGCCACTGTGTGACGGACTTTGTTGTTTGTAGTTAAGGTACTAACTAGAAGAAACCTGCAAAACAGCTGGGTTATTAATGTGACCGGAGAGGAAAACGAGCAGGAGCTGTTCAGGCAGTGAACAGCTCTTCAGGACTGATGATGTCAAATTAGTGCGAAAATACTTCCCAATAAATGATTACACCAATAACTTACTAAGTTCCACCACCACTTACTTCGATGAAAGTCCAATAACAATTTTCAGTGTTTTAGTTTTGTTGTAAGATGTTTAGGAGTGGCCTATAAACGGTGAGGCCTATTTAGAAGTTTGGTTGTTAATGTGCCGATTAAAATCTAAAAGTCCTTATTGGCGCTTGTAACTTACTTAAAATGCACAACAGTTAGCCTGTAGTAATATTTATCGGTTCTTATCCCACTTATATTATTGATAGATTTAGCACCCGGATGAGTATTAATATAAGCTTACTAAATTTATTATGCCATCAGTAAACAGTCTTCATTCGTGTCCAAATAGGCCAGATATTGGGAAGGGAGTAAATATTTTGACAGAGGAATGCTAGTAGTGCCGAGAGCTGAGAGCAATGCGCATGCCTATTGTTATCAGAGAGGAGCGACAGCCTTCAAATCGGCTCAGTCATGAGGAGGTTACTCAAGAAATTGCTGCTTAGATTAAAGAAAGAACAGATCAATTTGGATAATGACCAATCGGGGTAAGTTGATAACGGCTCCTTAAATATACTTTCTATTTAGTGTGAATTTCCTCAGATTGGTAGACATGGCAAGTGAATTTGGGACAGATAATATTATCGAAAAACAGCTGACCTTTGATAATCGGTGTTTGCCGATCTTAAAAGATAGGACTAAATTTACTCCGCTTCATGAAACTCTCTCTAGACGACAACTGTTCTAGTGAGAATAAAATTTCAACGCTAATACATTTGTAATTATTTTCTGTATTTAAGTTGTCAATAACCCATAACAGACCAAGCCGTGCAGTGCCACCCAAACGTCAAAACTTGTTAAAATATGTAACTGAGGATTGTCCCGGCTTTTTTTTTTTTTTAGCCTTTACCCGTTTTATGAAATTCTTGGAGTTTTGGTTTTGACCCTTCCGTAGTGAAGTGGTTTTACTTTGCCTAGCGTATTTCTTTTAGCTACGCCCTTGCTTGTAAAGCCGGTAACTGTCACACGACCTCTTTCGGAAAGCTTCAGTAGCTTATAGAGAAATTAATGCTAAACAAATAAAAGAGTTTTCTAGGTTATGTATTGTACTTAGTAAACACGTATGTTAACATTTATTATACATCTGATCGCAAATTATTAGAAATTATCATTTTAACATCAGCAAGATAGGTGTTATGTAATTCTTACAACTGTCAAGTACAAGAGGCTGTAATTTCTATAATGAGTTAGTGAATTTGTTGCAGTCTAAAGATGCCCTTTTATTTTTATTCCGCCAAGTGCATAGTATAGTGCCGTCAAAGACTTACCTACTGCTGAAAATATTTTGCCACCCTGAAAGACATTAAACTATTTTTTTTTTTTTTTAAATGGTTCATTTAAATACTTTACAGATTATTTCCATCTTATAAATTTATTTCGTAAACAAAGTCATAATAAAATTCAGCCGGTTCAGCCGGAGAAGTATATTTCATACATTTTATTAAGTAATATTTAATTAAATTATTAAATGTTATTAAGTATATTTTTCATACTTAATTGATATTATACAATAGAAACGTACTAAAAATAGTAATAAAGGTAATAATATTTTTTTTTCTTAAATTAATTAATGAAACACAACATTAATTATATCTTATTACAAACATACTTTCATAACATATTTAACATCCTCGACAATGATACTGACTCTCTATCAATCGTTTCACTACCCTTCTTTTAGCAGATTTCCCTTAAGGGAAATCAGCTATTGAGGTCGTACTCATGACGCGATTTTCGAAATTTTTCTTCAAATGTCCATCGATCCTACCCAGGAGATGACGAAAATGAGGTCCGTTCACAATTATATATATATATTTGTCTGTTAACGCTCTAGCGGTCACAATTTTTGTTTGATCGTTACGAAACTCGATATTTAAGCGTTGTATGTAAAAAGACAGATCAAGTTCGTTAATGGCTGAAATCGGATCAGAGGGAGGGGGGTTTAGAGGGGGGATTTTCGAAAATTCAAAATATCTTCGTTATTATGCATCGGATCGAAAAATTGTATAGAACCAATCTTATTGCAAATTAAATTTATTATAAATATTGTTATAGACATTTATTCTCTATCTTGAATATTAACCGAGATATTTGCATTTTTATGAAGTCTATAGGACATGTGGTGGAGGGGTATGTTCGGATTAGTTCGGCCGTTTCCGTTAACTGTTCGGGTCAGGTGGAAGCTTCTTCTAACCTTACCTGTCGTTTCTAACTTTACCTTACCTTCCTTACTTTGTGAGATTTATGCAAATACGTTCTGTTCATCCGCCCCCCCCCCCCTTTCTTTAGTTCTTGGACTACTAACATTTGAGTTATTAAAATACAAATTATTCTTACAATTCAGAAGCCGTTTCAGTTGGGAATTTATTTTAATTAACTGAAAGATTTCTCATTACCGTTTGTATTTAATCACGGTGGTGTTGTGTTACCAGTATGGAGATTTCTCTATTGTAAAACTTCACATGGGAAATCTGCTTAGTTTACGCAGCCCCTGCGTGACGGACTTTTTTAATCTGTACTTTTCAGTATCATTTATTTATGGTTTCTAATTTTGTGTCACTACTCTCAAGTCTATGTAAGCAATGTGCGTATTTTTTAAAAATAGTTGTGATTCCCAAAGTATTTTTATAACATGATTTTATTCTTAAGTAAGAGATTTTACCATTGGATATTTTTATATTTATTTTAGGTAACGTGTTCAGTGAATCTTTTATGAAATTAAGGATTTCAATTGAAATCATTGAAACCTTTTAATAATATTAAGTTGAGTGACATTCTGTATTAACATAAGCTTTGAAAAATAGTATTTTGCAAATTCAAGTTATGATTCACTATAGACCTAAAATTTTGATTATTCGTAATTTGATTATTGTATTTTAATTATTTAATTAAATTCTAAGCCTAATTATTTGTTATATTTTATATCTCCTTAGTTAAATAACTCCCCGTTAGTACCCACAAAGGCGATATATAATATAAAGTGTTTATGGCTAAAAACTTCTTTAAGGTATGTGTGGGGAATGAAATAATGGCAGGAATTTATGTTTGGTTTCAGAAAGTCGCAAAACTGCTTAGGTTTTTTTCACCTCTTGAGGGAAGGTATTTTTGTTTCCTGGATTTTTTTTTTTTTTTAATTTAAGGGAAATTATAGAAACTGATGTTATACTTATGACTCGATTTTTGAAAACATTCTATATTAACATAGTTAATTTCTGTTTGTTCACTACCATACGGCGCATTTAAACGTATCACGTAAACAAACCTAAGATTACGTCCGTAAATGGCTGAAATTAGACCAGGAGGAATGAGGATTTTAATAACGAGTAAAGTACGAAATCCATATCTTTTATTGAGACAAATCAAAAAATGTTTTAAACCAATCTTGTGGATAAAGTAAAATGCCTTTTAATAAATGCTATAAATCTTTTTCTCTTACTGGAACATTATTCAAGGTAGTTCATACTTTTTTTGTCTCCAGCTTTCAGTAAAAAGCCACTCCTATTCTTGCATTTTTACTTAAAGCAAGAATAAACAACATCTCTAGCTTAATTTCAAAACATGTTAACGCATGATGTTTACTAAGGGAAAAATAGAGAGAATGGGTTGTGGGATGGATATGAATCATTTGTCATCAGTGTCATCTCATGGATTGGGAAATCTGCTTAGTTTACACAGCCCTTCCGTGATAGACCTGGGTTGTTTCTTGCCAGAAGAAAATACTCTTCTCATAATGTCACATTTCTGAGCTAACTGTGCCTTCTCAAACGAGTTGTCTCGTTTCATTCCTTCTAGCTGAGTACCGGAGTTGAACAGTCCCGTCCAAAAATATTTTCTTAATTTTATTTTAAGTTAAATCCAAATAAAATAGTTTAATATAAAGTTAAATTAAACACAGGGATTAAAGTAAAAAGAAAAGTAATCTGAAAACTAGCGATATTCCAAGTGTCGTTTACTTTTCACCGAAGGCGTCGAAATATTAAGGAAAACTCGGTTACTACTTACTTTAACTCAATTATGAAATCAATTTAATAATATTAATTATTATTTCCTGTTCATCAAATATATGGCGATTTTCAATTTGTAAATTGGAAATCATAACTTATTATTTCAGAGGGTAGAGGTGATAGTTTTAAAATCATTGATAGTATTGTTCTCCCTGGCCATGTGGTGAATATATTATGGGAAACGCCTTCATTGATATTTAAATGACATTGAGATTTAGGGTCAATGGAATATGTAATAGTTTTTATAATTAGTTAAGAACTAAAATTATTACTAACCTCTTCAATAAAACTTGAAATAAATAATGAAAATAATATTTGGTGAAAACCAAAACATTGAAAACCAAGACAATGCTCATACAGAAATTAAATTATCCATTCAATATTCAAGGGGAGAGTTTCATTTGAGTGTAAAATTATTAGAGAGCCATCCATCCCTGTGTAGCGTATAGCCTACATTTATTAGCTGTTGAGGTTTACTCATAACGCGATTTTCAAAATATTTGACCAAATGTCCATCGACACTATCTAGGGCATGACGAAAATGAGGTCTGTTAAAATTTTATATATATATATATATGGTAATTCAAAGTACAGCTGGCAAGCGCTTTCGATGCAATGGCTATCTTCAAGCCCGTCAAAAAGTGTACTGGTTTGAATACACTTTTTGACGGGCTTGAAGATGGTGCCATTGCATCGAAAGCGCTTGCCAGCTGTACTCGACCATCAGCCAGTGACGACGGTCTCTACCGACAGGTATGACAACAATATCGATATATATATATATATATATATATATATATATATATATATATATATATATATACATACACATACACATATAGATAGAGAGAGAGAGAGATTTATATATTCGTCTGTTAACGCTCTAGCAGTCGTAATGTTTGTTCAATCGTTACCAATATGGATATTTAAACGTTTTTGGTAAATATAAAGATAAAGTTCGTTAACGGCTAAAATCGGACCATGGGAGGGGGGTTTAGAGAGGGAATTTTGTAAATTCGAAATATCTCTGTTATTATAGGTCGGATCGAATAATTGTATAAAACATATGTTATTGCAAATTTGATTACCTATAAATGTTGTTATATACATACTTCCTCTATAATAAATATTAACCAAGATAATTGGATGTTTCAGCTTTTACCTACTCATGTCACATAAACAAAATTCTATTATATTATAAAGCACTTTATTCTTTACCAAATATTGTTTCAAGAGACCTTTATTATATGAGATATATGCACATGCACTGTGTGTTAACATCATCAATTAAGATTTTACTTTCTTGTTTCGGAAATGTTTATTTGTAAACAGTAAAGGTAATATTTGTTAGTGGTTGAAATCGAACCTGGAATAGTGGAGGTTTAGGGGGGAGAATTGAAAATATCTCCGTTATAATGATTCTGATTGTAAAATGTTATAGAATCAATCTTGCTAAATTGCTGATGGTGAATTGTTGTTCTTTTCATTTGTTCGTAATTTAAGTATTAAACGAGTTATTCCTACTTTTTTGTTTTCACCCTTCAGTAATCCCCCGCCCCGGCCCTCCACCTACTATTTATCAGTTTTTTACATAGAAGTAGAAATCTTATGTGGTAAGATGATATCACAAATGCGTTATACCAGCACGTGGGAAATCTGCTTAGTTTACGCAGCACCTGCGTGACGGATGTTAATAGTTTATAGAGGAATTGTTAGATTTTAGTACATAGCTGACAATGTTCCAATCTGCAGCATCTCTCTAGAGGTAGGCTCAAGCTCGATATTATTATAAATATGTGTTTTATGGATTATTTTCAACCATTTTTAACTTTTCCAAAGGGTTTTGAAATGTATGTATTTTACGTATTTGTAATTTTGGTTTTATTTTTGGTTTTGTTTATACTTGTCGAACACGCTTAATACTTGAATAAAAAGTTCTACAGTAGCTATAAGAAGATGTAAGTTTTATCCTGGATCTAATTTTTTTTTAAAATTTTCCATAATTATAATACCATAATATTAATAAAATAATCCTCTTGACATATTTTTTACGTCCTAGTACTCTGAAAACCTAAGAACTTGCTGGAGAAACACAAAATTTGTACTGAACCATTTTTGGTAATCATAAAAATACCCATGTTATCATGGTGTTATTATTATGTTACAATTTTTTTCAACCGATGCACTGAAACAGAGATATAGTATACCACGTGAAACGCCATTTTGTTTATTTAATTAAATAGGAGTACAAGCAAGTCATGAGGTGTCCGAATCAAAGTTTTCAGCAGATGTCTGATGAGAAATCGATTATTGACATTGTATTCATGACACTATTTTCGAAAAATATTAACAAATGTTCGTCGATTCTACCGAGGAGATGAAAATTATGTCCGCTCATAATTATAAAACTCTTTGCAGCACTATTTAAATTTTGAATAAATTCTTGGGAAGTTTTACTTGGTATTTAAAATGTATAATATATGACTTCGTGATTGTTAATCATATTTACCTCTATCTCCCATAAAATTAGCTTGATGAAATATAAATTAATGACAAACAAGATTGCAATTCCATTTTTCTATTTTATTCTTTACCTTTCTAGGTTAATTGGTTTGGTTACGAGCCTGTGGCTAAAGCAAGTAGAGAGTTATGGATTTTTTGTTACCTTCATTCCATCCTTAAAATATGGATCTGAGTTATTTAATGAAAAGAGAAAAAAGCACATCACTTACCTCCTCAATGTTAAAAGTTGGAGTTCAATAAAATTGAGTAGACTGCACAGGTTCGTCTAATTAATAAATGAATGAAATGTATTTATGATTGAACAGAAAACAAGGTATTTATATTTGAATGTAATAATTGTATTCTACTTGCTAGATAACAATACACAGATTCAGCTGGGAATGATTTAATTGAGAAATATTGACTCATTGTTATGAATAGAAAATAATTATGAGAATTGAGTTTAAACTAAGAGCGAGATACTTATATTGATTATGAATATATGTTAAGTTTATAAATGTATTTATATGTGTATATATATATATATTTATTTATTTATATATATATTTCTTAACTGATATAGGTGGTCTTGTTCACCACATTTTGCCCTGTAATTTATTATTCTAACATTGGTATACAATCTTAGTATAAGTAATCATCTATATTCTGTCTTCTATATTTAGTTTTATATGGAATTATTATATTCTTTGTTTATATAATGTATTTTATTGTAGGCATATGTTTTTGCCTTTTTTATTAAAAAAACATCAGTGTTATTTTTTTGGAAAAATATTATGAAATATTATTCGTTTGTAAATCTAATTAATTTTAATTAATAACATTCAAGGTTGGGAATATTGTTCATGTTCGATACTAAATTTCATAAAAAGGTACTCTTGACTCGATTTTCAAAATGTTTCTTCAAATGTCCATCAATATTATTTAGGAGATGAGGAAAATGAGGTCCGTTCAAAACTGTATCTATCTGTATTTATATATGTATATATGTAAGTTGGTTATGGGCTAAAATCGGACCAGGGTTACTATAAGTCGGATGGAAAAAGTTTATAGAATAAATCTTATTGCAAATTACATTTACTATAAATATTATTATATACATTTATTCTCTATCTTGAATATTAACCGAGATATTTGCATTTTTCAGTTTTTTGCCTTCAGTAAACCCTACTCGTGTTACATAAGCAATACTATCTTATATAATAAACCACGTTATTCGCCAAATATTGTTTTCCAGAGACCTTAAGTATACGAGATAGATACAAATGTGTTCTTGTACCCCCATCTTAAATTTTTGGGCTACTAATTTGATTGACTGAGATAAAAATTATTCTGATTCATTATAAATTACAGTACTAGATATAGTTTAAAGTTTTCAATAAAAAATATATTGTATTCTGATATGTTTCAGTTATTGTTTTTTCTTTCCGGTGAGCTGTTAGCTGGAAACAAATACATTTGAGCCGCTTCCCGCCTGCAGGGAAAAGATTTCTTATTACCGTTTGTTTTTATCTCTTAACATTCACGGTGGTACTCTGTTAGCAGTATATAGGTTTATCTATTATTTATCTTCACGAGGAAAATCTGCTTAGTTTACGCACCCCCTAACTAACGGACTTTTTATTAGTAAGGGGCATACCTACAAATGTGATTTTAAATGCTATAGTGATTCAAAAAATAATTCATTTGCGACGTGCATTAGCTGTCAAAACACTGTTTTGTGATAATAATAGATAAGCTATAGAGACAAGAACAATTATGTTGGGATATCCGGTGGAACTCAAGAAGATATGACCTTCTTATCTCTTATCTCTTAAGGACGTGAGGAGAGCTTTACATTCCTACATTTTCCTCAATAAGGTTCACAAATGAAATAATGACAGTAAAAATGAAGCTATGTTAATTGCACTGTGAGATAACATTTCAAATTGAAGACGTTCATCATATGTTTATACTATTTTATTAGCAGGTTTCCCTTAAGGGAAACCAGCTATTGAGGTTGTACTTATAACACGATTTTCGAAAGATTTCTTCAAATGTCCATTGATCCTCTAAATTCTTACTACCACATAAACACAAAAAACAATAATAGATGCCTTTGTGAATACACAACTCCTCAAACAAGTCAACACTTAATATACGATTGCAGAATATTAATTAACGAACGACACAAACTATAACAAGACATTTAACAACAGAAAGACAAATTTCCAATGGAAGAAGATAAGTTATTTTTAAAATATAACAATGCTTTTAAAATATTTGCAGAACATGCGTTTAATACAATTAATAGGCTGAACACTTGTTATAGCTGATACAACAACTATACTTAAAATATATATATATTTTTATTTTCAAGACTAATAATCTTCTCTTTATATGTTTTTATTTTTATTTAACGTTATTATTGTTAATTCTTTATATATAACTTGTACTCTTGAAATAATTTATATATAAATTATTCTTAATACACTACAAATGCATGTGTTATGCTAACTTGCATGGTACATGCAGAAAAAATAAACGGCTGTCTTATACTATAGGAAGGAACAGTATAGATCATGTCCGTTAACGGCAGAATCGGACTAAAGGGGAGGGGTTAGAGGGGGAGAATTTTGAAATTTGAAATATCTTCGTTCTCATGAGTCGGATCCAAAAACTGTATAGAATCTATCTTATTGAAAATGTAATGTTCTATTAATGTTGTTGTGTCCATTTATTGTCTAACTTCAGTATTAACTGAGATATTTACAATTTTTAGTTTTCAGTCTTCAGTCAACCCCCACTCCTAATCATGTGACATAAAAAATACTCTGTTATATAATGAACCACTTTATTTGAAGCCTAAATATCAAATATTGTTCTCATTGAATTTTTACTATGTAAGATAAATGCAAATACTTGACGAACTTGGGAAATCTGCTTATTTAAAGCAGCCTCAGCGTGAGGGGCGTTTTTCATATCTTTATTATATTTTATTATGTATAACAATTTATGGGATTAGTGAACTACATTAATTTGTAATTTTACTCACTTTTATTTGGACTATTATGTGCTTTCATATTTTTTTCTGTACCTGAATTAAACATCCAAATTTAATTGCAAGATAAAACTATAATTACTCCACTTATTAAATGCTAAGCGCTTTTAAGCTTTTAAATAAAATCGACTACTACTATTTTGAATGGTTGTCATTTTCGTCATCTATTTGGTAGGATCGGTGGGCATTTAATAAAAATTCCTTCAATCCCATCATCAGTAAAGATTGTCTTAATATATATATATATATATATATATATATATATATATATATATATATATATATATATATATATATATATTGGGTCGTTTTTAATTATTTTTACCGGCAACTTCTCTCAGTATCTTTGCTAATCACATTTTATGTCCGCTTAATTAGTAATTTCGACTTGAAGATGACTGACTATGATATAGTTCATAACTTCTTAACCATTGAACTTTTTTTCTTTAGAAATATTTGCAAATCCCTACCACTTATTTTTTTGGAATGCGTTTTTTTTTTGTTTTTAATGAGAGTTACATATTTAGAGTTGATGTGATCAACAGATTTACGTAATAAAGCACTTGAAATGTGATATTGATAATCAATCAATTCTTATAGTTAATGGAACTAATTAAAATTACACTGCCGTTAGCAATATCCACAGGTTTTCTTTCTCAACATTTTAATTTATTGATTACCCTTTGAAGTTATTTGTCATAAAGTGGTTCCTGTGATTGAATGATATATAGATAAATACAAAACAAAATAGATAAGTTAAAATAACAACTAGATTAACTAATTAGCGAATAAACAAAAATCTGCCACACTGGTGCTGTGTAAACTTAAAAAAATTCAAAAATTGCTAATTCTAAAGCTTTAACAGAGAAATTATATGTATATATAGGTTTTATTTTTGTGGTACAACATGCGTTTTACAAGAACTCAATTCTGAACTATGAGTGGGTGTTTTGTTCTGTGCCAAAAAATATATTTGTTATTATTGGTTTCATATGGTTAAAGAACCAAATATTATTGGTGGTTAAAGAACAAATTCGGTTTAGAATGTATTTTTTAGCTTTCTTTGATTTTGGTATTTTTTTTATTATTTATGATCTTCATGCATGATTGGCTTTCGGCTTGAACGACGAGTAATTGTTGTTCTAAACACAAATGCGTCTATATCTTCGTTAATATTTGTTTTATCGAAATAATCAAGTGATCGAATTTGGTTTAAAACATGTTTTCTGGTGCAACATTTTATAACAATAATAATAGGCTTTGTTTGTCCCATTAAATAAAATAGAGCAAATACATTAATCATGTTCCTTTCTGAGACCTTGGTCCCATCCTGGCTAGAAAAGAGTGGAATCCTGTAGATAACCCTTCCCAATTAGCTATAGTAGCATAAAGTGGACAAAAATAAATAACAACAGTTTGTTCTATTAAAATGCACATCAACTTTTTAATAATATAAACATAAGTAGTGAAGTTTCGAGACACCTAAGAACAAAATCTGTCATCGACTGGGGTGCAAAAATGTTTACTTCCTTGAACGAAGAAAGGAAGTACTGTAATGGCGAAAAATTCGGTTTTCAGCTTTCAACAGAATTATCCGTTTACTGTGATTTGAACAGGCCTCTTTTCGTTATCTCCTGGGTAGGATCGATGAACATTTGAATTTTTTTTTCCCCAGAAAATCCCATCATGAGTACAACCTCAATAGCTGATTTGGCCTAAGGGGAATCTGCTAAAACGAGTAACCTTAGAATATTAAAATTTCATATTTAGGACTGTTGTACCTAGTTGTGTTTCTGTTGTGTCTAGTTGTATACCTCCCCCTTTAATCAAAATCGACGAAGGGACGGGGAGGGGGAGTACAGAGTGGGGCGGGAATGTAAAATAAAGATACCATAATTATGAATAGATCCAATTTTGTTACTCATCGTACATGTATAATCTATGTGCTATGACATATTTTGTTCCGATGTATTGGAAGAGATATATATCAGTGCATCCAAACATTTTGTTTATTTTATTTAATAGGATACAAGGAAGTCATGTCCAACCCACGTCAGACTTTTTTTTATTTACTTATGTATTTCAAAAACGGTTGGCTTCCTACGTCTGGGTACCGACTCATACTTAATTGGCGTTACAAAAGAATCCTTGAAAATAATTAAATCATTTACTTAAGCACCAATTTTAAGACAATGCAATTATTATAATTCGATGGGAAACGGTATCCTTCAACAAAGAGTAACAACTGTTCTGATCATAAATGCACCAATATTCGTCTTACTTCATCGCGAATACCTGAACAGAAAGTACGACCTTATCCGGACATCTTAACTTTTTGATGAAATGGAAAGAATTATTTATTGCTTAAATTTGTCAAATGTTATTATTGTAATGGGGAACTATTTTCGTTTCAACACGTCAACGGCGGCTAACACACTAGTGACGAAGTAAAATCATTATTGGTGACTCGATAAACGATGTGTTAAAAACTAAAGTGTAACTTTTATCAATTAAGACCAAATTAGCAATGACCATGGACTAATTTCAGCATATCAATTTTCCAGGCAATGATAAGATTTCAGTTTGCACTAGATTAAAACCTGAAAATAGAATCATTTTTCAGCAATGTAAGGCATTAAGAGATTTTTCGTTAATAACAAATTAGCAGAGCCTAAACCGCACATATTATTTTAAATCTTATTACATAGATATTAGTATTACATAAAATCTCATGCAAATAAAACTCTGAAGAGACTACTCTAAAATCTTAATTATTTTTGAAATTTTCATTATCTAATTTTAGTGCTGCCTAAACGCACAAATTGAAAACACATTAGTTTCCGGTCTTCATCTCTTACTCTATTTTACAATTTATTTGTGTATTTTGTTTTACTTTTAATATTAGCTGATGAGTGTTGTTCCTCGAATATTATGCAATAATGATAAATTGTACAAGAATGTATTATTTATTATAAGTAATAACAATTTTTGTTAGTCAAGATCGGTTTCAAATTTTCAATAAAGAATAACACTTTATTTAAAAAAAACAAAAAAAAAAAACATATTCCCTTAAGGGAAATCAGATATTACAGTTAGATAACATTGTTTTATGTGATGTGGGAACCACTTGCCTACCTTGAATTAAATTTAAAAAAAAGTTTGATTGAACTTCATTTGAAATTATTTCATTTAAAAGCGATACACGATATATACGTTTAATACCAAAATTCTATTGGTTCTAAGGCTAGTCGGTTTAGGAGATTTCTCTTATCCATGATATATATCATTACTTTGTGAGATACTTGAATATTCGTAAATTAAGATTTTAAGTTCTTACCTTGAAAATATTTATTTGATCCATACCATGCCTCGATATTTAACCTTTCCAAACCAAATATTGTTTTCAAGAGACCTAGTCCAGATGTATGCAAATTAGTTGGGTGATGACGCCTTAAATTAACATTTCCCGTCCGAACTCGAAAATAGTTATTTGATGTATACCATGCCTCGATATTTAACCTTTCCTACAAACACTAAACATTTGTTACTGCCTGAAATTGGACCTCAAAATATATCCGTTATTATGAGCCGGGTCGTAAAATGTTAAAGAACCAATCATCTTAAACTATTGATGGTCAACCATTATTGCTCTATGCATTTTTTTACTAATTCAAATACTAATCGAGTAATTCGTACTCATTATCCCCCCTGCCCCGACCCTCGCCTTCTACTCTGGTTTTAGCAGCTATTGAGGTTGTACTTATGACGCGATTTTCGAAATTTTTCTTCAAATGTCCATCGATCCTACCCAGGAGATGACGAAAATGACGTTCGTTCAATATACATATATATATACTAGCTAAGGTACCCGGCTTCGCTCGGGAAATCATATAAGGCTGAATGATGATAGTATTTTTTTGGGCAAGGCTTCAATGTTTACTACACTTCCCGTCGGCGCGCATTGTTTTGCTGTGAGGGTCAGGCAGGCGACTTATAAATGAGAAATTTTATATTTGAAGAATAAATAAAAATGTGTTCCTAATCTATCCCTTGCCACTTTTTATCTCACCTTTTTGAATACTTCAAACCATAATCATGGATAGTATTTATTACAATTAAATATCCTATAATGAAACTTATTTCCTGTCAAAAACCAATCCGAGCAGATATAGTTTAAGCATAGTTTAGCACGTAAGGTTATATTCATAATAGTAGATCTCAGTGGTAATCACTTCCCGTAATGCCCAGCATTTCACAGGAAATTAGTAAACTCAATTAACTCTATTAGCCTCCGTCTATTTCCGCTCTCGCATTAGAGCTATCAACACTCTTCTCCTTAAATTATTAATTCAAAATATTATTGTAATAATTTATCTACCTGATGGAATTAAATAATTGTGTTAACCTAAAAATAATTTCAATTATATTCAAAAAGCTAGTCGAGGGGAAGAGATCGTAGCCGTCCCTGCAACCTAAGTAATACTTTAAACAATCATATCGAGTTTAAGAGCATTTTGTCTTTTGTCATAATGACATTAACGTTTAATTGTTATGATAGTACATATTTGTTTCAATAACATGAAGATATAGGAAATAAGATAGTATATAACCAAAATCAGAGTTTGATTCCATAGTACATCCCCTATCCATCCTTGAGGACATTCAGCACGATTTTTTTTTTAAATAATACATAATACAAATTAAATAATGGAAATGCTCTTATAGTTTAAATTTCTATTGGAAATAAATAACAAAGTTATTTTCTAGGGAAAATAAATAAATGAGGCGAAGGGGGAGGGGGATTTATAATCTCACTAATCCGAATCATACTTAGTACTAAATAATCGAAATAGATAAGGCTAAAACATAACATCATTTGTCATAATATGCCTATATTAAAAACGCTTAGATAAGTACTAATAAAATCATCGACTCCCGCTATAGATTTAGCTTATATCCCGTATTTACTTCATTTTACGACATAAGTGAATGAAACAAAAGTTGCTCTAAATAACAAAGTAAACAACTTTTGTTATGTGCACCTTTGCTGAAAAACAAATAGAAAATGAAATATCGTGAATTTTTACTTCAGGCCTCCCTTATAACTCCCACTCCCGTTCGAACCTAAAAATTTTAATATAGCTTATAATCATGGGAGAATTAATGCTAGTTGACATACCGAGTTTTGTTAAGTTCGGTTCAATCGTTAGCGCCCAATAAAATAGTTGACTCCCGCTTTAGTTTATAGTATATATCTCGTTTATACTTCCTTAAAAGTCAAAAATGAATATTACAAAAGTTACTCTAAATAATAAAATAAACAACTTTTGTTAGGTTCATATTTGCCGAAAAATGAATAGAATATAAAAGTCCGTCACGCAGGGGCTGCGTAAACTAAGCAGATTTCCCTCGTGAAGTTTAGTAATAGATAAATATACATACTGCTAACACAACACCGTGAATAAATACAAACGGAAATAAGAAATGTTTCATCCAATTTCAATAGCCTGCCGACAGGAAGCGTTAGGTTAGAAATGTAAACAAACGGGTCCCGCCTCACACCGGAAAGAAAAACAATTGCTGAAATATATCAGAATATAACACATTAATTTTATTGAGAACTATTTACTATATCTAGTACTGTAATTAATAATGAGTCAGAATAATTGTTATCTCAATCAATAAAATTTTAGTAGTCCAAAACTTTAAGATGGGGGGGGGACATATTTGCATGTATCTCGTATAATAAAGGTCTCTTGAATACAATTTTTGGTATTTAAACTTCCAATAATGTGATTTATTATGTATCAGAGTATTGTTAACGTAACATGAGTAGAAGTGGCGGTTTGGTGAAAACTGAAAAATGCAAATATCTCGCTTAATATTCAAGATAGAGAATAAATGCATAGAACAATATTTATAGTAAATGTAATTTGTAATAAGATTGATTCTGTATAATGTTTCGATCCGACGTATAGTAACGGAGATATTTCCAATTTTCGAAAATCCTCCCCTCTAAACCCCCCTCCCACCGGTCCGATTTCAGCCGTTAACGAACTTGATCTTTATTTTTACATAAAACGCTTAAATATGAAGTTTGGTAAGGATTAAACAAAAATTGCGACCGCTAGAGCGGTAACAGACAAATATATAGATAGATAGATAGATATATATATATATATATATAGATATATATATAAATATATATTATATATATAATATATATATATATATATACATACAGTTTTGAACGGACCTCATTTTCGTCA
This sequence comes from Riptortus pedestris, assembly GCA_019009955.1. Lineage (NCBI taxonomy): Eukaryota > Metazoa > Arthropoda > Insecta > Hemiptera > Alydidae > Riptortus > Riptortus pedestris. The sequence goes on along the minus strand of CM032229.1, from coordinate 125,233,528 downwards.
TCTACTAGGTAGGATCGATGGACATTTTAAGAAAAATGTCGAAAATTCCGTCATGAGTACAACCTCAATAGCTGATTTTCCTTAAGGGAAATCTGCTAAAACGAAATACCGCTATTTTAAATTCAGGCCTCCCTTACAACCCCCGCTCCTGCCCGTCCCTAGAAATGTTGTTATGGCTTATTATAATAAAGACGTTAGTGCTAATACACGTAGCGAGTTTTAGTCTTTTCGGTGGGGTCTTTTCTCTCAAATAAATTGTTCACATTCGTGATAGGATTTTGAGTATATCTCGTTTATAATTCAGTATACGAAAAAAGTGTATATAACAAAAGTTACTCTAAATTACAAAATAAACAACTTTTGTTATGTGCATATTTGCAGAAAAAGCAATAGGAAACGAAATATAGCTATTTTTAATTTCAGGCCTTCCTTATAACCCCCACTCCTGTTCGTCTTAGAGAATATTAATATAGCCTAAAGTCTAAGTTGGACTAGTAGTAATATACATACCAAGTTTCATAAAATTCGGTTCAGCCGTTTATGCGTGAAAAGGTAACAAACAAACAAACAAATAAAGAAACAAACAAACTAACAGACACGAAAGAAACAAAATGCAGTTATGGTGTCTATGACATGTGAAACGAAAAGTTATCGTGAAATTTCGTGAAAAAAATCAATGTACAGACAGAGGTTACAATTTTATATATATATATATATATATATATATTTGTCTGTTACCGCTCTAGCGGTCGCAATTTTTGTCTTATCGTTACCAAACTTGATATATAATCGTTTTATGTAAAAAGAAAGATCAAGTTCGTTAATGGCTGAAATCGGTCAAGGGGGAGGGGGGGGGTTTAAAGGGGGAGAATTTCTAAAATTCTTAATATCTCCGTTATTATGCGTCGGATCGAAAAATTGTATAGAACCAATCTTATTGCAAATATAATGTTCTCTAAATGTTGTTATGTACATTTTTTCACTATCTTGAATATTTACTGAGATATTTGCATTTTTTAGAATTCGGTCTTCAGTAAAGCCCCACTCCTACTCATCTAATATTTTCAATATTCTATTATGTTATGAAGCACTTTATTTGAAGCTTAAATACCAAATATTGTTCTCATTGAACTTTTAAGTTTTGAGATAAATGGAAATATGTGGCGCTCGTGGGAAATCTGCTTAGTTAACGCAGCCCCTGCGTGACGGACTTTTATTTGCATAAAAATAGAGAATACGCGCTGAGCTGAGGTCACAAGCTTGCCATACTATCACTATGGGAAATCTGCTTAGTTTATGCAGCCCGTGTGTGACAGACTTCTTCGGTTATGTGAGATACATTCAGACGTCACTCCGAAACTAGTCAAAATTGGTTCTTACAGGAAGTTAAAAAAAGCAAACTTGTTCAAAAAAAAAAATACTAATCTCTAACTCTCCATATACTTTGTAGGTAATACCTAAAAAATATAGACCATATATACATATCAATTTCGCTAAGTTTTTCTAAAACAAAAATATTTCAGTTTTATTTTGCAAAATGTTTTCTTCTCACTTCTAATCCTTTCTTCCCTGCAAATAAGACACTCCATGTTCTTCAAAGAACAGTGCTAACATTCCGTACTTGAGCCTCGGCCAATCTTTTGTTGCCTGATCAGCCTCATGAGCGGGTTTCCCCTTCTACCGAGATGAAAAGGGCCGCCGCCCTTCCTACTAGCTGGTCACTAGATAAATGTGACCTTTCATTGTGAGAAACCTTTAGATGACCTTTAAGAGTCGCTCTGAAGCATAATTGCGTCCTTTATCAAGGGCTTACTTCCTGAATTGTAGTGAAATTATGTAATTTAACGTGAAAATAATTCTGCTCCAAGACTTACTCACAATCAGCATACTCACAGTTACCTTATGTCTCAAGAATACTTGGCTTCAACTATTTTTGGATCATGGCTCTTTTACTTGGATGTCTCTCGCATAAAAATAGGTTAAAATGCTCAGTAAAAAGAGTTTTTCATTATTTGAATCCATATTTATATGATGTATTAGCAGATTTCCCTTAAGGAAAATCAGCTATTGAGGTTGTACTCATGACGGAATTTTCGAAATTTTTCTTCTAATGTCCATCGATCCTACCTAGTAGATGACAACAATGAGGTCCGTTCAAAACTGTACATATATATATATATATATATTTGTCTGTTACCGCTCAAGCGGTCGCAATTTTTCTTTGATCGTCACCAAACTCGATATTTAAACGTTTTCTGTAAAAATAAAGATCAAGTTCGTTAACGGTTGAAATCGGACCAGAGGGAGGGTGGGTTTAGAAGGGAGGATTTTCGAAAATTCTTAATATTTCCGTTACAATACGTTGGAACCCTGCGTGACGGACTTTTTTATGTTTCCTTTCTTCTTACCTCTCTCTCCTTTTTCGTCGATTTGAACCAAAAGAGAAGGCTCACAATTAGATCTTACAACAGTCCCAAATATGAAATTCCAAAATCTGGAAAGTAATCGTTTCTCCACAGCAGTCATAATTCTCCACTGCTTCCTTTACTTTGTACAAAAAAGTAAAAATGTTTGAAAATACTGACGTCAAGTAAGTACATTTCCACCCTTACATGCCCGGCTCCTTTTTTTCAAGGCATGCAAATCTTTCGCTCCTAACAAGTTCTTATTCTACTTAAACACAGGGCAAAATACAGGTGCCAAGGATTATGAGATGTTTGGCGCATGTTTCGTCAATTCAATGCTACCCCTACCTCTGGACTACCGCATAATTTGTTGCATGCGGCAAAAGCCCTTTCTTCTCGGAATCGCTTTCTTCTTCATCGAGCCGACAACTGCTTTTACTCTTGCTGAATCGATAGGAGGGAGTCCCTGTGGCAGCCCGCCACTAGGTACTTTCGAATTAATGGTGGGGGTAGGCAAGGCCAGAGCTCCCCACTACTCGAGGAGCGGCAGTACACCGCGAGATATGGCTGTGATCACAAGCACCAAGAAGGACGACGACTCGGAGGCGAAGGACAGCGGGATGTAAGCACCTTTTATCAATATTTTCAGGACGCATGTGGTCAACATCAATATGTGCGGAGGTGTAGCTCGTTTATAATTGTGTTTAGTGACTACAGTGTTGTGCTAAAGTGCGCGCGGATGCCCCATTATCGAGGTAAGAGGAATCTTATTGCTAGTCGAGAGAGTCAGTGTCACCTGACATTCCTGTCTCGTCACGCCTGCATTCCAACCATTAGTGCTTTAGCAACTTGTGCATTTAATCATTTGCATATTCTGTTCCATCGATTTCGGTATTGATTTATCCAATGCCACGATCATTCTCTCTTTAAATAATGACGCCTTCATTTCAAGTTCATATTTAACATGTTGTCATGTTGAGAACAATGGAGCAGTGTAATTTAATTTTAATGTTTATATTCAGATAGTCAAATACATTATTAGTCTAAAACCTATTATAATAGTCGATCGACTTCTATTTTCTGAGGTTGTGACACATGAAAATGCGAAATACCGTTGCATGAACTATATCACTCTAGAGAATTTTCTCCGGTGATATTGACGTCAAAATGCTTCAAGTACTTTCTACTTTATATATATATATATATATATATATATATATATATATATATATACACAGTCACATGTAGTCACTTCCAACATTCTATTCTAATTGGGTTAAAGTAGGTCGCATAAATTTTGAAGTCAAAGACCTTTATATAGAAGAGTGAAATTTGAAAGGAGGCTGTGCATTATTCTTGGGTAGCGGGGACCTTAATTTTATTTTTAATGTTTGTTTCCAATTTAGTTTGAAGATTTGATTTCATTGTTTCTCTTTCTTCCGTTGATTGATATTAAAAATCCTCAATTCTAAACATTTGTACAATAAGGTGCAATGTAAACTAATAATTGGCCCTTATGTATTGAAATAATTGTTACTCGTTTCATTGGTTTTTGATTATTTTAAAATATTTAAATATGGCAGGTCTTTGTGATATTGTTTACTACAGTTCAAGAGGGTTATACTACTTTTTTTTTTATAAGGAAGTTTATTTTTGGGATCACCCGAGCATCTTGGTAACAGGCACGCCATTTATTTTAAGTCCTCGTAAATCTTTATGACATATGCACATAAGTATCTCAAGCTATTTTTTTTTTTTTGGGAAGGAGCGGAATTACTGCTAGGAGAGAGTTTGACGTGTAATAACCATACAGGGGGATGTTTATTAAATACGAGGAAAACGAGATTTTGACTTATCAAACTTCTCATATAATTTGGCCCTCAATTTATTAATTTTCCCATTATTTAAAACACAAGCAAATGCAGCGACCTCCGGAATAAAAAAATGTTTCTTTCAATATAAGGTCAGGTTTTGCTTGGTCAGTTATAATTAACACCAACTAAAATACGTTATTAATGGTCTTGATGTAAATTATTAAGTAGGATTGCAATTTTAGAATATAATTGTCTTCCACTCTCATAACAGAAATCAAGTGGTATATTTAATTCAAATTCATAAATAAATAATATAAGGACCATAAAATATCGATCCTGTTACACGGTTTGTAGAATTCCCTGTGCACTAGGGTCCTTGAAGGACTTGAGCACCATTGTTGGCCATTCGTCGTGTCTCTCATCACAGCCTCTCTGCTTACGGCTGCCCATCCTCCGCAAACCCTCATTCAAATTTATAGAACACTTTCCGTAATTTGAAGCAAGTTTTTATTTTATTTTTGTTACCTGACTACCTGAATTCATAAATTAAAAACAAAATTGATATCTAAAGCTCAAATCAAATCACTTCAAATCAAAATCAACAGATCAAATTACTTCTTTACATTACTAACAAAAAATCACCCTTAAAAATATCCCTACAACTTGAGCTTTGCACTGGTTTTCGTAAAATGACAACTGGCGGCTTTATGGAAGATTTCCCGTAAGGGAAATAAGGTGTTGAGGTTGTACTCATGACACGATTTTCGAAAAGTATTCTCAAATTTCCAACAATCCTACCCAGAAGGAAAATGAGGTCCGTTCAAAATGATGTGTGTGTGTGTGTGTGTGTGTGTATAAATATATATATATATGTGTGTGTGTGTGTGTGTGTGTGTGTGTGTGTGTGTGTGTGTGTGTGTATTTTCCTGATAACGCTCTAGCTGTCGTATTTTTTGTTTACCGTTACCAAAATCGATAAATAAGCCTTTCATATAAAACTAAAGATCAAGTTAGTTAACGACTGAAGTCGGACCGGGGGAAAGGTTAGAGGGGAGGAATTTTGAAAATTCAAAATATTTTCGTTATTAAACACCGGAACGATAAATATATGTATAGGACCAGCCTTATTGCAAATTAAATTGTCTATAAATGTGCTTATAGATATTTATTGTCTTTCTTTAATATTAAAGGACATATTTGTATTTTTTTAGTTTTCAGCCTTCAGTATACCCCCACTCCTGCTCATTAGCATTGGCATATTAGCAATAATATATATGATGGTATATCATGAATCAAATATTGTTTTCATTGAACGTTAATGTGTGAGATAGTGCAAAGTAGTATGAGGACGTCATGAATTAAGATTTGACGTTTGTTAACTCGAAAATGATTATTTGTTATACTCAAACTCGATATTTAACTGTTCCATTCAACACTAAAAATCGTATTAATTAATGGCTGAAATCGGATCCTAAAAAGAGGTGAGGTAGGGAGGGGATTTGAAAATGTATGATATCTCCATATTTTACATAGAAATAGAGAGTATGTTGTGAGATGAGATCACAAGTGTGTTATACCAGCACGTGGGAAATATGCTTAGTTGCCTTAAATGCACCCACTTCGTTTACCTTAAATGCAGTCGTCCGGAATCCCTGACCTGCCTTCGGGATAACCTCGTTCGATTGACCTTACTAGACGCCTCAGAACTAAGTTTACATTATTAAAGCAGAAGGGCAGTAAAGTAATTACGAGACTTCCCCAACGGTACTTGAAGATTAATGTAGCCTTTTACAACTTTAAGCAGATTTCACTTAAGGGAAATCAACTTTTGAGGTCGTACTCATGACGCGGTTTTCGACAAATTTCCTCAAATGTCCATCGATGCTACGCAGGAGATGACAAAAATGAGGTCCATTCAAAACTATAAAGATATATTTGCCTGTTAACACTCTAGTGGTCGCAATTTTGGTTTGATCGTTACCAAACTCCATATTTACAAGTTTTATGTAAAAATAATGATCAAGTTCAGTGGGGGAGGGAGGGGTTTAGAGAGGAGAATATCTCCGTTAATATACGTGGGATCGGAAAATGACGTTCTTGAATCGTGGTTCTATGCGTTTTTTTCGTAACTCAAGTATTAAGGGAGTTATTCCCAGTTTCTTTTAATTAACGTCAGTACCCCCTCCCCTTCTACTCACATCAGCATTTTACATATAAATAGAGAATATATGTGAATATAGCACAAATGTGGTATACCAACACGTGGGAAATATGCTTAGTTTACACAGTTCATGCATGGTGGACTTTTTTAAATCTTTTGGCTATTTTAATTTTATAAGTTACTCTATACAAATATTTTGGTTTCTTCAATTAGCTTAGTGATTTAGAATTTTCTAAACAAAAACTCTACTCCCGCTGATTCCAACTTGTTTTCCGGTAAATAATTTTTCTTCCAAACTTATTTTGATGCAGTGCACTATTACCCATTTTAGGAAGAAAACGTGTTTTAAAGGAATTAACGCTCCTAATCCTATGGTTTTTATGTGCTTTTAGTGTTCAGCCTCCCCATAGACGCCTAAATAAATAAAATAAGCTAAAATGTTTTGAACATTTGGTTTTTTTTAAGCAGTAAATTATTATGATCAAAAAACATATTTAAACGTTTTGATGAACATATATTTATATTCGTGGTAAACCACTAGTAATTCCTATATGATCTGTGATTATAGCCAAGATAAACTCACAAATAAAAGTTTATTGAAATCCTTGCAACCTATTTCAAGTTTCTGTAGAACAAACGATTTATAATCGTTCAATTGATTCCAATTTCGCCATAAATCTTTTGAGAATTGCCTGAAAACAAAAACGAATACCAAATAGAAATTGATTTTTTTCAATTTGTATAGAATTCCAAACACATTTTAGTTTTATTTGTATAGATTAAATTGATTATATAATCAACTGTATTTCATAATACTGTTCGACTGTTAAAACACTTTCATTTTCCTCTTTTAATATCAATTTATTGATAATGAGAAACATTCTTGATGGATTTTGTTATTATTTAGGAATTCGTCGATTATTTAATAAGGAAATGCATAAAATAAATGCAAGTTTCTTTACGTAAATCAATTAATCTATCAATATATATATTTTTAAAATAAACAACATTAATTGGTGAAACGTACAATCACAAATGTCTCTGTAAAACTAGTCAACTAAAAAAAAAAGAAAAAAAATCTGGGGCTACGTAAACTAAGCAGGTTTCCCACGAGAGGTTTGACAATAGAAAAATCTACATACTTTTAAACTTAACACCACCGTGAATATTAAGTGAACAAATACAAATGACAATGAGAAGTCATTCAGTCAATTTTCAGTTTAATAACCTTTACAACAGAAGGCATTTAATAGTAAACAAACAGGTCAGCCAACCTCTTAGAGCTGAAAGATAGAAATATTCTTGACCGGTAAGAAAATCAATTACTGAAATTTATCTGAATGTAATATATTAATTTCATTTAAAACTATTTACCATATTTAGTGTGGAAAATGAGTAATGAACCAGAATAATTGTCCCCTCTATCACTCTAATTTTAAGAGGGGGGAGGGGCTGTCAACGTTATTGCATGTAGCAACGTTTTATTGAACACAGCATTTGGTATTGCAACTTGAAATAACACGGTTCATGAAATGTTGCCTTCTTCTTAACGTGCGATGACAAAGAAGGGGGGTTTATTGATGATAGAGAAAGAATGAACATAACAATATTTATAGGTAATTTAATTTGCAATAGGATAGGTTCTGTACAACTTTGCTATCCAATTTATAGTAACTGAGATATTTCAAATATTCCAAGTTCCACTCTCTAACCCCCCCCCCCTTTCACTAGTCTAATTTCTGCCAATAACGAACTTGATCTTTAAAAAATGTGGATATAGAAATTTTTTGAAAATCGCACACATGAGTATAACCTCAATAGTTGAATTCCCTCAAGGAAATCTGATAAAAATGTAAACCAATTTTGTTGATAAAGTAATGTCTATAGATTTTTCTCTAACACTAATATTAAAAGAGTTATTGTTATTTTTGCCTTTCCGATTAAATCCCCGTTCCTAGAATTGAGATTTCCACTTAAAGCTACTATCTCTAACCTCAGATGACGAGCTCAAATTTCGGGTCTCATTTCTTTACGGTTCTAAGAAATAGGCAATAGAATATATGACGTAATCCGCGAGCAATTCAAGCACTTGGGAAACCAGCTTATATTACGAACCCGAATAGCTTTTAACACAAATTTTATTTAAAGGAAGTCAGCTTCTTGAAATTTTGGAAAATTTCTTCAAATGTCTATTGATCTAGCAGATGAAAACGAAATTCTTTGAAGAAGTTAACAGGTGCGCACACACAAATTTTGAGAACTCGATTCCAGGAGAAGAATAGTTACATCGACATCTAATCGACGTGCTGATTATTGAAATATTTGATAAATATCCCATGTAAATTTCTTATCTCAGATTTCTTGTTTACAACACATTCTATATGGAATTTACAAAACATATTTATCAAATATTTTAATAATCTGAAGGTCGATGTAGATGCTTATTTCTTCTGGAATCGATGCTTCAATATTAGACCTTTTTTATGTAATTGATTTATGCAAAAAATCGGTTCATCATTTTAATGTAATCAGTTGATGGGTGTTGTACGTCTCCATTTTGTCAGACTCGACGTGGCCGTCTCGGATAAGTTCGAATCTTTATGCGTCCGTTATTATGCGTGGGATGGAAATATTGTATAGAACCAATATTATTGCAAAGTAAATAAACTGTTAATGTTGTTATATACATATTTTGTCTGTCATGGACATTAACCGAGATATTTTGATTTTTTAATTTTTAGCCTTAAGTAAACCCCCACTCCTTCTCATATCATATTAACAATAAGCTGTTATATGATGTACTCTGTTCTAAGCATATATACCAACTATTGTTTTCAAGAGACATATTAGTTAGCAAATTAGTTGCGTGATGACGCCATCGATTAACATTTCCCGTCCTAACTCGAAAATATTTATTTGGTCTATACCATACACGATATTTAACCTTTTCTGGCAAGACTAAGGATCATATTTGTTATTGGCTGTAATCGGACATGGAATAGTGGGGGTTTACAGGGGGGGGGGATTCGAAAATTCAAAATGTATCCGTTATTATGAGTGGGATCATAAAATGTAATAGACCCAATCTTGTTAAACTATTGATGTTCTATGCATTATTCCGTAACTCAAATAGCAGGCGAGTTATTCGTACTTTCTTGTTTTCAATCTTCATTAAACCCCCTATTCTACTCATCAATATTTTATTTAGGAATAGAAAATATGTAGTGAGATAAAAGGTCACTAGTGTGTCACACCAGCACGTGGGAAATCTTCTTAGTTTACACAGCCCCTGTGTGAGAGCTTTTTTTTTTTCTTCAGTACTTCATACTTTATTATAAAAAAAGAAAAAAGTACAGAGAACCCATTTTCAATTAATGTTAGAGTAATTGTTTCTTTATCTAAAAATAATCATACATGCATAAATAAATTTATATTCTTTGATGACAAAGGTTCTGCGTAAAAGAAAGACTTCTGTCACGGCTGGATACTCCAGTATCTAAGTTTGTATTCGCGCCTGGAGTTGCCAAGGAGATATCGATTGGGCATATTACTGGAGAAGGGTTCGACAACCCTAATCTGATAAGCCCTTTAAGGCCTGGCTTACCCTTACAAAGGAGAACTCTTAACTTATTTTAACCCCTAGCCTTTTTTAATCTATTTATGGGGAGGTATAGTTGTATAAGTACATCAAATATCGATTGTAGTAAAATTACACTTCCACTGGCCTCGTTGTTAACGGTTAAAATACCGTTGGAGTACAAAACTCGAATTAACATTGTATAAGGACTAAATATTTCTCTGTTCAGCCATTCTTTTGAAATATTAGTGAAGTGTGAGGCAATGATTCGAAGTAGAAATTAAACATTTAGTTTCATTCTTTTTTCTCACTGAGTAACTTTCTAATTCTGAGAAGCATTTCCAAACATAATTTATTTTGCTTCAAAACCTTGAGTTTATTATTTTGTTGTTTATTACTTTTATGGGGGATATATACATTTATATAGTTTCCTTGGAACTAGTAATATTATTTTTTATGATTATAATATTGATGCGTTTATATTTAGAGATGTACTTAACAATTTAACCGCTCAAGCTATCAGCTGTTTTGAAGCAAACCACTATTCCTGGTTCGTACTTGTAAAATATCAAATAGTGTACCGAATGTCATTACCTTTCACAAATTCCAAAAAATGTTTAATACATTCCAGCAATATTCTTAATGAAATAAATATATTGTTTCTAGTCGAAAATCAATAAAGATTACATTAGATTAGCATTAATTGTAAATAATAGACTTTGTTCAGCCATTTTGTTATTATTCCAGCCGTGAAGTATGCGGTGTGAATATGAACACTTTCTGGAAAGAGAACGCATTTTTGTGTTTACAAATAAATGATCATTATTCTAAATACGATATATTTTTTGTAAACTTCTCCAGACTTAGTATTCAAGATTCTTCTATTCGTTATATATTTATTATTCACTAAATGAAACTATTTTTTCTCTTAACAGATTTTATAGTTTATTTGTCCTTCATGTTTCGTTTTTTTTGTTTTTTTTTATAACAATCAATTAAAAAAATTTTAAGAGTTCATTTTTTTTATTGTATTGTAATCTCCTGCATGATTCAAAATAGCATTATAACAAACGTAAATGCACTCATTTAATGACAGAAAAATAATTACTAATTCCAGCAACTAATGGTTATGAATTGTCCGTCCACTTTTTTCTCGTCAAAACAAAATTACAAAAAACTTACAAATAATTTTTCAAGATTTTTTAAATTGATTGTTATGGTTTATAAAAAGATGATGGCTCTTGGAGATAAATTAAGAAATATGCAGAGCTAAATTGGAATAAAAGCTAAGGAAAGTTGAGAAAAAGTGGTTATATTTTTGCGACTCACTGCCCTGATATAGGAATCTGTACAATATTAAATATTTTTAAATAAGACACAATACCCAGAATATTGTACCCCCCCCCTCCCCCCAATTCTTATATAAAAATTTCCCCACAGGAAAAAAACAAAATAAAAAAATGGCCAAGTAATGAGTCCAAAAAAATGATCCATTCTAGCACAGAACGTTTCAAAAACGTCACATGTTAAATTTGTTCATTGGAATATTAAAGCTTCATTTAAAAATGTTTAAATTTTTTTTAAAAAAATGCCTTTTCTTATTTATGTTGTATAATCTAATTATGAAAAGTAAAAAATATAAATTTCACCCAAGTTCTATTAGAATACTTGACTTGGGATAAAATGTTAATGGTATGGTGGAGACAGTAACGGTGCTACTGTTTCTTTATTAGCTGTCATTAACTTGTATCTATCTGATTAAATTAAAAATAAGTAAATAGGAACAATGACCGTTAATAGTGACTATGCCCTTCTATTAGTCTCATTTCTATTATGTACTTCTGAGTTTGTACATGACATCAGAATCTTGTAATGTGGATGGAGTGTAAGAAAGCAAACGTCAGAATATAAACAGCAAGTCACTACGCATAATACCTTATATAATAAGATGATAAGGCGTTTAATACATCTTTAACACGCAGTAAATTTCTAGTCACAAATTAGTTTTTAAAATGCAATATAAGTAGTATAATGACAATAGACAAAAAGATCGAATTGCAATAAATATTTTATGCATATGCCCTTACTGACTTACAGTTTTTATATTTTGCTTAAGTATTAGCAGCTGAGAAATGTGTCTCTCTATAGAATCACCCGATAGCTTGAGCGGTTAAATTATTAAATGAAGCTCACACATTTTCATAATTTTCTTTCAATAATTGAAAAAGTAATAGCTTTTCAGGCAAAAGAAAGGATCTTAAGGTCTCAACTCAGATCTTTATTATCATATTTCCAATAGCAGACGTTTATTATATTGACTGGGAGGAATAATTTTAAAGATTGGTTAGTACTCTAAGACAGTGTCTTAGAGAATTATGAATTGCCTTAATAAATGAGAGATAAAAATTTACCCTGTATGTTTTTAGCATTGTTAATGCCCAGGAGGGCGAAAGGTCTGCTATTGGAAATAAGATTATAAACATAGCTGAGTTGAAACCTTAAGATCCTTTCTTTTGCCTGAAATATTTTAATTGGTCTTAGTAAGGATTAGATGCTGTAATAGCTTTTTTCCACTGGAGTATATAAAAAGAAAACTACGGAAGATCCAAGGGCAAGGGATTCTGCATTTAGTTTTAATATCACTGTAGCTGGCAGGCATACATTTATAACACCCATTAAGTACTCGTACGTTATTATGAGTAAACATCAGTCAGTGTTAAATGCGTCATGTTCAAGGTCAGGAAAGGGTTTTCAAAATGTTTTCTGTATGATCATGGTATTGTAAAATATTAATGCCAAATTCTCGCTGGGTTTTTTTATAAAAATATGTTTTAGAGTTTTGCTAAACCATTTATAAAAATATGGGTTGTTGGCATTGTGATGACCCCCCTCCCTCTCCTTCACTCTTTTAGAAGTTTTTTTTTTTTTTTTTTTTTTTTGAAAATCACAAGGTATTATCACTTCATTACTATATTGTGCCAGAACATCTTTTGGTTCCTTAAATTGTTGAAAATACTCGTTAAACGCCTTTTGAGTCTTTCGAGAATTTTGAATCTGTCTCATTTTATTAAATTAGCTCTTAAGACACATTAATAAATAGGAGATCAACAAATTCTGTGTGACCATTGTGTACTGTTTTAGAACGAGAGCGTATTTTATAAGTCCTATCGTACAAAATGTGACCTCAATTCAATTTTCGTTGAAGATGATGGTGGAATGTCAATAAATGAAAACCGCGTGAAATATCTACCGTTTATTTATTTTTCTTCTTCATGCGTCCTCTATGACACCTCTTCAGGAGTTGTACACTTATTATAAAAAGATTCGCCCTGCCACCGAGACGGTCACGTCAAGACTGACAAAATAGAGACGCGCAACACCAATCAGCTGGTTACATTAAACTTTTGAAATATCGATATCAGAAGAACACACATCACATCTACATCTAATCGACTTGCTGTTTATATAAATATTTGATTAATATGCCATGTAAATTTCTTATCTCAGATTTTCTGATCACAATATTGTTTGCTTTTATAAAGTGGATTATATTACAGAAAACGTGTGGAGGAAAAATAAATATATTTCACGTCTTTTTCGTCTATTGAGCTTCCATCATTTCACCTACAACGAAGTATTTTTTAAGGAATTTCTGAATACACCAGAGTGCGTTTTGACAGATTTCTCTTAAGGGAAATCAGCTATGAGGTCGTACTCATGACGCGATTTTCGAAAAATTTCCTCAAATGTCCATCGATCCAACCCAAGAGATGATGACAATGAGATTCATTTAATATATATATGTATATATATATATATATATATATATATATATATATATATATATATATATTACCGCTTTAGAGGTCGCAATTTTATTTGAACGTAACCCAACTCGATATATAAGCGATCGATTCATTAAAAACTATAGATCGAATTCGTTAATGGGTGAAATGAAACCAGTGGGGGGGGGGGTTAGAGGGAATTTCGAAAATTCAAATATCTACATTATTATACATCGCATTAAAAAATTGTTTAGAACAATCTTATTGCAAATAAAATTTACTATAAATATTCTTATGTACGCTCGTTCTCTATCTTAAGTAGTAACGGAGATATTTGCATTTTTAAGTTTTCAGCCTTCAGTAAACTCCCACTCCGGCTCACGTCATATTAACAATGAGTTGTTATATCATAAACCCACTTTATTTCAAGCTTAAATACCAAATCTTATTTTCATTAAACGGTTTTTTACATGGAAATAGAGAATAAGATCACAAGCGTCTCATACCAGCACGTGAGAAACCTGTTTACTTTACGAAGCCCCTGCGTGACGGACTTTATGTTGACCAGTTTACTTAACTAACGTCAGTCTCCACTCTCCAAAGCCCTCTTTAACGGCGTGCAATTTGAAGTGTATTTAATCATTTGAGTATTTCCTCTATCTACAGTGTCAACACTACAGTCTGATCAAAACAACCCTTTTCAGTATGATTATTAAAATGTTTGGAGTTTGTTTTCTAGTTTATCTACGACGAAAAACCAAACTAAGAACTAGCAGTATGTGTCATTAAATTTGATCACCACAAACCCTATGAGCTGATTGTATTTACTCTAATTTTATGATCTCGCTAATATTTATGTAAATAATTTTAAGACTCATATTATGTTGTTATTATTATTATTTTTTAACGTCCACTTTTTGTAACTTAGGCTAATTGGGACGGGTTATTTACAGGTTACCACCCTTTTCTAGCCAGGGTGGGATTTTAGGACGTTATTTAATGAATTTCGTCACTAAATAATTTCCTTTGCCCAGGCAAGAATCGAAATCGCCACTCTAGATTTACCATGTGAGATAAAGGTCAACGCTTTAACTCGCATGGCTAACCTGAGCTCCCATATTATGTTGTGTTCTAATATTAATACAAACACTCCCTTCTAGAACTCAGTGAACTAGCCAAGTTTCCTAAGAGTGTGTCCTATCACACTATCCCTTATCTTACCCGATTACTGTCACAATATTCTCTTCTAGCCTACCCTGACATATAGCTACTTCATCATTTACTTATCTCGTTTCAATAAATTTCTTTAAATCTACATAATTATTTATATAAATTTACTTGTTTCTATAAACATATTTCCATTTCTATAAATCTACACTATTATTTATTCTTTCCTCATTTCCAATGGAGCAATTTTCAGCATTTGTGAATCAATATTTCAACTAATTTCATATTAAATACGACTTGAGAAAGCATTACCTTTTCTAATTAATAAGATATTTTAAGAGGTACAATCACTGAATTTTAAAGTATTCGAAGTGACTGCCAGTCCTAAAATCCTGCGATTGTCTTACATCTTTACTGTTGTAAAACTAAGTCTGATATTCTATTCCCGTTGATAGATAGATGTATGCCTAATATCTTATGTCTTGCACATGGATTAAAAGTTCAGTTAAAAATGTATATTTTTCGAATACATTCAAAGTTAAAAAAAAAAAAAATCTATATATAAAGGTACCAGTAGAGTTAACCAGGCAAATATAAAAAGCAAATGGGTCTCGCATGGCTGCGTGAAAGAAGCAAATTTCCCACGCTCAGAAACGATACTGCCATGTCGACTACTGGTCGTTCTAATTCATATAACTTCTATAGTAGTTTCCCTATTTAAGCAAGACTAGAAACATAAGATCGGATAAGTGGTTATTAATATAAATGCTTAAAATGAGAATCAAAAGAAAATGGGATAGATGTTTCCTGAAAGATACAAACAAATATAAATCTGTAATAATAATAGTATACTTTTGAGTCAGAGAAAAGTTTATAAAATTACTATTTCATGATATCAACAATGTTGGTTTTGTAAGAATTTTCGATTAGGCCCTTATCATATAAAGGAGATATTTTATTCCTTCCTCTATTACCCGACTCCTAGTCGTTATGTTTGCCAATAATGGACTAGGCCTTTAGTTACATTTTTATTTCAAAGAACAACTTCTTGCACTTGTCGCGAGCCGAACTCAATTACCCTAGATATCAAGTCCGGTGTTCTACCAATAGAACTATAGTCACAACTGCCAAGTACGAAAAACTCTTCTCTCTAAGCTAACTCTCCAAATACGGCGCCTCGCGTCCGTCGAATGAAATTATTTGCCCATTAATGGCTTGAAGTTCCTATTTCTCCTACCAAATATAAACAATGTATTTTATTTTTATAAGTGTAGAATAATTAGTAATTTAATTTTTTTTTCCTCTTAAGACAATAATTTTCTTGTCGCGGGATATCAGGCGGTCGTCGAAAGCTGACATAAGACACTTTATTGTCCGTCACGAAAGATGAACTAACGACGTAGGGAAAAGCTTAAGGTGATTTCCCATAAACTGGGATGACACTCAGACGACAATTCACTGTTTTTCCCTCAGCTTCCTATGCAAGCAAAAGAAGAAATTTAAGACAGTTTAAGTACTAAATGTTTTAACTATCAAAGATTGTGAACGCCACAGCTTTGACAGACATATATCATATATAACGTTGTAAGGACCCAATTTTAGATGTATCGTGGACATAGACCAGGGGTCTCCAAACTTTCCAGCCTTAGGGCCATACTGATTACTCCAGTAAGTTCCGAGGGCCAAAACCATATTATCATTGTTGCCGGTGGTAAAAAGTGAAATAGTCCACTGATGAAAAAAAAAGTCCGAAAAAGTACGCAACGTTTAAAAAAGGCTGCAAATCGGACTAAAGTCCGTAGATGTTGGATTCATTTCAATAATTTCTTAGTTATTATATACTGAAGTTAAATTTTCTGCATATTATACATGTCCTTACTCATTACAATTCTGTGTTTCTTTATCCAAATTATCACAAAAACAATATCAATAAGCCTACAACAATGTTATGAGTAGTTAGCCCATGACCATATCAATGTAGATGTCATATTAATAATTATTCAACATAAAATTAGAATACTTCAGTAAATTAAATTTAATTTGCTATAAAAAATATGTTCTCTAAAAGGAGTTTTCAAGTATGCTAGCTCTCCGCGGGCCGGACAAAATCTGTCCGCGGGCCGGATGTGGCCCTCGGGCCGTAGTTTGGAGACCCCTGACATAGACGGTATTATTTTTCAAAAATCCCGTCATGAGTAAAACCTCAGTATAAACGAAAGTAAATAAATTCATATTGGGGTTTGCCCTGGACCTGATTTCACAGGCGTTCTTGTATCTCCCCCCCCCCCTGTATCTCAGAAAATTTTCTTTAAAAAAAACCAACACGACAAATCGCAAAGTGGTTTTCTCAATATAAATTTTCTATAAACAACATTTTGAAAAATTGACTCAGGTCGGGTTCTCACAAAGCCGTTCATTGCCGTTTCAATTAGGTAGCGTTTCATACTGTAATGGTTTTTTTTTTTTAAATACTAAACTTACATAAGAGACTGTCAGCAGTTTTTATATTTCTTCCTTATCCGAATTCAGTTTCGTTATTTCATAGTTGGACAGAGTTAGTATCAAAGATCGCTTCGATACTCACAACTAAGTGTTGTTGATCACGTCGACTTGTTTGGCGTCATTTTGATAGCTTATCATAATTGATGGATTATAAGGAAACTGAATGAGTTAATTGTCTTGGTACCATTATATCCAAGAGTCCGACCGAAAATGTAAGGCTTACTGACTAAATTGCTTTTGTCGGATTTATTTAATATATATGAAGTTTATGATGATAATTTATGCAGCTTTAATCATAATTTATTTACTAATACAGGTCATGTTTGCGCTAAAAAAATTCATTTGAAAAGGAAAATAAATTTTGTACCGCTTAGTATCTTGTTCGTTACTCTTAAGTATATTTCCCAAAGCGAATAAAATAAAAGTGATTTACGTTATGCTTCGTTTGCAGGCAACTTGAAACTTAGGTATATAATGTTTGCTGCTAGTGTGGGATTTAAACTGGACAGTCTTAATATGCATATTATATGGTTGTTGATTAATTGCATAGGCTGAACAAAAATTGGCGGAAAAAAAAAATTTTAACAACATATATTATCACGAATTATAAAAATTGGGGGGAAAAATTATTTAATCCCTTAATCGTTTGATTCCAAATTCACTTAAACTTTCTATATTCATAATCTATCGTACACAATTCAACTACAGGTAGTGTATTTAAGAATAACAAGTAGTAGGTAATAAATTCCTTTTTCTGAAGGGTCGGCGATGTTTTTTCCTGCGTCTCCCCTTTAAATTTCTATGCCAATTCGCTTTATCGTTTTATGCCTCTCCTTACTGTGTACGGTATAAAAATGATACAGTTTTTATAAATAAAGAAGACTGGGGAACATACCAATCCTAATCCTAAATGTAAATCCTTTACATAGTGATTACTTCTTAGTTTCTTGTCCCATAATCGAAATGACAACTCTCGAAATATCTGTTATTCTTCAATTCCCTTCCATATTTCAGCTAATTGTAAAGTCATGAAAACAACCTTATTTTCAACATTTGAACCGTTTGTTCAACCAAATCCAGGAAAAAAGTAGGTAAACAAACACGTTGAAATCAGTCCCACCTAACCTTGTGGGTATGCTAATGAATTTCATGTTGGATGTATGGAAATGAGAAAGGTTGACGTCGTCGGTTCCTGCATTGGAATAACAGGTCTATATTGAGAACTCCGGAACTTCTATCCACATTCGTTCTGAATATTAATTGATAAATACTATAATTTGTTAAGTGTAGATTTATATTTATTATTAAAATTTATTGTTGGCAGGATTATCCTTATAAAACGTGTTTTATTTTATATACTTAATAGAAAGGCGTTTTCTAACTTTAATTTTGGCAATTTAGGAATAAATGTCTTTTGAAATATTGATCATTAAATAGCGAATTCAAAGTAAATAGAAACACTAAAATGTGGAACTTTCCCTCCTCAAATGTTTTTTTTAAATTTTATTTCACGTTATTTATTTCTAAAAAATGGGCGTTATTGTTTCTAAGAATGGACCTTAGAAAGTCAGGACAATTTGCAAACACTTTCGCTGTCCCAAAATTAGGTTTGAAGGTATCTGTATATAATAAATAAGCAAAACATTTAATTAATATATAAATTCCAAACACCTTAAAAAACAACAACATGGTTATGTCTTCAGTGAACTTATTTCAAGTTTTTTTCCCTGCCAATTGATCATTGCCCGCCTCCACATCGAGAAGAACTATTCCTCGACTCTTAACAGCCACGGAGAGCTTATGTCCCTGCTTTCAGTGAGTCCCGGTTCCCTTGATGGTTCCGCCCAACAGCAATTTTGAGAATTTTGAAAATTCGAAATATCACCGTTACTAAACGTCGGATCGAAAAAGTGCAAAGAATCAATCTTATTGAAAATTACATGTACTATAAATATTGTTAAATACATTTATTCCCTATCTTCAATATTAACCGAGGCATTTGCATTTTTCAGTTTTCAGCCTACAGAAAACCCCCACCATGTTACATAAACAATACTCAGTTATGCAATTAACCTCATTATTCGAAGCTCAAATACCAAATATTGTTTTCAAGAGACCTTTATTATACAAGATACATGCAAATATGTTCTAGTGACCCCCTCCCCGTCTTAAGTTTTTGGTCTACTTAAATTTGATTGAATGAGATAAAAATTATTTTAATTCGTTATAAATTATTGTACTAGATATACTAATTAGTTTTCAATCAAATTAATACGTTATATTCAGATATATTTCAGTAATTGTTTTTCTCTCCTGTGAGAAGTTGGCAGAACAGTTTGTTTACATTTCAGACGCTTCCCGTAGGGAGGTTTCTTATTGTCTTATGCATTCATTCACTTAATATTCACGGTAGTGTTGTTTTACCAGTATGTAGATTTATCTATTGTTAAACTTCAAGCGGGAAATCTGCTTAGAAGACCATCCGGAATCTGATGAGATAAAGCTTTTCACCCTAACCATTGAACCAACGTGGCCTGTGATCCGAACGAAGGTTAATTGAGGAAGGTATGAGGCTATGGTGGTGGTGGGTATCATTTTCAATAGGAAGAAAAATTGCCAAGACAACTGAAATCGTTTTTATTTATTTCTGGAGATTACTTAATGTCTTTCAAAATACCATCTTCATATTTTTGTTATTTCTACGTTGCATACATATTTAATTGTTTAAAATACGTCTACTCCTTGCAAGCATTGAAAAAGAAGAAGATATCTCTGCTTTGCTCTGATATTGACACTAGAGAAATGACGCTATTTTGTGCAAATGTTATGTTTGGGAGAACTCTGCAAACATTTAAAATAAACTTTTATTTAAATAAAGATGTCAACCTTTATTCTATACGCCTAGATTTTATAGCAAAAAGAGGCACTCTATTCTTTAGGGTAAAACACACCATTTGAACATGTCTGATGCAAAATATTTAAGAAAAAAATTTAGTAAAAAATTAAAAACAACTTAAGTATCCAAATATTTGTTTTATACTCGGTGAACTTTGAAAAATGAAAACTTTTTATTCCCTCCCCCGGTCCACTTTTAATGGAAGCGTTAGTCCTCATGAGTCCAATTTAAAATAAATATTTAATTCGGAAGATATTAAGGAAAATCTTTGTACATATTTCTGCCATTTCCGAAAAAAATATATCTGCTGAAAAGCTTTCTTTCGACTTATATTTGGTTTTATAGCAAGCGCTTTAATTTCAGTGCCCAGTCAATATACAAACCATTTATACACTTCAATTAATTTAAATAACTACTACAATGAGTAATTTAAGAAATTAAAAATACGCGATGAAAATCTGTAATCTAAAATGTTTGGTAAAATATTTAAAAGATGAACACATTTTTATATTTTAAATCACATTTTAAAATTTAAAATATTTTATTGGATGACCCCTTTCTTAGATCATTCGCTTGTTGTAATTACATGTATTAAAATTTAGTTTCATACTCCAATATTTATATAAATTATTTGTATGGTGCCTGGGCACTAGAGATGAACGTGCAGAAACGTGCTCTGTCACTTGTGATATCAATAGTTCGTGGAAGGAAAGCTTTTGTTGTTAAAACTTGATTATCTTATGAATGCATTGTGTAAAGCGTTCGAATAAGAAAACTTTTTTGATTGGCCAGAAGTTTAGTTTAGAAGGATATAAATCTAAATCCGATGCCTATTTTCTTTAATCCTTGTTTCTTAAAAGTAATCAAATTATGGAAATATTTTATTACTAATTAAAAAATTTGAAAGCCATATTGCAGTATCAGGTGTTGTGCCAGTTGAAAGACAATTTGTGCTCTTCCTCGCTGGTCCTTTTTACCGTTGGAAACCACTTATCTGAATCCCGTTATTTCTTTTCTGTTGCATGGAGGCCTTTATCAAGTTAAACCCAGAGTTTTTGCAACTTCCTGTTAACACACCTCCTCGAGACCCCTACTCCTAAGCATGTCAGACGTTAAGTAATGAACGTAAGACTGAAAGTGAAAATAATTATCTCCCACATACAAAACTTGGTTAAGCGTGAAGCTTAGTTCATATTTTCATATTATTTATAAACAATTTCTACTCTAGATTTTCTTATAAAAATAAAAATGGTTATAATAGTCAACAAACATGTTTATGGACGTGCTTTGTTTACCGATATATTAAAGATTCAATTCTAATGATCAATGAAAAATCCATCACGAGTTTTTTCTAAACTAAGCAGATTCCCCAAATTCTGGAATAGAACAATGATCATATTATTAAAGAACACAATCTTTAGTTTCTCAATTATAATTAATCGTCAAAAAATATATTCTTTAGTATTACATGGAACGGTTAAATTGATTGCATCATATCGAATATTTATTCAAGTGTCCCTCACAATCAAGGTCCGATTTAAGCAATACGTCGTATTCAAGGATGGAATAAGACGATTCTTGATACATTTCCTTCTTGTTAGTGTGGGAGGGAGTTGTCACTGAAGGCTCAAAATGAAAAAGTCCGTCAAGCAGGGGCTGCGTAAACTAAGCAGATTTCCCACGTGAAGTTTTACAATAGAGAAATCTGCCTAATAATAACAGTAGTAGTAAGGAATCTCTAAACCTATTCACGAGGGAAGAACAGTTACAGAAACGGCCGCACTAGCTCTCGGCGGAAAGTCCCGAACATAGCCGACTTCACACACAATACAAATGCAAATATCTCGGTTAATATTCAAGATACAGAATAAATGTATACAACAATATTTATAGTAAATTTAATTTCCAATAAGATTGATTCTCCCCCCCCCCCACACTGGTCCGATTTCAGCCATTAACAATCTCTCTTTTTACATAAAACGATTAAATTTCGAGTTTTGTAACGATCAAACAAAAATTGCGACCGTTAACAGAGAAAAATATACTTATATATATATATATATATATATATATATATATATATATATATATATAATTTTGAACGGACCTCATTTTCGTCATCTCCTGGGTAGGATCGATGGACATTTGAAGAAATTTTTCGAAAATCGCATCATGAGTACGACCTCAATAGCTGATTTCCGCCAAGAATGGGCTGCGTAAACTAAGCAGATTTCCCACGTTCTAAAATGACTCACTGGTGATCACATCTCAACACATATTCGAACTGAAAAACAGAAAATACTTATCACTCGTTTAATACGTATTTGAGTTATGATAAAATGAATAGATAAACAGTTGTAGAGCATCAATATTTTAACAAGATTGGTTCTACTCAATTTTTCCATCCGACTCATCATAACTCAGATATTTTGAATTTTCGAATTCCTCCTCTATAACCTCTCTGGTCTCTTGAAATCAATATTTGTTATTTAAGTTTAGAATAAAGAGGTTCATGTTATAACTGACTATTGTTACTATGACATGAGCAGGAGTGGAGGTTTACTGAAGGCTGAAATATAAACATTTCAAATATCTCGGTTAATATTCATATTCTGAGAAAATACAACATTTTCAGACACTTAAATTTACAATAAGATTGGTTCCATACGCTTTTTCGATCCGACGTATAATAACGGAGATATTTCGAATTTTTTTTTAACTCTCCCTCTCTAAACCTTCCTCCCCCCGGTCCGATTTTAACCGTTAACGAACTTGATCTCTAATTTTGAATGAAACGCTTATGTTTCGAGCTTGATAACGATAAAACAGAAATGGCGGCCACTAGAGCGGTAACAGACATATATAAATAATTTTGAAAAGACCTCATTTTCGTCATCTACTAGGTAGGCTCGATGGACATTTGAGGAAAGTTTTCGTAAATCGCGTCATGATTAAAACCTCAATAGCCATTTTCCCTTAAGGGAAATCTGCTAAAATACAAATAACTCTTATATAAACAATAACTCTTAATATATATCTCTAATAACTCTTAATTAAACAACAATTGTAGAGTAATGCATATATTTTTTATTTTATTTATTTACGTCCACTATTTCCAGACTCCGGCCTCCCTGATAAATAATGCATATATAGTAAATTGTTATTATAATATTTTCCATTATTATGGGCATATTGAAAGTTTTATTTTGCCCGTTAGGTTTAGGGAAGAACTTTAATTAGTTTATTTAACTATTAACAAGTGCAACCATCAGTTTTGAAAGATGAGATGAATACATTTTTTCACGATTTTCTCAGCACTTCATATTTGCCATTAGTCAGTTTTCAAAAATCGACTCAACAGCGATTTCCTTTACTGGAAAATTTCTAAAACGAAAACTTTGTTCCATATGCCCAGAAGGGGCCAAGACCTGCAACAAGGCATTTGGAGGGGGAGTGGGAGTTATGATAGCACACTCTACAGGTATAAATAACCATTCGAGATCAAAACTTCAAGCAACCCCTAAAACTAAAAAAAATTAAATTAAATTATTTATTAACGTCAACTTTTTGCAACTAAGGCTAGCTGGGACAGGTTATCTACAGGTTACCATCCTTTTCTAGCTAGGTTGGAACTAAGGATTTTATCCAGTGAATTCCGTCACTAAATAAACTCCCACTGCCCAGGGTGGGAATCGAAGTCACCACTCTAGGTTTACCATGCGAGATTAAAGTCTTTGCTTTAATTCGCATGGCCAACCTGAGCGAATCCCTAAAAGTTAAATCGCTAATAAGAATCAAGTTGGTTAGAGTCCTGTGGATTTCTATTAAATAAATGATTTTCCGCGAATTATTTTTACGTTTTATACCGTCCATTGGCAATTACACAATAAGTACAGGGGAGCGAGGCGAGGTGAAGGTGAACCTCTTACTTAGTATGGAGGCCAGGATCCGCCGTTCCCTTATGAACCATTCAACTCTCATTTCTGTTTTATTTCTAAGGTTGTTTATTCAATATCTCTACATGAAGTAACCTTTACACTATCAAAAAGAAGGAAGGAATTGCATTCATTTATTGTCAGGAACAAATAAATATTACAACATTACACCAACAACGCTTCATATTA
Organism: Riptortus pedestris; assembly: GCA_019009955.1. Classification (NCBI taxonomy): domain Eukaryota; kingdom Metazoa; phylum Arthropoda; class Insecta; order Hemiptera; family Alydidae; genus Riptortus; species Riptortus pedestris. The sequence continues at coordinate 125,209,097 of CM032229.1, read as the reverse complement.
AGGGAGCCACGTCATAATTTGGCTATAGAAATGTTCTAATTATTACTGTATGAAGATTCTCATAGTTCAGCTCTTAGTAGTAGGTTTCCAATCCATTATATTCAAATTTAAGAGTAGAATTAATGTAGGTGTCTGTGTAGAAATAGTAAAATTGTTCACTATTTTTTTATTTCTGACGTGACGTCTATGAAAACTGAAATACTTCTAGTTATAGAATAATGAAATTTCATATTTGAAATTATTGTAACACCAAGTTGTGGGCCTCCTCTTTTGATCGAAATCGACGAAGAGAGGGGATGGTTAGAGAAAATGCGTAAATAAAAAAAAATCAAATATCTCCGTACATATTAGAGATAAGAAAGATTTGTAAAGGACCTTTTTTGATAATCATTCTATCTATAAATTATTTTCCATGACATTTTTCTACCCTATGCATTGGAACGGAGACACAACACTTTCTATGAAATCATTTAAAATAAAATGCAATCAAACATTCCGCTTATTTTATTTAATTGGAGTACAAGGATGTCATGTGGTACCCACATCAGCTTTTTCTTTATATGAAAAATCATTCTGTCCAGTATTACACTTAACCCCAGACGCGTAAAAACATTTGTTTCTATTAATTCTTGACTACTAAAACAACAATTTCATAGTGAACTTGGGAGAGGAGAATATTCATTTTCAGAAATCGGACGTATTCTCTGACTTAGATGGTTACAAGGACCTGGGGTGCCAGGCGTCCCTCCATATTGAATATATTTTTCTTTCATATATTACAAAAATAATAACATTTATTCTGCTAACCACATATTTCATCACCGAAATTATTTTTGTGGTCACTGAAATGGGATATACACCAGAAATTTTCCCCGAGAAAAGGTGAAATATCCCTAAAATTACGCTTCATCTAATATTTTAACAAGTCAAGCAACATTGCAACTTTAAAAAATAGAAAAAAAAGACAAATACCTTTTTTATGGTGTTTTTTTAATTTAAAAAATTAAAATTTTTTGAATTATGAATCAAACCAAATTTTAAAATATCTTTCATTCAGTTTAATGTTCAAATTATTCTATACCTATAACAAATAGTATAACGTCGATAAGTTATATACTTGAGAGAAAAAAATCCAGGAGAATTAGCTAAACGAAGACGAAACATGCCACCAAAAGTTTTTAATCATTTCCAAGTTCCTTAGCATATTTTCAATCAAATATAATAGTTTTTAGAATCAATATTTTTAAGTGTGGCCGACATTATGAATTAAAGTATTGCCTACATACATTGTTTTATTCTATAATACACAAAAGATCATCTTTTCTTTCAGCGTAAACTTATGTAGATCTCGCACTGGTTGTGTTGTGGGTTCATATTTCAGCTGCCAGTAGTGTAGAGGCACTATCTATCCCTACCTTACGTTATTTATCCTTACCCTACCACCTTAATTAATACCTTCCTATCAGATATGCTGGGTCTCAGATTAAAAAAAAAAAAAAAAATTAAAAAAAAAAAAAAATCTATCCCTGCCGACCAAGGCACAGGTATACTAGGGCCTCAGATAAAGGACAAAAAAAAGGCACAATTTTCCATAATAAAACATTTTACGATTAATTTAATGCCATATTATTATATTAATTTAATATTTAATCCTTCAAATGAGTTAAAATTCATTTATGGCGCACTAAACAGTGTTTCCAGGCTCGAAAAACGGTTCATTTACAGTGAAAAAAAAAATAAACTTTTAATAATTCACTACTGTAATGTAGACCTTTGTCTAGATTATTTTTAAGTAAATTTACGATTTTTAAAAGTTGTTGAGATATACATGCAATCCTCTACGTTCAAGATTAGCAATCTATAAAGTAAAATTAGATTTTGATCTGGCGGGAAGTCCTCACACGGCTATCATCTTGTTTTGATGAAGGCCTAAAATCGAGGTTGAATGATATAGTGCTCCTGAATGGCCTCTATCGTTTGAACTTCCCGACCAAGCTCAATCATCTTATGATGGTTTTGATTGAGACTACTGACCTTGGGCAACTTATAACTCAGAAATTTATCAAAATAAGTCTTTAAAGCTCTTAATATTCATTCAATAATTGTTATTTTTAAGAAATACTTAACAAAGTCTATGCGTTTTTACTGCATTATAGCTTAAATGTTTTCGGTTGAGAGACATAGAGCTTCGTAATATTTTTAGCAGATTTTTTTTTTTTTTTAGGGAAATCAGCTATTGAGGTTGTACTCATGACGCGATTTACCAAAACGTTCCTCATATGTCCATTGCTCCTACCTAGGAGACGACGAAAATGAGTTCCTCTCAAAATTAAATAAATATATATATATATATATATATATATATATATATATATATATATATATATATATATATCAGTTACCGCTCTAGCAGACGATATTTTTCGTTGCTTGGCACCAAACTCGATATATATAATACGAGTATAAGCATTTTATGTAAAATTAAAGATCAATTTCATTAATGGCTGAAATCAAATCAGTGGGAGAGGGGGAATTTCGAAAATTCAAATATCTCCGTTCTTATACGTTGGATTGAAAAATTGTATAGAACAATCTTATTGGAAATAGAATTTACTGTAAATACTGTTATATACATTTATTCTCTATCTTAAGTATTAATGGACATATGTGCGTTTTTAGCAGATTTCCCTTCGGGGGAATCAGCTATTGAGGTCGTACTCATGACGCGAGTTTCGAAAAATTTCTTCAAATGTCCATCGATCCTACCCAGGTGATGTCGAAAATGAGGTCCGTTCAATATTATATATATATATATATATATATATATATATATATATATATATATATATATATATGTCTGTTAACGCTCTAGCGGTCGTAATTTTTGTTTGATCGTTACGAAACTCGATATTTAACCGTTTTATGTAAAAAGACAGATCAAGTTCGTTAATGGCTGAAATCGGACCAGAGGTAGGGGGGGTTTAGAAGGGGGAATTTTCGAAAATTCAAAATATCTCCGTTATAATGCATCGGATCGAAGAATTGTATAGAACTAATCTTATTGCAAATTAAATTTACTATAAATATTGTTATATACATTTATTCTCTATCTTGAATATTAACCGAGATATTTGCATTTTTATGAAGTCTGTGGTCGGGTATACTTCGGATTACGTCGGCCATCTTCGTCATTTCTCGGCTCAGGTGGAAGCTTCTTCTAACCTGTCGTTTCTAACCTTACCTTACCTTCTTTACTTTGTGATATTTATCCAGATACGTTCTGTTCATCCGCCCCCCCCCCTTCTTTAGTTCTTGGACTACTAAAATTTGAGTTATTAAAATATAAATTATTCTTACAATTCAGAAGCCGTTTCAGTTGGGAATTTATTTTAATTAACTGAAAGATTTCTCATTATCTAATCACGGTGGTATTGTGTTACCAGTATGCAGATTTCTCTATTGTAAAACTTCACAGGGGAAATCTGCTTAGTTTACGCAGCCCCTGCGTGACGGACTTTTAAGTTTTCAGCCTTCAGTAATCCCCCACTCCGACTCATGTTATATTAACAATAAGCTGGTATATCATTAACCCACTTTATTTCAAGCTTAAATACCAAATATTATTTTCAATAAACGGTTTTTTTTACATGGAAATAGAGAATAAGATCACTACCAGCACATGGGAAACCTGTTTAGCCCCTGCGTGGCGGACTTTATGTTGACCAATTTACTTAACTAACGCCAGTCTCCCCGCTCTAAAACCCTCTTTAACGGCGCGCTATTGAAGTCTATTTAAAATTTTGAGTTTTTCCTCCATTTACAGTGTCAACACTACAGTCTGATCAAAACAAGCCTTTTCAGTATGATTATTAAAACGTCTGGAGTGGTTTTTTTTCGTTTATCTACGACATTCATTTAACTCCAAAATACAAACTAAGAACTGGTAGTGTGTTCCTCCAGTCTGTAAACCCTCTCTCCTACTCATGGCATGTTAACAATAAGCTGTTACATTGTGAACCACTTTGTCGGAAGCTTCAATTCCTAATATTGCATTGAGTGATCACTTAATATGTGAGGTACGTGCATATACATAGTGTGTGACGTCATCATTTAAGATTTTACGTAGTTAATTTGAAAATGTTTATTTGATCTATAACACTCGATATTTAACTGTTTTATTCAACACTAACGGTCATATCAGTTAATGGCTGACACCGGGCGGAGGGAGTTTCATGATATTAAGAGAAAATAAATGTTATAGAACCAATCTTACTAAACTATCGATGCTCTACAATTGTTGTTCTATTTATTTCTTTGCTCTACTAAATTATTAAGATAGCTACTCGTACTTCCTTGTTTACAGACGTCAGTAAACCCCTCTTCTACTCATCGGATATTAGAAATAGAGAATGAGATTAGTAGTATGTCATACAAGTACACGGGAAATCTGCTTAGTTTGGACAGCCCTTGCGCCACAGACTTTTAGCAGATTTCCCGTAAGGGAAATCAGCTATTGAGGCAGTACTCATGACGCGATTTTCGAAACATTTCTTCAAATGTCCATCGATCCTACCCAGGAGATGACGAAAATGAGGTCTGTTCACAACTGTATATATATTTGTCTGTTACCGCTCTAGTGGTCGCAATCTTTGTCTTATCGTACCAAACTTGATATATCTTCGTTTTATACAAAAAGAAAGATCAAGTTCGTTAACGGCTGAAATCGGACCAGGGGGAGGGGGGTTTAGACGGGGAGAATTTCGAAATATCTTCGTTACTATACGTCGGATCGAAAAATTATATAAAATCAATCTTATTGAAAATTAAATTTACTATAAATACTGTTATATACATTTATTCTCTATCTTGAATATTAACCGAGATATTTGTATTTTTATTAAATGTGGGTGCATAACGGACGAAATGAGTTTCCCGCCAAACGCTAGTTCGGCCGTTTCCGTAACTTTTCGGCACTCGTATGGAGATTTCTCTATTGTATAACTTCACGTGGGAAATCTGCTTAGTTTACGCAGCCCCTGCGTGACGGAATTTTTATTCCGCCTTTGACATTAGTTTTTGCTCCTTAATACGGAAAAAAGCTATTCTCAGCTCCTTTCTATTGTATGACTACGTTCTTTTACATACTCTATTGTAAAATTGGACACTGTCTCTCTGGGGAATAGCATAAATTTCATAATAGCGGGAGATTAATAATCTGGTAGACTATCTGGCTGTATAAGTTTTGTTTTAGTGGTTTTAGGGTAGGATGAGTAACTAACGAAGGAAGAGATCCAGGAGAATTGTGGACCTGTAGGAATTTTGTGTATATTGGTGACAAGAGCCCAGGGTTAGGGACATGTATAATGGACATGAATTAGAAAAGTCATGGATATAAGGAGGAACCCCGGTGGAAATGCATTAGCACAGAAAAATGTCAAGGGAACAGGACCGGCGTTCTTACAAGAAATACACATTAAACTACGAATGTAGTTAATACGCTTATCCCTGATTATATTGAGGGTCAGTACACAGCTGTTCATGGGGCGTTTTAACCAGACGTAAGGAAACCCATCATAGCCATGAATGTAAGGTGCTTGTAAGTCTTAGCTAAGGCGGGGAAACCCTTGAGCTTCTGTCAATAAGGAAACAACTGCTCTAACGGAATATATTCCACACAAACATCCAGTTAGAGAAAGCACATTGGATCTGACGGGATTCGTTTGAAAATGTAGGAAGGAATTACCTAGCAGGCAAGTGAACCCAAACACCACCGTATTTATGGTAACACCAACTTCAAATTGTTAAATAATATTAGAGGCCAATTATTGCCAAGGTCATACTGAATACTCTACTTCATTTTGATACTCATTTTTAGAATATCTACGTTTGGACATACTCTTAGGTTTGAGATCCTATGACTGATTACAATCGGAGCCGATTAAAAAAGTCCGTCACGAAGGGGTTGTGTAAACCAAGCAGATTTCCCTCGTGAAGTATTGCAATAGATAAATCTACATACTGATAAGACTTAACACCACCGTGAATATTAAGTGAATAAATACAAACGGTAATGAGAAATCTTACAATAAATTTTAATAACTTCCCAACTTCTCAGAGCTGAAGAGATATAACTGCTCTTTACCAGAAAGAATAATAGCTACTGAAATATATCCTGCATATACCATATCAATTTTATTGAAAACTATTTACTATATCTAGAACTGTAATTTATAATGAATCAGAATAATTTTATCTCAATCACTCAAATTTTAGTACTTAAGTCGGGGGGGGGGGGGATCAACAGAACATATTTGCATGTACCATGTATAATAAAGGTCTCTTGAAAACCATATTGGTATTTAAGGTTCAAATGAAGTGGTTTATTATATAAAACAGTATTGTTTATTTGACACAACTAGAAGTGGGGGTTTGTTGAAGGCTGAAAACTGAATAATGCAAATATCTCGGTTAATATTCAGATAGAGAATTTAAGTATATAACAATATTTATAGTTCATTTAATTTGTAATAAGATTGGTTCTATGCCATTTTTCAATGAACGTATAATAACGGAGATATTTCGAATTTTCAAAATTCTCCCCCTCTAAACCCTCCCCCTTCCTCATTGTTTAGGTTTTAATAATTAATATTCTGTGACGGGTATTTTTTCCAGCTATTTGAGTCGTACTCATGACGCGATTTTCGAAAAATTCCTTCAAATGTCTCTTGATCCTACCCTGGAGAGCCCTCTCTCCTGATGAAGATGTTCTTTAAAAACTATAATCGCGTCGTCGTAAGTTTTTTTTTTTTATCGTTACGAAGTTCGATATTTAAACGTTTTATGTAGAACTAAAAATCAAGTTAATAAATATCTGAAATGAACCAGATGAAGGAGAGCTTTAGAAGGAGGAATAAAACATTTAAAACATTCAATTCGGCTCAAACATTGTATAAACTTAACCAATCTTGTTGTAAATTGAATCCTCTATAATTGTTATTCATTACATTTCTAATATTATGGGAGTTATTTGTATTTTTTGTATGGGGTGTCCCCATATAATATATATATATATTTTTAATCGAACCTCATTTTCATCACGTCTAGTCGATAACGATGAAAATTTTGCCATGACTAACATCAAGTCAATCACTCATGATGATCAGCCCGATTGATTTAAAGAGAGCAGCGATGGGATAAACAGTAAAATCACTGAAGTATTCTAAACGCTTCACACCACTTCAGTATAATTCAAACAATATTATGATAGAAATTTCGTCTTTGCCCCTCTCGTGTGATATAACGTGAATGCTCTTATCTCAAGGCAGGAAAATAATATCCCTGATAACTATTGGATCATAGATAAGATCAGAAAGGGAATGATGGCACTTCATGACCTATAAACATCTATGATGTCACTAATTCAGTACTCATACATAAAACAATTAGGATTACCTCTTCAAGGAACAACTATCTAGTGAAGCCTATAGATACAATATAATTTATTAACGTCCACTTTATGCTACTAAGGGTAATTGGGGCGGGTTATACACACACACACACACACATATATTAATATATATATATATATATATATATATATATATATCCATATTTCCGTAGCTCTCCAGCTTCCTTCCTCACTCATCGCCGCTGCTGTTAGCCAAGGAAATATATTTACACCCATAGTCTTTGGACTGAGGTCTAACCAGAACAACTCTAGCTGTCACAATTCTTATACGATCGTAACCAAAGTCGTTATATAAGCGTTTCATACAAAACTAAATGTCGAGTTCGTTAATAGCTGAAATCGAACCAGTAGAGGGGGGGGGAGGTTTAGAAGGAGGGAGTTTTGAAAATTAGAAATATCTCCGTTATTATACGTCGGATCGAAAAACTGTATAGAATCAATCTTATTGCAAATTAAATTTCCTATAAATATTGTTCTATACATTTATTCTGTATCTTGAATATTAACCGAGATATTTGTATTGTGTGAGTGGTCGGCAGAAGTCGGCCATATTCGGGACTTTCCACCGAAAGCTAGTTCGGCCGTTTCCGTAACTGTTCGTCTCTCGTGAATTGCATAGAGATTCGTTACTACTGCCGTTATTAGTAGGCAGATTTCTCTATTGTAAAACTTCACGTGGGAAATCTGCTTAGTTTACGCAGCACCTGCGTGACGGAGTTTTGTTTGAAAGCAATGTACAGTCATGTATGAGATGGGTGTAAGTCTGTTCAGTAGTAAAATTGCATGAGCATAATAGGTTATTAGCCAGTTTAAATCTGTTTAGATATACTTTAATTGAGCCATGTCCTATTAATAATTGTGTTGTGTAAAAGTCAGTAGGTGTTTCTTTAATGTCCCAATATTCTGCAATGCCGGGAATGAGTCTTTAAATGTTGTTCTTTATGTATATAAAGCTTTTCATATAAAACTAAAGATCGAGTTCATAATCGGCTGAAAGGGGAACCGAAAAATCAAAATTATTATGAGTTGGATCGTATTGTACATAACCAATCCTATAGCACATTTAATTTCCTATATATGTTCTTATTTGCATTTTTTTCCTCTATCTTCAATACTAACCGAGATATTTGCTTTTTTTTTTTCAGTGTTCAGTTCTTTTAAATACCAAGTATTGTTTTTTTGTAAATGCGATGTGTGATTTCGTCACGTAATCAATTATGATTACACGTTCTTGACACAAAAATGTTTTTTTGATCTATACGGTGCTCTATATTTAACTACTTCATTCAATGCTAAAGGTCATATTCGCTAGTGGCTAAAATCCGACCAAGAATAGAAGGGGCGGTTATTCGAAAATTCAAAACTTCTCAGTCGCATCGAAAAGTGTTATATAGAAACAAACTTGTTAAACTATTGATGCTCTACAATTGTTGTTCTATACATTTTTTGTAGCTCAAATGTAAAGGGACCTACTCGTTCTTTCTTGTTTTCAGTAAATCACCACTTCTCACTCATCGGATTTTTACTTAGAAATAGAGAATATCTGCTTAGGGCCTAGATAACAAACTTTTTTTGAATGCCTGAAACAGACATTATATATACTGAATCCTGAATTCGTAGTTTGAATATTATTTTTATTTTATTCATAAGTTCTTCAATTCCTGACCTATGTATATTTTATTTCAGTGTGTTGTCAACACAACATGGATTGGATCACCTTGACAGTGGGAGTCATATTACTGTAGACACAGCTGAAAGAGGGGGATGGGTGGACGGACTTCTTGGATGCTTACGACCTGTCTGGAGCTTAATTGACAAAGCTACATCTAATGCTGAAATCAAAGCAGCAGCTCAACAAGGTAATGGAGGCAATAATGGCCACTATTTATTTTATATATAATATACTTAAGTTCAATTTTATTGTTTAGAATAATATACATTAAAAAAAAAAGGTTAACAAATGAAACTGAGGGAATATATATTTATGATCTCTTATGAGATAGTTTAATATTCAGTGAGTTAATAGCTTAGGGGAATAGAGGTATCACTTTGGTAGTGTACTTTACTTTTAAATGGAGATCCAGATTCGATTCCAGGACTTGTGTTTGCAATTAAAGAGCTACAAAACCACATTGACAGTGCCTTCTCAGTACCTTGAAGCAATTGAGTATCTATTTAGTTGAAGACAACTAACCAAACGATGGCGGAAGCTCAACAATAAAGCGAAAGCCTCAAATGATTATTAAAATCATTGTTATTTCTCAACAAGTTTTGCGTTGACATCGGTGGGGGGGGGAAATAAAGTACCAAGAGGCGACTAACCTAATGACTCCATTGTTACATAGGACCTTCCACTGGCCGTGCCAGACAGAGAATGACTTACAAAGTATGGTGGGTCAAGTCAGCTATTTTAGATCGATACGTCTCAAAATAAAAATATTGATTATCCCTATTGAAGTGTAGTCTAAATAGTAAAAGAGAAATTTATAATTGAACAATCACTACTTCAGAGTTTCTAATAAATCAAAACATATATAATTCACCTGCTCAATCTCTATTTTCTTTTTGATCCCTTCTTTTTTCTATTTTTTATAACGTGCATATTCTCTTTTATTTTCATATTGCTTATATTTTTTTTTTTAGTATACTTAGTGTTTTCAAAATCAAAATGATGGGTGCATTTAATCGCATGGTTGGCAGTCGGTCGTATGGACAGGAAACTACGTAGTTGAGACAAAAAAATGGTTTTAATAATCATTTGAGGTTTTACCTTTTGTTGACCCTCTGCCATTGATTGGTTAATTGCTATTAAATTGGTCATACCTTCAAGACTAAATAAAGACACTGAGGAGGATCATATCAACACAGATGCTTATATCATAATAATGCACTGTAGTGGGCCAAGCCTCTTTATGGACTTTTGGTTGGGGGGGGGGGAATCTAAATTTTCACAGTAGCTGTGAGAGAAGGTGTTAAATTAGCCTTTCGAATAAATACAGAGACTTTCAATGGGCAAAATCATCAAAATATATTGTGTTATTCATATTATTAATGTTTATGGGGTATTTCTTTATGAAATTCGGTGTATACTGAAGTTGCCAATTTCCTACCTTCACCCCTATTGTAATTACATTTTGAAATTTTTGCAGTTATATTATATAGTTTAGTCTCTTTATTTTTGACAATTTGAGATGAAACTGCTTTTTAATTGTTCACTAACATACAACATTTTTATATATAAATCAAACATAGAATATAATCTCCATTTTGTCCCATTTCAGATAAGGGAAATGTTTTAAATTTAATCACAAAGGTGCGATGAAAAGCTCTTTGAAATGTCCAGTCCACTTTTAGCTACTAAGGCTAATTGGGACGGGTTATCTACAGGTTACCACCCATTTCTAGCCAGGGTGGGACGAAGGATTTAAATTGTAAATTTAAGAAGTTGCAGGTATTTCCCTCAGCTTCAATTGAAATATGAAAATAACTTCAGTTGAAATTTTAGTTCAAGGGGAATGGCACTGACCAAGTGACTTGTGTACTTAAATACTGTATTTTCATTTAAAGAAAGAGGAGAGTAATCCTTCTAAACTTGTCTAGGTTAGGTGTGAAGGTGAAATACGATGCAAAGCAGGGGGATTTAAATGCTCAAATATTCTTAAACATATCCATTTCCAATAAATCATACCACCTTATGAATGTATCTATATAAAACAGTGCCAGGAATAGATCAAGGAAGACTTGTGTACAGAAAGGTCAGGGAGGAAAAGAGAAAATCAAAACAGCAGTGTGACATATTGGAACATAAAAAAATAAATAAAAAATAAAAAGGCCCCATGGTTTGATGTGAGATAGTAATTAAGGAATGAAATGGGGCATTGCTGAGAATACTTAAAAACTTGTAATAAACACAATGCCTATACGGGAAAATGCAGGAGCATTTTCAGACACAACTGACCTGTAAGTTCTATATTGTCACCAGACTGAATATTGTCATGACCAGCTAGGTCAAGGTGAAGTACTGACCTTCCTTCTCTTTGAGAGGTATGCCGAATAGGACAATACTTCAAAGAAATATTAAATTTAGAGACCAATCAGCTTATTTGATACTGTATGTGGGTATTTTATGTAGGCCAAAGAAGAGGCTAAAAAAAAAACAACAAAAAAAAAAAACAAAGTGGATTTTGCTCAGGGCACAAAAATTCATATCTTTGTATTGGTTATAGGTAGAATAGTTGCAATATTGGCGCTAGAAGAGTTTGAGTGAAGGGCCCACTATTTAGGACTCAGTGTAAATAATACAAAGTAATGAGGTCATCTAGACAGACCAGAGATGCAGAGTCATTTTGGAGGATTTCACATTTCCCAATTTGTAAATCATGTCAGCATCTGGGAGAAATGGCAACAGAGAGTAACCTTAGTTGTTGAGATTAGAACAGAGGTAGGCCCAGGCAAAGATAGGATTCCTTGCAAGGAACGGTCAAAAATTGTGACAATGTTTATGTTTGTGTGAAGTTTAAATTTCGACGACTGTAAAACTGGGCCAGTAAGTGTTAATTCAAAATATTTCTATCTTGTAATAATGAATTTTAATTCAACTATTGATTATAAGTTTTACAAATGTTTTTCTTCTTCTGTAGATGACTGGGAAATACCGTTTGAAAATATTAGTGATCTCGCTTGGCTTGGGTCAGGTGCTCAAGGAGCTGTCTTCAGTGGCCGGCTGAATAATGAAATCGTTGCTGTGAAAAAAGTAAGAGAACAAAAAGAGACTGAAATTAGGCACCTCAGGAAACTAAACCATCCTAATATAGTTAAATTTAAGTAAGTTAATTTCATTATTTAAAACTCCTTTAATTAAAATGAACTATTTTCACCATAAATTATTCTTTCACACACAGAAAACATTAAAATAGCAGAATTAGTGAAGAATAAGAATGAACTTTTGAATAGCTTTTGTTATGTTAATATCTCAAATAAAACTGGCGTATTCGAAAGGTGGTTTTGACAGTTCAAATAGCTGTGGGACTGGTAGAATATTGAAATTGGAATGGATGTGAATAAATCTTTCCTTTAATAATTGTTTATTTTGACACTAATACTCAGGAAAAATATCTTTGCAGAATATATATTTGGCAAACAAAATTAAGACATTGTAAAAACTAAATTGTATAATGAAGAAAATAAAAACAAAAAGAAAAACTTATGAAAATATTAAATTGCATTTTGTTTAAGTTATTGGTTCTGTACAGTGGAATATACATCTGTTAAAATGCTTAATTTATGTTTTCATACTTAATTGTAATTAAGAGGTTCAATTGATTTTTAAATATATGTCCTCAATTTTAAAAATTCATTGTACTACAAAGATTTAAATTATATCCATTGCATTATTTTTTGTTCTGCTTACATCTGTTAGTCTGTCTTTAAGCTTATCAGTTGATTAATTGTTCATCTATATTGGATTCTATAATAAATAATTTTTAAGTACAAATTTTTATTTTTAATATTTGCAATATTATAAATATAATTTATCTCCTTAATAAATATTGGGACAGTTTCTTTAATGAGTTTTTTATTTAATAGTTTCAAAACGATTAATAAAATATTATTATTTCCAGGGGTGTTTGCACTCAAGCACCATGTTATTGTATAATAATGGAATTCTGTCCATATGGCCCCCTTTATAACCTCCTTAAGGCAGGCGAAGAGATTGCTCCACAGAGACTCGTTTCATGGGCCAAGCAGATTGCTTCAGGGATGCAATATCTCCATTCTAATAAAATTATTCACAGAGATCTCAAAAGCCCGAAGTAAGTGTATACATTTATTGGTTTCTGTTATTATTGTGTTGAAGTTGAAAGTTTTAATTGATTTTTTAATTTTTTATAATAGTGTGCTAATAGGTTCCGAGAAGACTATTAAAATAAGTGATTTTGGAACATGCCGAGAATGGAATGAAATTAGTACAAAAATGAGTTTTGCGGGAACTGTTGCTTGGATGGCTCCAGAAATCATACGAAATGAAGCCTGCTCTGAAAAAGTTGATATATGGTATTTAAATATTGTATCTTTTATTAATTTAAACATTTCCTTTGTCTGTGCAGATGGTGCAATAGTCTAAGCACAGTGAATTATAGTTTTTAGAGCTATATTTTTCTATATTCCAATTAGATGATTAATATACGGGTGTAGTATAGTGTATTTAATCTGTTCAAAAAAACATAAAAACCAATGAAAACCCTTTTAAGTGGCATGGAGAGAAGGATCTTGAGCTTGTACTCAACAAGATAGTAAGTATTTGGTGCTATGCTCACCTTGAATATGTGGTGATCCAAGTTCAAATCCCAGCCAGCTCAAATAGTTTTGCTCTACAAAAATATAATATAATAAAAAATAGTAATACATACTGTCAGAGTATTTTATCCACCTGATCATAAAAAAACATTCATACTTTAACTACAAATTCATTTATAAAACAAAACATATTCTAATAAATGACAGACTTTGAAATTATTGTTAAATGTGATTGCATATTGTCACTCGATAGTGGTATAACTTTGCTTATCAAAACACTTCTCTCTTAACCATTAAGCATCTTGAAGCAACTGTTTAAGTAAAAATTGAGTTTTTACTTTTTTTCTCAGTAGTAGCCACAAAGACTTGTTCTAAATCAATTCATTTTTTCCTTAGACAATAAAAACCAACATTAAGAAGTCCTTAATTTAAAGAGTACCTTTAATCTTGAAATATTTGGCTGATTGCATAATACACTAACAGTCTCATGCATTTCGTGCCCTAAATGGATATTCTCTTATCTAAGGATTTATTTGATGTTTTTTTTTTTTTTTCAAAATATTGGAAAGGCACATTTAATACTAAATGTTTTGGACAATTCTACATTCACTGTGATGCATTTTTAAAAATAGTTAAATATCATATAAATAATTATAGTTAATAGTACAATCTCCTTTCAGTCTGTTTCTCATTCTTTTGTTTTCATTCTTATAGCTCAGATGATTCTTTGAAATTGAAGGTATAAGTTTGGCCAAATAAATCCACTTTGAAAATGTGATATATACTGACTGCACTCCTCCAGAGTCCTAAGCACACAGGAAGGACTTTTACCAGTTGTATAGTTATCTAAAAGAGAAACCTCCCTTTCTTCACTACTCAATAACTGATGGGGCCTGGATAACAGACTGACATAATGAAAATAAAACTCACTTTTTCACAAATGTGTTTCAATTATTCTTCATTGTTAGAAATCTGGCAAAAAATATCCATCAATAAACCAACTAGACTCATATGTAAATACATTATTATTGTAACCATAATATCTCTAAGTACACTAGGCTCTCACATACTACTTTATTTTTAGATCAATCTCATATAAAATATGTTCATGTTAATTGATCTTTTAGGTCTTATGGCGTGGTGCTTTGGGAACTTCTTACTGGTGAAACGCCATATAAAGATGTAGACTCTTCAGCTATCATCTGGGGTGTAGGTAGTGACTCCCTTCAGCTCCCTATTCCCTCATCATGCCCTTATGGTTTTAAACTACTTATCAAACAGTGTTGGTCTACCAAACCAAGGAACAGGCCCAGCTTCAAACAAATTTTGTCTCACCTCGACATTGCAGCCTCAGAAGTACTTACTAATTCTCCAGAGAAATATTTTAAAAATCAGGTTAGTCCATATTTCCTCACAATTATAAGTTCTTTTGTTATTGACTGTGTTATGTTAGTTATTTGTAAAGAATATGGTGGGGCTATCAATTATTGAAGTTAAGAGTAATATGACAAGCATCTTTAAAGTCTATGAGCACTTATACTACTAATCTTCCTATAAAATAAAAGGAACCACTTTGACAAAAAATTAATTATTATGTTCCTTTATTCTCAGGCTACATGGAAAGAAGAAATCAGAAAAAAAATGATGAAAATGGAGTCGTGTGATAGTCGGAGATTGCCCAGGTTCAACGAAGGAGAATTGATACAAAAGCGAAAGAATGAGCTAAAACATGCCCAAGATATCCGAGAGCACTATGAAGAAAAGCTAAAACGAGCAAATACTCTGTATGAAGAACTTGCTTGTGCTCTTCGGCAAGTGGAAGTAAGGGAGAGGGAACTTAGGAAGTAAGTTTGGACACAATACTTATGATTTCATAATAACCAATTTTCTTTCTCAGATTTAATACTTTAAATGCCGAAGGCCTGCGAAACCTACTCAGGGGCAATTACAATCATTTATTATAACATGCCATTTTATGGAATTATATATTAATTTATTATGCTATTTGCGTTCATTATTATGAATTTAATTTTAAATACCTCAGAAATATATTTTATCTTAATAGAGGGCAGATAAATTCATTTTCATAAGAAAGCAACTCTACACATAGTAAACCTACAGTTCAGGGGTTAATATGAATTAACTGAGCAGTAAAAAAAAAATCTGATGTGGCCACTACCTTTCCTTGTACGTCTATTAAATTAAATATACAAGATATTATGCTGCAATTAATTTAGAAAATATTTCATTTAAAAGTAATATCTCAATTCTAATACATCATATCGAAAAATGTCTTAGCATATTATATGATATTAATAATTTTTATAATATAAAAATAATAAAGCACAAATTTTCAAAATACAAAGGGCAGGTACAGAACTAGACATTTTAACAGTCATAAATTTGAAATTTCAATATTCTAAGACTAGTCGTTTTAGAGCTGTGCAAGATATGTACATTCGTTACGAATAAAGCAATTATAACATTACATTGAATACCCTAATAATTTTCTAACAGATTTTTGGTAGACGTCTATTACTACGTCGCAAATGGAATAGCTTGGTGATACAAAACACAATATCCTTTAGCTTGCTTTGCTAGTGATGATCAATTTGGAATGTGATAACAGCATTCTTTGTTACTCTGCTTCTAAATATCTAGTTGATTTTGTAGGATTTTTTTTTTTTTAAATCAAATTTAAATGTCAAAAATTCTCTTTGTTTTATTGTTTTTAATTTTTCAGTAATATCATAATGTACTAGCAAAATATATATAGGATGAACATTTATTTAAATTAATTTATAATAATTAAACAAAATAAATATGTAAGCAATAGAAAACCAGAATTTTGAGTGAAGTATTTTATTTGTTATCTAAACTTTGACTATCCTAAATTGGTTCATATTTACTAAACTACTATTGAGCTCATTAAATCTTATAATTTATTTATTTTATTATTTTTTTGTTTATTGTATCTTTATCATTGATTTTCTAATACAGGTGGGAGAAATCATCATACAAAATTGGTAAAAAACGTGGTAACAGGATAGTAAATAAAACTCCTGAAAGGTACAGTAAAACTCCTCCAACAAAATATGATGACAGCTGCTACCCAACATCCTGTTCTCAGATGTCAAGCCAAAGATCACCTACATCTCCTGTAAGTCCACTTTTCTTCAATCTATTAGAAGTTTACTAACATTAGAAACAAAATGAAGTGTGTCCATGTGTGCCTAATATTTACCACTTATTTTTCTTTTCCTTTTTTTGTGCTTGGTTGTCTCTTGTGTTTTACATCCATGCTTATTGAGTGAATTTATAACTCTTTATAAAGGATAAGTAATAAAGGTGTGACATGAAGGCATGGCTAAAAGGCTCCTATTCAGGGATATTGGACTTAACAAAATTTCTGTAACTTATTTATACATCAAATACTCAAGACAGTGACTGTAGCTCTCTTGTAAATCCAATAAGAACTATTATAAAAAAAACATACTTTCTAATTTCATATTTATATTTTCAGTTATCTCCTAAATCTTGCCTTTTCACACAAATGAATGGAAGTAAAGTGGAATCAGTGGCAATACCTGCTCCCTCAAGGCCAAAAAGATCAAAGCCTAGAAAAGCCACTCTTCTCACACCTGTGAGGAATGAGTTTTCTGTAAGTTGGTTCTGTATTCATCCGTAAATTATTGGATTTATTCTGGATAAATTATTAATTCATTTTCTTATTTAGGGACTTAGTTCAGAGCGAGAAGAGGTGGACACATGTGAAGAAACACCGCCGCCAAAGAAAGAGTATGTTAGTTCTCAAACACAAACAGAAATAGCAATGGATATTAGTGAAACACCTGAAGCTGTTAGCCCTACCGACAGCATGAATGGAAACAATCAGCCTGCTGTCATGACAAGCAGTCAGGAATATGAAGTTGTAAGTTCATTATCTCATTCTTTTAACAATTTTCCTAGTTAACACGTTCGCTGCTGCATCGGTCCCCGGGGTCCGATGGTCATCTAGTCTATCAAGACGGGCCCCTCTCCTTCAGTCCACTCCAAAAAGACGAAGGCTCTAGCAAGCTTATTATGAGAGATATTTTAACGGGGATGTTCATTAGTTGTAGACGACATCGGACGCCGGGAACTTCTCCTGGCTTTGCTGGTGCTAGTTCTAGGTTTGGAGTACTGATTGCTCTGCTAATTCATTCATTTAGTTCACTTGAATTGTCAAGAAAATGAGATAACTTCGAAAACTATATCGGTCCCCGGGGTCCGATAAAAGTTTTAACGTTAGGACAGGCATCGGACGCCGGGGACCGATGCAGTTACTGGTGGAGTAAATTGTATATAGACTGCAGCAGCGAACGTATTAAACAAAGATAAATAAAATAATGACTAAGGTCTCAGGGTTTTAAAAGTCTTAGTGGAATCCTGTGTGCTGTAGAACAGATCCATTCCAGAAGTAAAGGTTAACACACAGGAGCAAAAGGGTTGAGCAACTACAAATAAACTTTGAAACTGTCCAAGTGCAGCTGGGTTTCGGTAATCCCTTCTTCAGATTAGCCAGAATAGAATGAAATGTGCTAGACGGATGGTAATCTCTTCAAAGGATGGTATCATGACCAGCTCGTTCCCATTGTCCAAGGATTTTGTAAAGAAAATGATTTGCCTCCCCAAACTATCTGCTTGATAATGCGCTATCTCAACCCAGCACTGCGGATTTAGGTGATGGAGAAATTGTGGAGAAGTTTTTATAGCTGAATGTTACACCACTTTATAGCCAAACGACCAGGGAAACATTTAAACTAATTTACAGGAGGAAAAAATGTAAGAACACTGATCCAAGATGATAGCATTCCTTTAGTTGTCAATATAAAAAAAAAAACAAAACCAATGTGAAGGATGTTTATTGGGTCCCTGAGGCATGGCAGAATATTTCAGATAACACTTTGACAAAAACTTGTATAAAGCTGTGGACATTTCATGAATTTCAGGACAACTCAGTTGAATATGAAAAGGAAACTCTCCTACAATTAGTTCAGACAATCCTTGGATGTGAAGAAGCCTTTGAAGCAGACAGACAAATGGATGGTGCAAGTTCTGAGAACCTAACTGGTGTTGAGTTAGTGGTTGCTGTTACTCAAGACTAAACTATTAATTTTCATGAACTTTGATTTAATTCTTTTACCATTTTTAGCAGATTTCCCTTAAGGGAAATCAGCTATTGAGGTCGTACTCATGATGCGAGTTTCGAAAATTTCTTCAAATGTCCATCGATCCTACCCAGGAGATGACGAAAATGAGGTCCGTTCAAAATTATATATATATATATATATATATATATATATATTTGTTTGTTAACGCTCTAGCGGTCGCAATTCTTGTTTGATCTTTACCAAACTCGGAATATAATCGTTTTATGTAAAAAGGGAGATCAAGTTCGTTAATGGCTGAAATCTGACCAGTGGGAGGGGGGGGTTTAGAGGGGGATTTTTGAAAATTCAAAATATCTCCGTTATTATGCGTCGGATCGAAAAATTGTATAGAATAAATCTTGCAAATTAAATTTACTATAAATATTGTTCTATACATTTATTCTGTATCTTGAATATTAACCGAGATATTTGCATTTGTATTCTGCGTGTGGTCACCAGTAGGCTATGTTGGAACTTTCCGGCGAGAGCTCTGGCGGCCGTTTCTATAACTATTCGTCCCTCGTGAATAGGTTTAGAGGTTAGGTCAACTGTTTTTTGGGGCTAGAAACTACTGGGTTATTACGCCCTAAATAATGTTTTAGGTTTAGAGGTTTCTTACTACTACAGTTGTTATTAGGCAGATTTCCCTATTGTAAAACTTCACGTGGGAAATCTGCTTAGTTTACGCAGCCCCTGCGTGACGGACTTTTTATACTTACATAATTTTTTGGCATCTTCGATTATCTGAATGTTTGGATTGTGAGTGCTTGGATTAGTGAGACCGCTGTACTTTCGAACATTCCTGGTCTTTATCAATTCCAATGATTTGGGGAGTTTGAGTATTATTATTGTTCTGTTACTGACATTCATTTAATTACATCCATTTTTATTAGCAGATTTCCCTTGAGGGAAATCAGCTATTGAGGTTGTACTCATGACGGAATTTTTCTTCAAATGTCCATCAATCCTACCTAGTAGATGACGAAAATGAGGTCCGACCAAAACTGTATATATATATATATATATATATATATATATATATATATATATATATCTATATATTTGTCTGTTACCGCTTTAGAGGTCGCAATTTTTGTTTGATCGTTGCCAAACTCGACATTTAGTCGTTTTATGTAAAAAGAAAGATCAAGTTCGTTAACGGCAGAAATCGGGCTAGGGGGAGGGGGGGGTTTAGAGGGGAGGATTTTCTAAATTTCAAAATATCTCCGTTACCATAGGTCGGATCGAAAAATTGTATAGAACCAATCTTATTGCAAATTAAATTTACTATAAATATTGTTACATACATTTATTCAATATCTTGAATATTAACCGAGATATTTGCATTTTTATGAAGTCTGTGGTCGGGTATAGATAGTTCGGATTAGGTCGGCCATTGCCGTCATTGCTCGGCTCAGGTGGAAGCTTCTTCTAGCCTTACCTGTCGTTTCTAGCTTACCTTACCTTCGTTACTTTGTGAGATTTATGCAAATACGTTCTGTTTATCCGCACCCCCCACCTTCTTTAGTTCTTGGACTACTAAAATTTGAGTTTAAAATATAAATTATTCTTACAATTCAGAAGCCGTTTCAGTTGGGAATTTATTTTAATTAACTGAAAGATTTCTTATTACCATTTGTATTTAATCACGGTGGTATTGTGTTACCAGTATGCAGATTTCTCTATGGTAAAACTTCACATGGGAAATCTGCTTAGTTTATGCAGCCCCTGCGTGATGGACTTTACTATTATAACATAAGACAAATTACTTTCTGATTACTTTTTGACTAGAATTAGGCTAAGCATGATTCTTTTCTCTTTCACCAAGCCACAAAGTACCGTGTATCGAGTCTCCTGAAATTAGAAACTATTAGAGCAAGACAACCCTTTCCAAAGCCATAAAATCACGAAATTCATTTTATTATTTAAAAAAATGTATCTATTAAATAAAACTTAGTGTTAAATTAAACATATTTAAGGCATTAGTGTTGTACTTATCTTGAAAGTGTATTTCATTCATTATTATCAAAGGAAGTTTTTGTACAAATCTAAATTAGGTAATATAAAAACATTGTATAATGCAATAGATAAAAAAACATGCTTCTCATATTTTTACAGAGAATTCTCTTCACTGAAAAAAGGTGATGTCCCTAAATGGAATTTGTATATATATATATATATATATATATATATATATATATATATATATATATATATATATATATATATCATTTTAATTATTTTCAATATTCATAAATTTATTTAAATTGTTCTGTAATATTTGTTTTTATAATCAAAATTTTAATTTAGGTAAATGAACTGAAACTCAACCTTGATGATGACAATTTAGAATCTCTTGGAAGAAAAGTGAGTGAAATTTTAATAAATGGAAATCATAGGATTGAAGACAGTTCCGGAAAGGAAGATGAGGACCTTCCCCACCTCGGTAGCCATTCATTTATTGGCCTCAGGAGAAAAAGGTAAATCCCATTTATAAATGGTAATCTTAGTTACTTAATTGTAATTGTAGTAGTTATTTTCATAAATTTGGTGGCAAGATACAAGTGAATGCATAATGTCAAATTTGGTTTCACAGTTATGGCAAAGTATTTTTACCAGATTTCCCTTAAGTGAAATTAGTTATTGGGGTTGTACAAATGACTCAATTTTCAAAGAAATTCAAATGCCCATTTATCTTCAAATGTATTCCATTCTTTTATTTATACAAACATTCATATATATATATATATATATATATATATATATATATATATATATATATATATAGTGTGTATGCACACGCGCATGTACTTGTGCGTGTGTAGGGTGCCAAGTGTTAAGGTGTGTTCAACTTCAGAAGCCGATTGGTCGAAATCACTAGTAAAACTTAAATAGAAAGTCCGTCACACAGGGGCTGCGTAAACTAAGCAGATTTCCCATGTGAAGCTATACAATATAGAAATCTCCATACGAGAGCCGAACAGTTACGGCAAAGGGGCGAACTAGCTTTTGGCGGGAAACTCGTCCGTTTTCCGCCCAAAATAAATAAAAATGCATATATCTCGGTTAATGTTCAAGATAGAGAATAAATGTAAAGAAAAATATTTATAGTAAATTTAATGTAGAATAAGATTGGTTCTATACAATTTTTCGATCCGATGTATGTTAACGGAGATATTTCGAAAATCTACTCCTCTAAACCCCCCCCCCTCCCACTGGTCCGATTTCAGCCATTAACGAACTTGATCTGTCTTTTTGGATAAAGCGTTTAAATATCGAGTTTGGTAACGATCAAACAAAAATTGCGACCAC
Source organism: Riptortus pedestris (assembly GCA_019009955.1). Classification (NCBI taxonomy): domain Eukaryota; kingdom Metazoa; phylum Arthropoda; class Insecta; order Hemiptera; family Alydidae; genus Riptortus; species Riptortus pedestris. The sequence goes on along the minus strand of CM032229.1, from coordinate 125,186,828 downwards.
TAGTTAACAGACAAATATATATAATTTTGAATGGACCTCATTTTCGTCATCTCCTGGGTAGGATCGATGGACATTTGAAGAAAATTTTCGAAAATCGCGTCATGAGTACTACCTCAATAGCTGATTTCCCTTAAGGGAAATCTGCTAAAATGGTGTAAATTATCCTTATCAATAGCTGTCTATCAGTGATGAAACTTGCTGATAAACCCCATTGACTTGAATAGCCAAAATAAGGCATCAATAAACTGAAAATTCTATTTTATTAAAGTATCTGTTCTTATTAATAGAAAAATATTAGTTTATTATTTAATAATTAATTTGTTTGGTTATTTTTAGCATATCTCGAAGGCCAATCGCACCTGGGTCCACCAGATTTCGGAAGTTTAAACTACCTCAAGTACTTCAATCAGATGAAGACAACACATCTGAAAGAAGCCACAGTAGAAGCTCCACCTTAGAAAGTAATCCCCCACCACTAAAAGTAAGTTTTAACTGTCTTCTATATTTTAAAAGTTAGATTAGTTACCCATCAGGAATTTCAAAATTATAAGTAATAAATAAATATTTCATTGTCATACTATCTGCCATTTATTAAAAATAATCAAATTTAATTATTGAAAAACACTTTTTTACTGAGAAAAATCAATTTATTCCTTTTCATTTCAAATGGAAAAACACAGTTTAACTTGGGTAGTGTCAATTAATTTTCATGATATTACCCTAGTGATAAAACCCACTTCATCAGGATGGTTTTGTATATACAAAACTTATTCTTAACTCTTAAAAAGTCCATTAAATTCATATATGTAAACAATGTGCATATTAACATTATTGCCTAAAAACCTCTTTTATGATCAAAATTTACGCAAGTTGGATTTTAATAGTACAAGATTTTCTACCCTATGAATTGAGGAAATGCAGCTGGGTTTTCAAACCTTTTTGTAAAAAAAAAAAAGTAGCAAAGATAACACATCCATATTGAGAGTGGAAGGGGGGGGGGGCTCACGATTAAAAATTAAATTAAAATATACTACATAAAGAACTTTTGTATATATATTGTTTCATTCTTATTACAAAACCAGTAATAAACGTTGTTAATAAGAGTTGTTTTGGATTGCAAAATTAAACACACACAAGTTTCACAGTTTTTCACTGCACGATTTATTTAACAATGCATAATACTCTTGGTTAATTATTACTACTCACAGTATTACTCTGATAGTGTCACTGTTCTTCAGATTACACAGTCACATAATTCACTCACGGTCACTGAAATTCACAAAAAGACAGTACTGCACTGTCTTAAACACGGCACTAAACTGTTACATACAGTCGCGGCACAACACTGTTCTTCTTATAAAAACACTTTACCTCACTGCACTAAGTCGCACTGGAGCACTGATGTGACCATCAAGACATCTGACCATAAACTGAACTCTGGGTACTGGTGGGTCTCATATATATGGCTGTAGAAGGGGCTAGAGGAAGAAAGGTCCAGAAGTTCCTGAAAGTCCCTATTAGATTCTACCGGCTCCACTAGGTTGAGCTGTACAGGCTTAAATTGAGGAGCAGGATGAGACCGAGGCTTTTCCAAGAAGGACTGGAAGGGACTAGTAGGGACGCCACCAATTAGCGGCACTTCTTTGAACTCCTCCACACTCCCCAATCACGCGGTTCCTTCTCTGGTCTATTTAATTTTCGCAACAATATTTATTTTTTATACTGTATAGATGATAATTTTCTGATCCATTTTTTAAAGATGTAGGGTATATGAAAACTTTCCTGAGGGCTTTAAAACCTTAGTTGCTGCTGCTGTTAAATAATCATATAATGACTAAAAATGATCCTCATATCAGCTTGTATTTATCAAATTCATAAAAGATGTTTCTAGAAATCACCCATGTCATATGACAACTTATTATTATTTTCCAGATTTGATCTATTACTATGCTCTTTATTAAAACTGTGAAATCATTTGGTTATGGTTATCAGAAATTTAATAATAAACTTCTGTATCTTTTCAGAGGTCAGACAGCGCACGGAGCTCTGAGTCAGAGTCTGATGATCTAAGTGAAATCACAGTAGCTTCACAACAGAGAGTGATGGCATAGATTTAAAGAAACGATGACTGTTTATTTTTATTTGTACTTATACATTTAAATAAATAGAATTAAAGATCTTTCATGTACCTTGTTTAGATATTACTTTTAGATTAAGTTTCTTTGTTAATGTTAAGAACTTTTTAATTTGCTAATATATTTTTATTAGAAATTATAGAAGCATCATATTCCATAAGACTGTGATCAAAACATTCCTTCTTTTTATTTTATTTTATGAAGTGTATTTTTAAGAAAGAGAACTCATTTTAAGAATTAAAAATAGTTGAACAGTTGGTTAAGATTAATGTGATTTTACTGGAGAGTTTCATTTAGTCATTTAATTGAAATACCAAACTTTCATTTTTCCTTTAAGCATTCTATAAAAGTAACAAAGTCTGTAGAAATCTGTCTCTAACCTGCCATGAAAATCAATATAATGGAAACCACATTAGCTTGGCCTGGAAACAAACAAAAATTAATTGTTCATTCATTCTCTTATATGCAGAAATTCATGAAGGATAGTCGTGTAAAATCTGCCTCTAAAAAGTATTTATTGTTTTCAGAAAAGTATTTATTTTTTCAAAGTATAATTATTAAAGTAACATCAAAGTTTAAATTACAAATTAAATGGCAATTAAAGTATTATAATATATTAACATTTAGTCCATTAATTATTAGTTTTTTATTTATATTTTATCCATGTTACTCACATACAGGCATCACAGAAAATAAATTACACAATTTATCAGGAATGCAATTCAATTTATGCCTAGGAAGCTAAGCCAATTAATAATTGTAATTATACTTTGAAATAATCAAAAATAGATAACTGAAATTCTACTGTAATGTGTAAATTTTCATGGTATTTGGTTTCTATAAAAAACAAAGCTTTTGATATTCATGTCCATACTAATAACTAGCATTCACCTGAAAACTGCTCATGTAAGCAATTCTACTAGTATTTATTTCATTGTTTTCATAAGGATTTTTCTTATATAATTGAAGAATTGAAATATAAGCATGTCAATAAAGTGTATATACATTTAATAGTGTATGCATATATATTTTTAAACTTTATTTATTTTTTGTTATTTTATTCAACTTAACAGGATGATTAATCCTGTCAAATGTTTATATGTATTTAGTCATTTAAGTTGTAAAAATAAAAACAATCTGTATATATTTTTAAAAAATTATTTTTAAATTGTATATTTTTTTTAAGTGACAAAGTGCTTATACAGAAATTTTTGTATAAAAGTTTGACTGTAAAATTTTTCAACTCTTCAATTTTATTATTTCATTGATATTAACAAAGATACTCCTTTTTGTATCCTGTAAAATAGAGAATTATGCAGCTGCTAACACAATGTGTTAAGTGAAAAGTTTTAGGAAAATAAAAAAAATCAAAACTATTACAAATTGAATGATTTTATTTCTTGGGACCCAGAATAATGAAACCATTAGTTTATATGAAATTCTCTTAGCTAAGTTTAATTTATGTGCTAAAGTCCAAAAATGTGTGGCTTTTCTTGGGTATTGTCAACATTTACTGGGCAAAGTCCAAAATGTGACTAAATTTACACGTTTAGCTCAGCATCCGTTGTATACACTCGGTAGGAGTTGATCCCACTGTGAATGATATTCATCACTCGAGAAAGTAGTATGATCATCAGATTGTTTAGTATTCAGTCTAACCTCAAAATAATTAGAAATATATAATTATAATCAGAATTATCAAGTACACAATTTTGTGGCGCCTCACAATATTTATAAACGCTTAGTGCTTTCAGCAACTTACACTGCTATAATCAGAGTGCTACTACTCAGCTGTGGCGAGATCTGTCCATTCATTCATTTATAGGCAGGTCCTACCCATGGTAGCAGTGTAATTTGTAGAAAACACTTATAAATACATTGTGTACTCAATATACCTGATTTGTCTACTTACAATATCAGCAGAAATAACAATTACAATGATAATGTTTACTCGCACTTAAAATATGTAACAGCTTACAGGAGGGTAGTTCATGGTTAAACCATGATAGTCATGGTTAAACCATGATAGTTCATGGTTAAATGATAAATTAAAAGTATAAAATGGATTACCATAACATGCCTTTAATTGGCAATAGCCAGATGAAAACCTACTAAATATTGATTTTGAACTTTACAGTGGAACATACACAGCACATTTTTTGTAAATATTTTACAAAATGAATACTCTATTTACTTTGAGAAAATAGAATTGAACATATAACAACAATGATAATGCTTTTCTTTAACTTCTTCTTTTATTTTAACATTATTGAAGGCAGTTTCTGCCCTTTGCCATCCAGCAGCCCAATCAATTTTCGCATTCTTTGAATAAGGGCACACCAGAATCTTCTGCAATGAAAATTCCAATCTAATCCAATCCTGTGAAGGTATCCTTGGAATTGTAATTATCATGCCCAGTTGAAGGTGCACTTTTTGTTGCAGCCCTGTGAAAGCTGTTCTATTAACAGCAGGGTTATGCGAAAACGAAGGTGACCTTTGTTTCTCAATGCCATCAAAGTTTCATAGGAATGTTTTATCCACTTACTCACTAGATGTTTGTTTAACTATTAGGATAATACTAAACATTGTAGAAAGATCCAAAAAGTAAATTTCCAGGAGTTGTTAAATGAAAACAGTAAAATAAGTGAGAAATACAAGAACATATCTGGGCTATAGGTATTGTATAAAGGTAAACATTCAAAAATGAGTTTAATTAAAATGACATACTATTTCTAGGATAAGCCAAGGGAAGGCCATTTTTGTTCTAGTATTGGAGGAACAATTGCATAAACGGAGTCATGCATTGTTGGTCTATAACAGACATGAATTAAAAATGAAACATTTTTTCACGTTGTATTTCTAATGAATGAAATGATGCTTGCTCGCATTTGGCCCTCTCAATCCCCGCCCAACCCACTTGTCAATTTTATCTTGCTGTCGTTTAATTTTAACTGAGTAAAGAAGTAAGATTCTCTCTAAACATAAAAGGTTTGAACTTTCTCAGTAGGTTGGGCATCAGGGAGCGATCAACTACTTTTGTGTGCTTTGTGTTTTTAAAATCAGATGGGGGGAATTAAGCTCAGTTTCGCTAGCATCTCATAGAAGTGCAGGGGTTTGAATGATGCAGACAATACCTGTTCCAATTTGACATTGATGGAAAACCAGTCACTAGTCTTTGAAGGGGCTCCAGCCACACTGTTGTTATCCAGTTCTAGAGAGGCCTCTCAAATTAATGTCACCCACCTGTATCATGTAATTGCTGTTACACAGAAACAAATGAATTAAAACTAAGAAATGTTTACTTTTGACAGAGGCCTCCATTTTTCATATTCCTCTTATTATTGTTTATACTGGACCCTAAATCATGATTCATCTATTTTTAAAATACATATTTAAATTGTCGAAAAACGATTTTTGAAATTTATGAATGGTTGGATGCTTTCCTTCTACATAGATGGACTTTGAGACATTTTCAATAGATTAGCTTATTTTAAATGCAATTATAATAGACAGAAACATGGTGATAATTTGTAGAAAATATATTCACATTCTGCTTCTTCTATTCTGAATGAATTGGTTAGAATTAATATTGCAGGATCGCTTCCACCAGTATTCCAAAAAAGGTCCAAATAAAGCTTGGCTTTGGAATCTATAATAATTAAATCTATATATGTTGATAAAAATAGATCTTGCTCATGTCTATGATTTATCACAAATGACAATTATCTACCCTATACCATCAGGTATTTGTAATGGTTGCAGCCCAGAATACAGTCCACGGTATAGTGTTTATGTGTCTGTCAATGATGGTGTAGGAGTATGGCTGTAGTTGACAACCATCACATATTTTAAACAAAGTTTTGTTCAAGATGCTCAGGGATCCTCCAGCTAGGTGGGCGACACCTGTACTGAATGTATCAGATATCCTAGAATGGATTGCACTGAAATCAGCATAAACGTACTAGAATATATGAAAATGAACAAAACATAAGATTGAAAATGGTCTGCAATGCTCGAGAATGCGCTTGAATATACTCGAATGATGATGAGAATGTATGTGAAGTAGTAATATGTGTAAATATATCAAAAGGGGAGTGAATATCTTTGAATATCATTATATATATTAGAATTACTGAATAGAGGTGATTGAGAGTACTCTAGAATGTTCAAAAAGCATTATGTGTTAATGAATTAGAATGAGTGAGAACGTTCTAGAATGAAAAGATCGAGAATGTATGAAAAGGATTATATTTAAATATCTTAAAATGGGGGAGGACCTGGTCTGGTTTTTCTTAAAATATATTAGAATGAACTGAACAAACAGGATTGAAAATGGTCTGAAATGTTCAAGAACCATAATGTGTTAAATGTATTGGAATGATTGAATACTAAAATGAACTGGAACAGAAGGGTCATCATGGTTTTTGGTAGTGATTGAACCAAAATGCCACCATAGTCCTGACCTAACCTCTGAAACCAGACCAAACTGAAGCTGATATTAAACTAAAACATCTTAAACATATAGCCTACTTATCTTTACAGCAATTAACGTTCAACCCCCGAGGGAAGGAGCGACAGTCTGAAATTAATAGTAACCTCAATTTAAAGGGAGAGGACAGTAAACTGAAAGATTATAAAAAGTACGAGTTCCAACAATTCTCATGGATAGAATTTGATGAACTTTATTCCACAAGAAGCTTAAGAGTAATTTAAGAAAGAACTCATTTTTGTCATCTCCTAGGTAGAATCAATGGATATATTAAGATTTTTTGAAAATCATGCCATGAGTACAAGCTTACAAGCTGATTTCTCTTAAAGGAGATCTGCTTAAATTAACCAAGTTTAAATCCTAATCCTAATCTCGTGTGGTAGACCCTAGAGTGGCGGGTTCGATTCCCGCCTGGGCAGTAGAAATTTATTTAGTGACGGACTCACTAAATAAACTCCTTGAGCCCACCTTGGCTAGAAAAGGGTGGTAACCTGTAGATAACCCGTCCCGATTAGCCTAGTAGCATAAAGTGGACGTAAATAATAATAAATAAATAAAAATCCTAATAATTAAGGCTATTGAATACGTTATTAATATGGACATTACCAACCTAAGTTCCTAGTAAAGATGCCAAAATAGGAATGAAAGATGTACTAAAGTAATTTTTCTTATATTCTCTCCTGTGGATGGAATTTTCAAATCGAGATTATAAAATAGAAGCCCAGACTCAAAACATTTCCAAATAGGACAACATGTAATTAGCATTTTGCTTCCTAACTACTGAAAGAAGAGAGTTACAGTTCATTCAAGTCAATGGAATATGTGAAGAAACCCAGGACAACTGACAAGTATCCCTGAATTCTGTTCCAGTCAACTCAAACAAGACCAATAATAATAAAATAGTAACTCGGTTGTACTGAACCAACCTGGTAATATATCCAATTGAAAATAGTATGATACAAAATCTTCATTCCTTTTCTCCCAAAAGCAAGGACTTGATCATTTTTTGGATAGATCCAATAAGGGTCCTTATACTTACATATTGCATATCTAAATTAAATTGTGTCCAAAATATTGTTGTTTCTCAGTCGTTATTGAGTATTTCATCTTGGACTAAAATAGATCAGATTTATTTGGTGAGTATGCAATTTGCCTAGAGATAGTTTCACTTCAAAGTATTACTGCATCCGAGATTTGAAATGAGTTCATATAACAGCTTTCATAATGACTCAAAAGTCTGAACTGAATAGGAGTAAAACTTTTTATGTCAACATTTAACATAACATTGCAAGATAATAATAATAAACAAAAAATAATTAAAAGAAGCAACTGTTGTGGAGGCAAGACTGCATTCATTTTTGGAATATTTCTATTCAAAATAATTATAACTTGGAATTTTCATACGGTGATCATAGGCTCATCAATAAAATTACTCACCCCTCCCCCTAGTACATAAAATCAAATTTTGATGCATTTTTATAGACTAATAAATAGAAATAGCAAGGGAGATTCAAATAAATTCAAAGACATGAACTTTGGCAAGGTCTAACCTTTATGAAGCAGATACAAATATAAAATTTTAGGAGTTACTGACTATCGGCCCCAATTAAGTCCCAGAGCACTTTACATCCAGTTCACAATAATAATTTCAAAGAACAAACTCTACAAAGAGAATGATCACAAACAATGATAAGAGAAACAAGAAAAATGTCAAAATAAATTTCTTATTAAATGGATGATTAATCTTTTCAGAGCCCCCCCCCCTTCCTCCTCTTTGGAACTGAAAGGACTTATGAAGTCCCTAAGATGGACTGTATAGGTTATAAAATTTCATGTTTTTTTTTTTTTAAATTAATGAGACCATAAATTTAGATCTTGATGCAAATAAATCCTAAATGAATCTTTCACCTGCTGAGAGGTATCCTTCAGATCCTTGGGAGATCTCCCCCAGCCCCCTTAACAAAAACATATTTACGTCAATAATGTTTTCAGAGAGATCTGAAGTACCAGTTCCTCCTCCCAAAATCAATAAAGAAGATAGAACTTTTTTTATTGTAAATAATTTAACTACTGACCTCCAAAAAAAAAATAACCATTTATACATAAGATCAAAAAGTGCCATTAAAAACTCAAAATGGCATAGTTGTTATTGATTATCTTATAAATAACTTGTAAGTAGTTATAGATAACATGGTAAGGACAGAAATAAATGTATTCCTTCATTACTATAATACAGTGTCCACATATTTTAATTTATCATTTTTATCACAAATAGTAACTTAACATATATATTCTATTAATTTACATGTCCATCATATAACATACATTATCTAGATTTGTTGCAGCTAGCAATCTAATATCTCATCTTCATCTCCTCCTATAGCATTCCAATAGGTCAAAACCAGCTGTTCAGCAAACTTTTTCCTCTCTTCATGAGGCATATTTGCAGCTCTCTCTTTCATAGTAGTTAATTGGCTAAACAAAGTACAAAAATCCACATTATCTTGTTCGCACAATTCGTCCAAAGTAGGCTCAATGTTATCATCTGTAAGTCCACTTGCCACTGCTCCATGATCAGAGCCGGTGCTGTTACACCGTCCTCCATGAAGCAAACCTGACATTGAGGTAGGATCTTTGTGGTCTTTCAGCACTAAATTGGGCCAAACATGAGCCTGTAATGCTTGACATATTCGTTTAATACCAGTGGTTTCTTTGAAATCTTCATCTTCATCATCACCATCATTACTTGGATTTAATTCTACTAATTCAAAATTCTTTCTAATGCACCACTCCTGAATTTCTCGCTTATTTATTCCCTCATCAGAATTTTCCAAACATTGAGGGCAGACGAGCATTTTAATTTCTGCTTCATACTCTTTGAGAAAAACAAACCAATCATCCACACTACTTAAACAGCTTGGTTTCTCACTATCAAAATATAAAACAATAGCTTGCACTGACTCTGCAAAATGTTGTGAACTAAGACTCTTTGACACCATAGCGCTCAATAACACATCTGCCTCATAATACTTAGTGGTTATGTGCCAAGGATATGAAACTATACCTTCTTCCGTGTTAATTGCGCTTGGAAGTTCACCAAGCATAAGTCTTATCAAGTGATCAGGTCTCTCATCTTCAGTACAGCTAACAAATAATACTGAGGGATTATTACTCATATTTAATAAATAAAAAACTATTTACACTAAATATCAGCAGACGCCTACAAAGAAAATTTACAAATTCCAACACTAAAATAGCAATCATGGAATGTCATTATAACTATGATCAACCACAATAACTTCAGATTAAAAAGAGTAGTCAATAGGACTTTCAACCTGTGAGGAAATAACCTTCGAAATGCCAAAGAAGTAAAACCTTTATGCTGAGAGACTACAAGGTATGTACTCTTGTAGTATATACTAAACTGCACCTATGAATGAAAACAAAGCTCAACGCCTCCACATAAGATGTATTTTATTCAGTTTCATTTTTATATTAAATTTTCATTTTCTTCATTTATTACACTCTGCGTAGAATACCGCAATCTTAAACCCCTCCACAATTTATTTGTATACCAGACAAATTAAAACTCAAAGTAAAGGGTGCCTCTAATGTTAATAGCATATCAATAATGTTAGAAAATATATCCATAGTTCCTAAATGTATTATGCCGGTCCTTTATTTAAATCGATTATGTGACAAGAATAATCTCTTCGTAATTCAATACTTAATAGGCCACCTGTATATCTATTTATTCCATATCATTACGTTTATTTACAGTTGTGCATCCGGTTGTTTTTCTGGTGAAAGATAAATAATTTTAGAGACCACGGCATTAAATATTGCCAACAAAATTCTTCGTTAGTATTCTTGAAAAAACAAAAACATTGTTTGGACTTCTAATTTTTTCTTTAAACCTTTAAAAGAACTTTAGAAAAATCGCCATATTTATTGCACAATTTACAGACCTCTTTTGGGAAAAAAGAGGCCTAATCATACATTTGAATTCAGTATTATATATGAAAATAATTAATAATACCTCGAATTGTGGAGAATATTTCTAAGTAATGTCTTTTATTTGACGTAGTGGAAATTAATATTCTTAGTTTGGACTTCAAGAAGAGAGGCCAGATTTTCTAATAATTCCTACTCTTCTAAAATTGGTTGCCTTATTCGAATTTTTTAGAACTGTTTTATTTTTTACACAGCCATTCTAGTAGTGTTTATTAACCTTTCTTAGCAGATTTCCTTTAAGGGAAATTAGCTATTGAGGTTGTTCTCATCACGCGATTTTCGAAAAATGTCCATCGATCCTACCTAGTAGATGACGAAAATGAGGTCCATTCAAAATTGTGTATATGTGTGTGTGTTACCGCTCTAACGGTCACAATTTTTGTTTAATCGTTACTAAACTCGATATTTAATCGTTTTATGTCAAAAGAAAGATCAAGTTCGTTAATGGCTGAAATCGGACCAGTGGGGGGGGGGGGGGGTTCGAGGGGAGGAATTTCGAAAATTCGTAATATCTCCATTATTATGCGTCGGATCGAAAAATTGTATAGAACCGATCTTATTCCAAATGTAATTTTCTATGTTGTTATGTACATATTTTCATTATCTTGATTATTCACCGAGATATTTGCATTTTATAGTTTTCAGCCTTCAGTAAACCCCTCTCTTACTCGTGTCATATTAACAATAAGCTGTCATGAATATTATGACGCACATTATTTGAAGCATAAATATCAAATATTGTTCTCATTGAACTTTTACTTTTTGAGATAAATGCAAATATGTTGCAGACGAGGGAAATCTGCTTAGTTTACGCAGCCTCTGCGTGACAGACTTTCTACTGTTGATTTCTTTGTACCTTAAGATCTACTCATATTGCTACAGTTTACTGTTTCAGCAGTTAGACGACAACATAATTAAGCATTCTTGTCCACACCAGCTATGTGTTCTAACGGACATGGAGCAAGTCTACGAAACGACAATTAAACATATACACAATTCTAAATACGTTCTACAGTTATTGACTGTCATCCAATAGCTTCCTGGAATTCTACTTAGGAGTTAACCAATTTTAAGAATCCAGTCCTCTAGTATCCGCAGATGGATAGACACATGAACGAATCTGTCAAATGTCAAAAAGAGGGAGGCCATTTTATTTATTTTGTTTTTTGATACAATGATTATATGGAGGGATTTCTTCAACAACTAATAGTTTTCCACGGTGAAATAGATCAAGGTTCATTCCACAGAGATCTTCTACTGCAGCATAATCTACATCTCAATTTCTGTCTTGGAAAACAGATTTCTTTAGCAAAGATAAAATAAAAAAAGTTTTATCCTCTTCATTTTTCACAGTATCCTTAAGTATTTTAGGAAACGTTTTAGCGATGTTTACCAATTTTTATGTAGAAGTAACACAATTAACTCTGAATTCATACTGTTAGTTATCAACTGGTACAGTGTTTTCAGTCTAATTCTTTCCTTCTTCAGGATCAATTTGTAGCTATTTCTATTTTGCTATGGAACAAGAAATTCACACAACTTGCCTCTTTATGTTGTGTCAAGCTTTAATCTTCAACTTCGATATTTACATCACTTTAAGGCATATTTGTAGGTTTAAATGAAAGTAATAAAAATATTTGGATTTTATATATACAGAAATATTATCCAATGCTTTACTACATAATTAACAAGATCACCCTATAAATTAACGTTTTAATTACTTCTGACGCCAGGTTCTACAACAAGTAAGGATTTATGTAACTAGAGATTATTATAGGTGTGACGTCACTAATTTTGTTGTTGGGAATTGATTTAATTTTTCTTAGACCAATGGTTCTCCCATCTTCTACAGAAGGCCTCTCAACATCGATAATTCTGTAACTTCCTTGCAGAATTAGTAAGGTTTACGTACTGTACGTTAAATCGCGAGAATTTGCGTGAAGGTGGGTAATTCAAAAGTGATATTTGGTAGTTTTTATATTAAAAGCCGTTTATTTGTGTTCACGTCTCTTGACTGATGCGGTTTTCATGTTTGCTGTCTAATTTGATTTATTTTGCATTATCTCGTCTTCTTTTCAAGTCTTCATCGAAAGTTCCCCCTTATCACTGCCGGTACTGTTAACAACTGCTTGTTTCTGTCATTCTCTCATCATTACTCTTCGTTTCAGAATGTCTGACGTTAACAAAAGAATGAGATTTGAGTCCCATTCAGTTGACGGATTTGATGCTCTGGGCGGAAAATTTGAAAGTCGTCTCTTAAACATTGAAAAAAAGATGGATTTCCTCGTCACTACTTGTTCTACTATTCTCAGCACTTGCGAGAAAATTCTCTTAAAAGAGAAAGATGAGCATGATTGTTGTGCCAATCTACTTCTACCTAAAATTTTATTTATTGACGAGTATCTACGAAATCTACACAAGTCTTTTGATACAGATATTATTGATGAAACAGAAGGGTGAGTAATAATTTATGTATTCTAATTATTCATTATGTTTATTCAACATAGGCATTAGCAGGCATTTGTTAGACATTATTTAATAAAGATCAGTTTAATGCTTGGATAAAGTTTATTTGAAAGTAGAACATTTTTATACTGGTTTAATGGTTCTTCCAATGAATGGGTTACTTATTAAATTTAATTTGTGATGGACCTTTTACAGACTGTGTATGTGTGCAGCACTTATGAATTCTGTTGAATATGTTCTCAACAACAACAAAAAAAATGTAATAAGAAATACTCAGTGTGAATAGAACTGTATTATACCTATACAGTCTCTTACATGGCTTTCTGGACCAGCCATTGAAAGTTAAAAGTTAATGTTTTTAATTTAAAAAAGTCTGTTAGGTTTGTAGAGACGAATGGAGGGGCACCCCTGGGAATATTACAAATTTGCCATGTTTTTGTATTTTAATTATTAAATTAACAATCATTATTTTGTGGACTATCATTAGAAAATTGGTGTGCAAAGTACCTTTAATAAAAATTAAATTTCACTTTGATGAGACATATTTGACTATAACATATCTTTCATAAATAATATCAACATATTAACCTGAAAATGTAAAAATGTCTTGCTTGGGATAGTTTAGTTTTTTTCAATTCTTAAAGCTTTTCAATTTTCAGGAATTCTAACCCTATTGTTTTGTTACAATCTGGCAAGGTCAATTCTGATGAAAGTTTCGATCCCAATGTACATGTTTTGACTTTAAACAATGAAGATGATATTCCTGAGGGTTCTTGGCTTGGCGACAGTACAAATCCTAAGGCCAGAGTTAGAGTTGACATTTCTCCGCCGTAAGTCATAAAACATTTTTATACAATTTAAATTCATGAAACTAAATGCATCAATTCCCTCAATTTTCTTCTCTTTTTTTTTTGTCCTTAGCCTCCTCACGCATATAAACGCACATTGCTCAACACCCGAAAAAATGGCACTGACTCTGCTAGATTGTTTGTTTCCACGTGAAGTCTTGGCTGTTTCTAACTTATCTGGGAAAGGAAAGCATAGCAAGAAACAGCTTGATCCACTTTTGGTATAACTATTTAATTTCTCTCTCATTTTGTTTATAAATTTTGTATTACAATAATCCAACTTTCTAGTCTAATGAGTCTACTTTAATGACCGAATTTCTATTTTTTCCCCATCTGGTGTCAAATGCACTGGAACACATCATCTTCTAAAACTGAAACCAGAGTTGTATATGTGAAGCGAATGCTTGTGCAAGGATATTTTTCTACAAATTTTCTCAGCCTTTGAATCGAAGATTTAGTGACAAAGGAAAATACTTCAGGTCTTGTTTTATCAATTAGCCAAGGAACACACACACTTTTGAATCACCAAGGTAACCATAAGGAAATGAAACTCTTTACTGACGAATTCATTTGAAATTGATACAGTATTAGTTATTAATAGTGATACAAAGAAAATAAGTTATGGACAAATTCATAAAAATTCAATTAAATAAATGATAGAATTAATAGGGAAAAAACTTTTGGATATTGATCAAAAAAAGCTCTCAGGATGTTTTATCTCTCTCTCTCTCTCTCTCTCTCGCTCTCTCTCTCTCTCTCTCTATATATATATATATATATATATATATATATATATATATATATATATATATAATCGAAACCTCTGTCTGTACATTGATTTTTTTCGTGAAATTTCACGATAACTTTTCATTTCACATGTCATAGACACCATAACTGCATTTTCTTTCTTTCGTGTCTGTTTGTTACCTTGTTCTCGCATAAACGGCTGAACCGAATTTTATGAAACTTGGTATGTATATTACTACTAACCTAACTTAGACTTTAGGCTACATTAATATTCTCTGAGACTAACACGAGTGGGGGTTATAAGGGAGGCCTGAAATTAAAAATAGCGATATTTCATTTCCTATTGGTTTTTTGGCAAATATGCACTTAACAAAAGTTGTTTATTTTGTTATTTAGAGTAACTTTTGGTATATTCACTCTTATTACATAACAAAGTATAAATGAGGTATTCACCCAAAACTAAAGCGGGAGCCAACTATTTTATTGGGCACTAACGGTTGAACCGAGTTTAACAAAACTCGGTATGTGAATTAGTATTAATTCTTCAAAGATTATAAGCCATATTAAACTTTTTAGGATCAAACAGGAGTGGGGGTTATAAGGGAGGCCTGAAATTAAAAATAGCGATATTTCGTTTCGCATTGATTTTTCGGTAAATATGCACATAACAAATGTTGTTTAGTTTGTTATTTAGAGTAACTTTTGTTATGTGTACTTTTGTCGTATACATAAGTATAAATGAGTTATACGCTAAAAGCTATAGCGGGAGTCAACAATTTTATTTGGCACTAAAGACTCAACCAAGTTAAACAAAACTTGGTATGTGAATTAGCAGTAACTCCTACATGATAATAAGCTGTACCGAGACGGTTTTTTTCCCTATTAAATACTTTTCTCTTATCTGCTCTGCAAAAAGGTTCTGGTGGCCTAACTATTAATAATAGCTTCTCAGGGGGCTTATATGTAGAAGTATCTTGAAGAAACTTTCTCCATGTTTTTTTCATTTTTATTTGCCAGGTTCAGTGGCTTGGACTTCGTTGATTGCTTGTACAACTTGAAGCAGTTGCGTGTTCTTGTCACAGTAAAGGGTTTCCAGTTCAATTATTAGTGGCTTGTACAGAGAAATGCAGACAGCTATACAAGCTACCAGAAAGTTCTTGATATAAGGATGACAATACCAAACAGATGTGACATGTGACACATTAGCTTCTTTGTGGATTTTTGAATTCATAAGTTTGTGATAGTCATATCACAAGCAAGTATGGAGAACATACAAGTATTCTGTTATCAATATTTCTTATTTTATCAAAATAAGATACACACTTTCCCAAGTGGATCAGTTCCAAACATTCCTTATTAGGGAATCCTTTTTTTCCAGATTTATGCTATACGCTGCCACTTGGTGTACAAATTCAATATAACCGATAAAGATTGGCGTCGCATAAAGCAAAACATAGACTCCAAATGCAGAGCAGCTTGGAGGAAAAAGATTAGTGGGTTACACATGGAAAGTGGCATTTGCAAAGTAAGTAACATTTTTTTTTATTGTTTAAAAATAATGTTTTTATTCAGTACTTTTGCGATCATTTATAGTTATACTATGTTATATTTCCGTTTTAGGTTCCATTGACATTGTCAGAACCACTAAGCGAGGAATCTTCTGATGGGGTAAATATTTATTCTGTTTAATCTTAATTAGTTTAAATGGCACTTGTACCTTCAGTATTTGAGGTAATTTGTTTATGTAGTGTGCTTTTTCCATTTTTTTATGGGCAATTATTAATAAGACTCTGAATCAAAGAAATACAATATTTATTTTCGGATACAAATACAATTATATTCCCAAAGAATGTAGTTGAATTTTTTTCAAGTATGCTAAAGGTATTTTGAATCATGAAAATAACACATTCGCATGATTGGAATTCATGTAATTGTTTATCTTGTAATAATATTCATGGAATTATATATCGTTATCGGTTATTAAACGAATATTCCCTTCATGCGTGCGATTGTGTGTTTTATATCCATGGCACACACTCACTTCCCACTTTTATTCCATTGAAATGTTTTAAATTGACAGGCACTGTGATTTCCGAGGGATATCCATTTTTCATTAACATTAAAATAATGATAAGAAATGTAAAATGTGTACACACATACAGCATATACTAGTGTTGGGCAAAATTCATTAAAATAATTAATAAGGCACATTTTTTTTTTTTTTTTTAATATCTTGAATAATGATTAATTTATTATTTGTTCATTATTCAAATATGCAAATTTGTGCATTCAAAATATGCAATAACTACTATTTATTGACACAAATAATTTTATTCAATAATATATTCCCCTTTTTGATTTTAGTTTGTTATTTTCAATCAACCATTGGGTTTCAACTCGCCTGTTGATAAAAGTTTGCATCTGGTTCCCAAATGCCCTGTAACTTCTTTAGTCTTTCAAGCCTCCGTTGATTAATATCTACTTTCGATTTTTGATAGCCTTCCACTTAAACCTGTCAATAAATAAATGGATTTTTGTGGATTGAACAGTTTTTTCGATTATCTAGAGTTTCGCTTAAAGGAAAATGGAGAGAAAAATTGTCCAAATTTTTGAAAGGTACGATTATTGGGAGTAAAGAAAGATTAATCAAAGTAAACCTCCTTCTCTTATTAGTCACAGTAGAGTATAATACCATGCTCAATGACAATTTTCAATCCATTCATACACATTCATAAAAGTATTTAATTCTGTCAAGACAAGCTCATGTAACACTAATAAAGTTCTATTTGGCAACCAAAAGTTGGCAGGTGAACTTTTTAAATTCATAATTCAAAACAATTTTTTAATACTAAAAAATGTATTCTAAATACATTACTTTTTTTAATTTTTTCAGTAAAACCAATATTAATAAAGACATTATGAATATATGCTTTGACCTCAAAGTAAACCCCACTTTTATTTGGAAAACCAAGTTCTCATATAGTTTATTTTGTGCTTTTTGGTAAGTGGCTCATAAATTTAAAGGTTATTGAAATTTTGTTGAGCCTTTTTTAAGTGATTGATCTACAAATGAGCAGCACACAGAAAGGAACTTCAATTTTAATGCTATTGCTTTCAGGACATGATGGATACGGTTTTACATAAAAATATGTTTTGTATGTATAGCTATATAAAACAATTTTATACCCTTAAAATTGATTTGATTTTCTTTTCCAGGTATCTAGCATAACTCCTATTAAAATTATGAGGGATAGTAGCAAACATGACAGATTATTTAGTATACATGATAAAAATTCAGTTAAAGTCTTTACTGATGAGGAATTAAAAGATCTTTTGCCGGTTAGTTCATTTATTCCAAGATTTTTTAAATGAGATTTTATAAATTGATTTGCTGTTTAAATTAGGCAATGTTTTCAGACACCCGTGGAACTATTTGTTGATAATGAATGCTTTTCATTGAGTGAGCAAACCCTTGTTGTTCAAGAGTGCCATGATATTTCTGAAGAAATCCAGGGGAAAAGTTTGGATGATGATCAAATTATATAATGGCCCATCTAATTGGAGCTGCAATTAAGAATATTTTATTCTGCAGTGAATGTTTAATTAACTACGATTAAGAAGCATGTTTTGATGCAGCTTTGTAGTGTCAGGCTTTACTAAAAAATTAGATTAAAACAAACACTAATTTATGGTGCCATCATTGTTATCTAGTTTTATCAAGTTAAATGTGTAGTACATCCTCATTATTTTTTGGAGTTTTTAATTTAAAAAAACAATCCACTAGTCTTGTCCTCCATGTTAAAATGAAATGTATTAAAATTAGATAGTTGGGAAAGAGGAAAAAGGAAATAGAAGAGGACCCTCACGTGAGATGAACTATAGTTTATAGTAATTTATTTGTTTTTATTATTAAGCTGAACATTCCAAATGTATTTTATACATTCATTTTATTTATTTATTTTTGTAATGTGAGAGAAAGAGAGAGAGAGATAGATAGAATGAATTTTCTATTGCTTAAAGAATTAGCGTTTTATAATCCCAAATTTCATAAAGGCAATATG
This sequence comes from Riptortus pedestris, assembly GCA_019009955.1. NCBI lineage: Eukaryota > Metazoa > Arthropoda > Insecta > Hemiptera > Alydidae > Riptortus > Riptortus pedestris. The sequence goes on along the minus strand of CM032229.1, from coordinate 125,168,068 downwards.
CAATTTAGGTTATTTATATAACCCAATTTCTCACTTATTTCTACAAATCATAGTAATCTACTAATAAATTTTAGATTTCCCTTCATTATTGGCTCCCATTTTACATTTCTCTCTCTTTCTCCACTAATATACAACAGACATATAAACATCTTCTTTCATGTCCTCCATGTTACGTCTGCGATCTTTGAATTTTAAGAAAACTGACTTTTTTATTTTTCTAAACGTTTTAGGCTTTCCTCAGGTTTTAATGAGCAAGAATTGTTTGTATTATAACATGATACATGTTTTTAAATTTAAGTGAATCTCTTTTAGTTTTTAATATTCTTTGAAGCATATTTTGAAGGACATGTCCAATCAAAGAAAAGTATTTGTAGAAGTAAGATTTCTATAAATTATTTTAGAAAAATAGTTATATAATTCAAATTTCTAATAATTATATTTTTAAAAAATCACTTGGCTGTGATTGGTGGTGATACACACATTTTATGTTACCTTAATTTTAAATACTAATGCATTGAAAAATGATTATAAAATAATTATTATTAACGTATTATAGTGGGTTCACATAATCTCTTTAAATCATTTTACCTTTTGTTCCCAGTAGGCTAATATTCGGCATTCTGTATTATTTGTTATGTTAAAGTTACAGTACCCTAGTACACACTATGACTCTTTGTTGCAGATTCTTCTTAAGAGTTGTACTCATGAAGCGATTTTAGTCCATTCAAAACTATATATATATATATATATATATATATATTTATATTGATCCTGATCAATTGGTAGCTCTACCATCCAGCATATTCCAGGGATATATATATTACGATGATGGGATTGTTATGGTTCACTTAAAACATGTAAATCTGGTACGATGTGGTCGATGTTTTATATTATAAAAAGTTAAGATATGTTTTCAATTTTTACTACTCAGTCAGCCTTTTTGTGTATCATCAAATATTTTTGATATTTACTGTTTGGTTGTATTTAGTAAGTTGAGGATAAATTATAAATTTTTACTGTTTCTTTTATTATCCTTCAAACAGGTGACCTCAGCATACCTAGCTGTAGTTGCAACATTCCCATTTTTAATGAATACTACAATCAGTTAACTTTGTAAACAATGCCATGGGGTGAGAGAGAGTATTGAGCATTGTTATGGCTGCAAGTGGGTTGCTCAGATTCAGATGCGATGAAGCTCTGGTACGTTCATGCTCAACAAAGCCTTGGTGTGTACTAGGCTATAGTAGTGTGGATCTCTAAAAAAATATTAGGTACAACTATAGTTTCCCATACATTTTTTTATTTGTCGTTTGTTTTTTTACCTTAGCCTTTCTATGTTATCAGTGAGTAAATATTTAGGTGTTCTAATGATTTGTTCCAAATTCTTGATTTTAGCCAATGATACATGTTATTGTAGTAACAATAAATTCATTAATAGCATTTATTAAGAACTAGGGAAAGAAGTTCATATTTGAATTAAGATGGTTTTCTCATTGTTGTTCCTGGTATTATGTACTGAAATTATTTTCATTTGTGCACTTAACAAAATTTGTCAATTGGAGTGTATATATCAGAATAACCTGTTACATTCTCTGTATTAACTGAGTTAATGACCTTGGCACTGAAAGAGTTAATTATAATTTTAATACATTTTATTATGTGGGTTGAACCTCAAGTAGGTTCTTATATTTTAACATTGCAATGACCTTAGTTGTTTTTCTAATTAACCATTTTTAGGTTTAAAACAACTCCAATATAATTGATTCCAACATACTTATGATTGCCAAGAGAAAAAAAAAACTACTGGTATTTGTAATTTGGGCAGGTGCTATTTATCAACGTCCTAATTAAACTATTTTTAATATTTCAATCATTCAAAGTATTTATGCTTGTCCAAGAATAGTTAGGCCTAGGATGCTCTAGATGTGTATATATCTACTTTATTGCTCTAATTGTGCATTAAATGTTCCTACTCAATTTTCTGTTTATTGTAAATTTTATTTATTATACCAATTTTGTGAGATATTGTTTATGTGGGCCCCATTAAAAAAAAAAAGTCTATTTCATAGCTCTTGATATGATGACAGATGTAGACTTGTTGTCTAATGACATGAGAGACATAGACATTTTCTCACACTTGTGTATTTTACTTATTAACTAATATTTTTAATCTAAGATCCTTTAAAAACTGGACAAGTCCCCATTGTTTAAGTCTACATTCATTTTTTTTTCAAAAGTACAGCCTCATCATTTGCCTGAATTTTATTTGTATCTAGTCAGGCAATTTATTTAATTATTGTTATTTCTTGTTTGACCAACTCTATATGGTTACCACTTGTAGGTTGATCTTACCTTATCATTTTAAATTAGGAAATAAAATGTATTGTTATAAAAATCAAATAATCGAGCAGTTCAAAAACAAACCATTCAGAATTTTCAAAATTTGTTATTCCCTTATTTCATTTCTGTAACAGTCATTGCTATTATATATGATTTTGATTCACTAATTATACTTAAAATAAGTAAAAGATGTGTTGAATTCAGTCTTGTGCATGAGTGTAAAATGCCAATAAAAGTATTCAAATTGTGACATATATCAATTTTTAACTAACCCTGTTTTGTTATAGAACATTTATTATGAATTTAATGCTAGAAAAACTAATAGACCTCATTCAGATGTACCATGATGGTGATATGGAATTTTATGGTTTAATCAAAAATTTCTAAAAGAGAAGGAATATTCCTGCTGTCTTTATCTGCCAAACAATTGTTGTACTAAGAAGGTATCAAACCACAGTTGTATTAATTATAGAATGATTCCCCTTCTCTCTCATACCTCTAAAATGTTATGTAGAATAAAAAGTAGGCCAGTTAAGTTTTGATCCGAAGTAGGAACAAGGGAACCAATTTTAGCTTCTTAGTTACACTGGAGACATCATATAAAAGAAAAAAAAAGAGATTTTCCACATCATATATGAACACGCTGATGATCTCAACTCACCATCTATTTCCTATTTCTCCTGTAATAAACACCCTATGCAAAGAAATACCAGATGGATACAAGAGGTTTCATGAGACAGAAGCTCAAGGAGGAAATCAGTTGAGTAGAATTAAAGGTTTACTGAGACTGAATACATAGAAAGTCCAAATATAAATTGTTTGATATATATATATATATATATATATATATATATATATATATATATATATATATATATATATATAAAAACATGAAATAACATTAATTGGAAATAAATGCACATAAAACATTTTGATGGTAGAAAAGAAACAAATCAAAGAAAGCACTATAATTAAAAAATTAAAGTAGTTTTCTTGTTCTAGGAAGCATTATCGCTGACAATAATGATAGTGAACCTGAAATTTTAAGGTAAAACACTACTTGAGTAAGTCTTTGTAGTGACACATTGACATCATGATTGAGAGCTTTGTATTTGTAAATTAAAGTATAAGCAACTGTAAAACAATGATTTTTGTGAAATGCCTTGCAGACAGTAATAATTCTAATTATAGATATAATTATTTGGATTATTTCCACTAGTATATATAATACTATTGTCGAATATGTTGGTGGTGTTGTTACTGGCGGGCCACTGAATAATCTGGTAAGCACTTTTACGAATGCGAGGGCACAATTTTAAGCCTATTGAATATTGTACAGGTCATCTGCATTCAATTCCATGATATGGCAGGATTGAAAATCAGGTGAACTCAAAAATCAGCCAGTGATGACAGTCTCCACTGACTATAACTGAATTGTTATTATAGTTATAAATACGAGAGGATATAAGAAATCATTGGCTTATTTATACATTTATTGCATATATTTACACAGTAAAGTTCACATTATTTCTATATTTAGACACATACTTGAAATAAGTCTATATTAAACGAAACTTGATAAAACTTATTTAAACAAATATCTTAAAAACACATGTTCTAGTTCTAGTAAAGAAGTTTTCAACATATGGAGGGAGCTAAAGTTTGTGTTTGTATATTTTATAAGATAAAAATATTATTCACTTTATAAAAAATGAGGCACTAAATCATTGTTAGTGAAATGGTGTGGTGTTTTTGATATGGGAATAAATGTATTTATTCCCATAAATAAAATAAAATAAATTTAATCCCAAAAAATGCATTTATTCCCATTGTGTAAAGCCACTATAGTGGCTTTGCGCAATGAAAGGGTTAAAAACACAATTTTTCATAAAAAATTAAAAATCTTTAGTAAGAAAAAAAAACCCGCATACAATGCGATGCATGTTATGTTATGCGGATTTTCTTTTGTAGGACATACATATATACACACAGTACTGACTAATGTCATCTGATAATTCTATTCCCTTGGTAAGAGCCATATAGTGTGTAAATGATAACAAGACTTGAAATTTAAGCTGGTCAACAGATGTTACGTCATATAATAGCTTGAAAAGAAAATGAAGTAGAGCTAATGAAGAAAGAACAGAAATAACTGTTCATTTTTAAGCTAGAAAAACAGCATGGAACAATAATTGTAGAGCATTACTTTATCAGCAACACTAGTTAACTTGAGTGTTTTTTGATTCAATGCATTACAGAAATGTTTATATTTTATCCCTTCCTCTTCCATTAATTTTAGTCATTAAAACATATAAAGCTTATATGTTATTTTATAAATAATTTAATGACAATTTAGAAAAATGACAGAATTTTAGCTTTAGCAGATTTCCCCTAAGGGAAATCAGCTATTGTCGTACTCATGATGCAATTTTTGAAATTTTTCTTCAAATGTCCATCGATCCTACCCAGGAGATGACGAGGTCCAATCTTAAATGAGGTCCATTCAAAACTGTATATATATATATATATATATATATATATATATATATATATATTTGTCCGTTACCGCTCTAGCGTTCACAATTATTGTTTAATTGTTACCAAACTCGATATTTCATCGTTTTATGTAAAAAAAAAGATCAAGTTCGATAACGGCTGAAATCGGACCAGGGGGAGGGGGAGAATTTTGAAAATTCAAAATATCTCTGTTGCTATATGTCGGATCGAAAAAATGTATAGAATTAATCTTATAGCACATTAAATGTACTATATATATTGTTATATACATTTATTCCCCATCTTAAATATTTATCGAGTTATTTGCAGTTTTCAGCAAACCCCCACTTTTACTCATGTTATATAAACAATACTCGGTTATGTAATAAATCACATCATTCGAAGATTAAATACCAAATATTGTTTTAAAGAGACACTTATTATAAGAGATACATGCAAATATATTCTGGTGACCCCCCCCTTCTTAAGTTTTTGAACTACATAAATTTGATTGATTGAGGTTGTACCCATGACGACATTCTCTTCGAATGTCCATTGGTCTTATCAGGAGATGACGAAAATGAGGTCCATTCAAGTGTGGTGTGTATGTTTGTGTTTTTTATTTCAAGCAACTGCATATCAATAAACATCCAGCTTAAATCAATAAATTATTCAGCTTAAAATTCAAGTCCTTTTGACAGACTTCTTAAATTACGAAAGGAATAGAGAATAGAATGGGGGTTTATATCACTATAGCAGGTAGGGAAACTGCTTAGTTCATGCAGTATTTGTGAGACAGACTTTTCACTGATCATTTTAATATTCAAAAAGGAACAAAAAAAAAAAAAAATAGTTAATTTCAAGAATCGTGAAAGTTTTAACAAACTTGTTTAAAAAAGTATGAACAAGTTTCACAATTCCAGAAAATACATTTTATAGTTAACAATTAAAATTCTTTATAGTAAGTTTTAAACAAAATGTGGAACACAAGGTCAATTAAATATATATGACAGTTTTGACAACTATTTTAAACATGCATGTGATTAATGGTCTGGCTGTGATTAACACATTACTGGCTGACCACAGTCCCAGGCTGTAGTGGCTGCTTAGACTTATGGTGTGACCACTGCCTGGGATTCTATTTTACCATTCTTACCATCTACTTGCCTCAAAATTAATTGGAATTCCTTAATTAAACTTTATATTAAATAAAAATTGCAAGTGTTAAAAATTTCATGAATGCAAATATCATGAAATCATAATCTGAATTATATAAAGTGAATTAAAACACATAAGTGATATAATTGTAGTAGAGGATTAATATATATATTTCAGAAGCATGACTCTTGATGACCATGGTCTGGAAATATTGTTACTTATTAATTTTTTTAGCTGATCAGCCCTGGAGGCTGAAGTCTTGAACCGACAGGTGAGCTGAAAGTTTAAAAGGGGAGAACAAATTCTGTCTAATGAGACCCACCCCCACCCAAAAAAAATGATCACAGATTAAAACCTGTTCCAAGTCCAGGCTTGGAGCCACCACTGGAATTTGATACAATTTTTTATTCATGCATTGAAAGAAATTGAAAAACTATCATTTTATGATGAAACTTAACTGACTAATTTATGCAGGATATTTTACTTTAAAATCTCAACAAAATTAACTATTTTTAGATTATTAATGTTAAGAATATATGATGCTCAGTTTGATTCCCAGATAGCTACCGTAATGAATTGTGTATTTTTTGGCGCTGTAAACAAAACCTAAACTAAATTTAACACAATAAACATAAAGAACTAGGAACTAATACATGAATTTCCTATTTCTCCACTCTATATGTGTATATGTGATGGTGAAATATTATCTTAGACACAAGAAGAAAATAGGAGTAAGACTTCAATTCAATGAATAAAATAAAAACAAATATAATTTTATATATTTTGCTTATATTACACAGAGTTTTAAATAAAATAAAAAGCTTCGTCTTTGTTACCTTAATTAATCATGATTTAAATCATAAATCACATAAATATATAAAACAGATGTACTATCCACCATAAATAATATAATTAATAAACTTTGTTTACTCAGAACATTGTTCTAATGGCTACCTGAGGGCATTTTACATAAGTAATCCATGGGTAACATTTTCAAATCTCCAGTACTTAAATTGACAACACCTTCGACTGAATCTATAGACATTAGTGTGCCAACTTGGTCTTTGAGATCACCTTGAATAACTTTAACGCAATTGTTTTGCATTGGCCGGACAGGTGCAAGTAGATCACATGGAATCGTAACTGTTCTATCTTCAGCAGGCAAAAAGACTGAGCACATACCGCCCTGAAACGAACATATTAATGACATATTATTATATTTTGTAGGGAAAAATCACCAAGTATTTACCGTCCAGAGTTGATGGGCAAGTTGTACTGCACTAATATTTGATTGTTACCTTCACCTTGCTGAATTGATAGATATGGATGAACTCAAAAGAGAAAAAAGGATGGAAGACTTTAAACAGTATATTTCACGACAGATATTCTACGAGGAATAGAGTCAAGGTACAGTTATCATCCCTTGATTTGCAATTTGAAAGAGCAGTAAAAAATAATCAATTTAAATATTAAAGAATTGCAAAAAGAAGAACATATTATTGGCCAAAAGAATTACTAAATAAACAATTATTATTAAATTCTGGAAGTTTATAGGAACATTAAAAGAAACTCTTGATAATCAACTTTAAAGAAGATAAATCAATTTTATTTTTAAGGTCCACTTTTGTGCTACGAAAGCTAATTGCCATCTACAGTTTATCCCTCTTTTCTATCTAGGGTGGGAATAAGGATTTTATTTAATAAGTCAGTCACTAAATAAATTCTTCTTGCCCATGGGAGAATTGAACTCATAACTCCAGCTTACCCAAGTAAGATTAATATCAATGCTATAACTCACACTGCTAACCTGAGCCCCTGAATAAATTTTGCCACCAATAAAGAGAAATATAACAGATATTTAAGTTTAAATTAAATTAAACAGAAAATTAAGTGAACAACTGAAAGAAACAAACTAGAGCCTCCATATATGTATCACATGAAAAGAGAAGGTGATTTGTGAAAATATATAAATGGCTCTTCATTTAATAGTAAATACAAATACCAAACATTTCTAATATAGTAGATAATAAATACATTAGCTATAACATATTTTATACCATGGTCACTTATTCTAAATGATGTACTCACAGAAACCGTAGAAACTGTTCCAATTTGTCCTGAAAGACCAGGATCTTCATGATCTTTTATCCTGACTTCTATGCCAGGAGAACACCAATCAACATCATTCATGTCCAGGCCTAGGAAGAAAAAAAAAGCTTAACTTATAATCTCATATAAATGATCCCAAATTTGAATTGTAAAAAATTGTTCGAGCCCTTGTCATTTCATTTTTTAGGACAAAAAATTCTATATCCACGGATATTTATAATAGCACCTAAAGTCAAAAGTGCTATATTATCTATTACTTTACAACACTGAATTTATTTTTCAATTGAATAACATAATTTCCATTAATTATTAAATCTTCAGCAAAATGAAAATACTTACTGGATGACGGATATGGTGAAGCTGAGCTTCCTGGAGTTCTTGGACTATAAGAAGTCGGTGAGGGGGTTCCAAAAGGCCCAATACCACTTCCTGGTGAGGCAGAAGCAGCATAACCTGAACTACCGCCTGAAATAATAATTAATTAATCTCTATGTATAATGAGGGAAAATTTAATATGAGATTGCCTAGAACAATAAATTAATAAGCATTACTTCTAGAGAAAAAGACTTAGGATAGGAGAGAAAAACTAAGGATTTGATTCCAAAACTAGGAATATGAAGCAAAAAATAAATATATTTTCAGTCAAATTCAAAAATACTTACTATTATAACCCCCTGGAGAAGGTGTGGATTGAAATGGAGAGTATGATGATCGATCAGATCCATACATATTCCCTGGAGTATACGGACCAGATTTTCCATAGTCATCAAAATCTTCTGTTCTTCCTGGAGTAGCAGATGGCTCCCAAGCACTAGGAGTTCGCATACCATCTTCTGTAGAATGCAAAGGTGTAGCACCTCCAAAGCTTGGAGTTCGACCACCAGCAGAAGCTACAAAAAAAAAAGATGAAAATCAGTGAAACTCTCCCACATAGATAAAAAACAAGTTGTCAAATCCTAAATACAGTTCTGAAAGCAGACTAAATCTACAAATAAATACAAAAATTGAAATGGATTTGACCAAGCAGTGATAAATTAGAAGTAGGTACGTACAGTCGTACTGAGGTGTTTTTGAACCAGAATACAGGGGTGTTTGAGCACCAGAGTGCATAGGAGTTCTGCTGTAAGAAGTGAAAGAGCCATCCTGTAAATAAGTAGAGGAATGTAAATTCTAATATAAAATTAATCATAATAATTTAACTTAGAGTACATAACTTATTAAAATGAAATGCCATTAAAATTGATAGAAGGAACTTTTGCAAATAACTAGTATTTAGAACACTATTTACAAGAAAACATGAGAATTTTCTGTATAATATATAAGTTAAAAACATATTTCCATGTTAATTATTGATACTTTTCCAAAGATGGGGTCGATAAAGTGATTCAATTTAAATTGAAGAACAGAATATAACTCAATGATTTCAAATAGGATGCAAACATAAAAGTATATAAATTTAGCCTAAGGAACTAAAATTCGAACAGAATTATTCTAGATTTTGCTGTTTATGATCATACTTCTCAATTTAATAAGGTTTGTGTAGTAACAATGCTATAAACATTCTCTGATTATTTTCTTAGTAAAAAATATATACTAACTAAACAACATATAGTAAATTTTAAATAATGCAGGCAATATATATATACCCTTCTTTGTTCTCCAGCAGGGGCAATATGACTAGTATCGACAGAAATTGTTTGACAAGATGAATGAAGTTCAACTCGAGCAGTAGTATCAGTAGCATCTTTCACCATACCAACATTACCTAAAAATAAGAAGATAATTAATTAATCTTATAAATGAAATGTACAGTAAATTCAATGTCCAAGGGGATAAAAAAAAAAAAAACTAAATTATCTTCTGGATAATTTTGTCACCCACAAGAAACAGCAGTTAGTATCATCAAATTCCAAAGTCACATTCCTCACTCAGAACATACCGCCAACTTTGCCTGGGCATACTCCTTCAAGTCGCTCCAAATGGCATCCAATTTAAACATTTTCATGGGAAGCCAGTCAGATTCCATAGTTTCACTGAGCCCAACAAGAGTAATATGTTGTTCTTAATAGCACAGAAGATATCAGGGGTGTCGTACATGTTTATCAGTTTGACTTTACTTCACCCTCTATTTGCACTGCTCTCTCACAGATCCAAATACATTTCTCAGGGCTCTTCTCTAAAAGACCCAGAGAGCTTTCTGGTTTTCCTTTGTCAGAAGTCCATGTTTCAATGCCACATATAATGATGAAAATTTGTTTATAATTGCAGTCTTCCTTGAGAGACGCAAAGTAGAGAACATTTATTAGGAATAGAGGGGCCAGCATTCTGCCTCTTACATAAAAGCTTCCACATTATTGTTTACCATAACTATCCCTCCCAGGTACTTAGGATACTTGGCCTACGGGTAGTACATGTTACGTTAGGGGTGGTTATGACACATGAGCTCCTACAAATCAACAGGATCACCAGAGGTTATTTGGGATACTTTAGTATTATTCATAATTACTTTAAGGTGATTTGATTTATATAGAATTGTATAACTGATCTTTCCTTCTTCCACAGTACATATTATATAGAGACACACACATATATTTACTATAATTACTCAATGCATAATAGTAATGTTAATATAATTACAATTACTGATCCCATGCACACACACACACACACACATATATATATAGGGTTGTTCGATAATTAATGTCGTTTTTTTTCTCATATTTTTCAAAATGAATTTATTTATATTAACTACAACATTAATCAATGATATATTGACCATTTTGTTGGATTACCTTTTGCCATCTTTCGGTGAGTTGAAAAATTCTACGTTCGAAGAAGCCTTGGTTTTTAGAAGCAAAGAACTGGTCCAACTCATTTTTAACCGCTTCATTAGAATCGAAAGTTTTACCATTGAAATGGTTTTGAACGGAGTGAAACAAATGGTAATCTGATGGTGCAAAGTCAGGGCTATATGGTGGATGTGGCATCAGATCCCAATTGAGCTCTTAATTTTTGACGAGTTGTCAAAGAGGTGTATGGTCTAGTGTTATCATGATGGAACATCACATCACGCCTTTGCGATTGGCCAGTTCAGGACGTTTTTTCTTGATTTCTTCGTTCAGTTTTGATAGTTGATGACAGTAGACATTTGAATCAATAGTTTGTTTTCTTGGAAGCAACTCAAAATACACTATACCCTTGAAATCCCACCACATAGAAAGCATAATCATTTTTTGGTGAATACTGGCTTTGGATGTCGATTGTGGGGGCCAACTTTGCTTGGCCCATGATCTTCTTCGGACTACGTTATCGTAAACAATCCATTTTTCATCACCCGTTATGATTCTTTTAAAAATGGGTCCTTTTCGTTGCGATTCAGCAAAGAGTCGCATATGTTAATGCGTTTGGTGAGGTGGATATCCTTTAATTTGTGAGGAACCCAAACATCCAGTTTGCTTACGTAACCAAGCTGTTATAAGTGCAAGTAAATGGTTGAATTCAATATGTCTAACTTCTCTGCTATCTCTCGAGTTGTCATTCGCCAGTTGGTTTTGATTAACACTTTTATTTTGTCGTCATCAGTAATGGTTGGACGACCAGTATGTGGTGCATCTTGCACATTAAAATTTCCAGAGCGAATGCGAGGAAACCAATGCTGACACTGGCATTTAATCAGTAAGACAGTCCTCACCATAAACTTCACATATTTTTTTACGAGCTTGTAGCACATTTTTGCCCTTTCGGAAGTAAAACAATAAAATATGCCGATAATGCTCTCTTTGATTGTCCATTTTCAACTGAATTTTTAACCAACTTGTTGTTTACTAATCAGACTCAGTTATTTACTGGATATAGTCCAAAGTCTAATCTTTAAAATAGTATATTATAATCAAAGTCACGCAATCAATACTACCTGAAATATGCATTTCAAACAATCTTATCAGAAAAAACGACATTAATTATTGAACCACCCGATATAATTAATAATTACTTACCTTTGTATGGACCACTGGTAATTTTAATAGTAACACCAATAAGATCTCTGTCTCTCCTAACTCCACCTCCTCCCCTGCCACCACGACCACCTCGCCCACCTCCCTGAGGATGCATGGGTGAGGAGATTCTTGGTGACATAGGATAATTGCCATTTATTGGTCCGGTAACAGGAGTCTAATGACAAGAAACAAAATTAATAAACCAGAAGTTTAGAATTGCTACAAATCCATAATACAATTTGAAAAATATTGAATAAAAATAAAAGGCCATCACATAGGGGCTGTGTAAACTAAGCAATTTCCCTCATGCTGCTATAACACTCTTTTGTTCTCATATCACAACATATTCCCTACTTCAACTACACAAACAACATTTCCAAATATTTATGTTATTATGAGTTGGACCAAAAAAAATGTTATAGAACCATACTTTTTAAACCACTGATGCAAGGAAACTGCTTAGTTCGCACAGCCCCTGGGTGATGAACTTTAGTGGGTTTAATTCTTCCTGTATTACAGAATCTACACATATGTTCATTCTATATAAAATGTTCATTTAAACAAAGAGACAAGTGCAACATTCAAGTTTTTGACGATCAATCAGATCATGCGGGAACCACTTATCAATATTTTGTTTTGTCAATAGCATAAAGATCTTGTATGACAGAAGTATTGGTCATTTTTAAATCTTTAGAAAGTTCTACGAATTGTTAAAACCTTTAATTCACCGTCTTCAAAATTTAATTCAGACCTTTCATAAGATTCATTTGCAAGACATACATTAGAATATTTCACATGTAACAGAACAATATAGCAAGAAAATTAAAGAGAAATGTTTACAAATAAATATAATATTTATAGTGATAGCTTTTGTAAACAAGAGATGGATTGATCCTTTATTAATTTCATCAAAAAAAATAAATCTTACATTTCATTGGTTTCAAGCCAATAAAAAGGAAATGAAAACACGAGAGTGTAATGATCATGAAGTTGATTGTGAAACCACAATAGACATTATAATAACTTTAGTGAAGCCCCTAAAGAACTAATTGTATATATAGTGTCTAAAAATTGATTTATATTATAGAATAAATGTGGAGACTTACCCTGTTACCTCCAGCAAGAGAAACATGCCGTGTTTTACAAACAAAAATACCACCATGTTCCAAATACACTTGAGAAAATAAGAATACAAAATTCCTGTAGAGATGCTTCACTTCTCCTTTACGACCCTAAAAATATTAGTATGATTGCAAGAATATAATTAAAGAGGTTCTCTGATATTTCATTTTTTTTTTTTCATTAACGAGAGAATAGAAAAAAAAATATGCAACATACCGAATGAACACCATCAACAACTTTAACAATATCCTTTCTCTGTATTGTATTGTTTTCAGAATCAAGTGACACAGCATTCCTAAATTCTTTTTTTTTGTGCAGAGCTTGAGGTTTACAAACAATAACCTTTCCTTGCATACTCAGCACATGAAAGTTTTCACGTTCTAACCTCACAATGACACCTACATTTTGGGGACTAGAAAAAATAAAAAAATTGAATATAAAAATGTTCAGATTCTATTTAATTAAGATAATACATGTCATAAGAACTTTGAATATGTGTGGTATGAGTTGTTGAAAACATTAAGGTGTTTACAATGTGAATTACAGGAATGAATATTTCTAGAGCTTCTAACGTTCATTATAAACCTGCTCAATTCTTATTTAGATGGCAACCCCCTAACTCGTTAATGTCAACATAATTATTTCCGTTTAACAAACTTTACCTTATTATGGGTTAGCTTTTGTTAAATTACATCAAAATTATACACAATATTACTACACTTTTATATCAAATATATCGCATAACTTAAACATAACCATACACATTACCTAATGTCTAGAGAAACGAGAAAGGGGCACAGAAAAAAACTATTAATTAGAAGTGAATTGGCTGCTCACGGATGGCGACTTGCTTCAGAATAATACAATTTATTTTTCCTTATCAGTGAAATTTAAGTAATTGTAAACTAAAATATGAAATAAAAAAATCTATGCCACTGGTTTGTCTTGCCTCCTAATCCTTTAAAATAGCAAATCAATTTTAAACTCTACTCATCAAGCAAACACAAAGCAAATTAGATTTTCCTCATTAAGCATACAAATCTTATGCAGTGGATTAATTTTTAAGTCATTGTTTCTTACTTAAAATATTTATAAAGGGATAACTTTTTTTTTTTTCCAATTTGAATAAATACATGTTATAAACTAACAGAACTGGAGGGCTCTAGGATATATTGTAATTTTCATTTAACGGACACAAGCAGTAGCAAGATTATTAATGAATAAGTACTTTTAACACCAAGCAATGATGAGAATATTCTAAACTAATCTTTCTGATACTTGTTTATTAGGAAGATTTAGTCTTTTTAGTAAGCCCAGATGTTAGCAATGGGAAAGGAAGAAACGAGATGGTTAAAAAATTCATAGTCTTCATTTAAAAAAATTAAAAATAAAGGACAGCCATATTAAAAGCCAAGGTTGGCAGTAACAGTAAAGTGATGGGATAAAAACAATAAACTATAAAATATCGAATCATTTAATATTTACTTAGTGTTAATTTGCATTGGAAGAACTCTTGTTATGTATGTTGTAAGTGATAAATATAAAATATAAATCTTGGCTCCACTTGCAGAGGTAAATAATTAAAATTGTTCAAATAAACACTAATGAAATAATAAAAATGCTGAGGACTAATCTATTTACCTATTCCTGATTTAAAAAACGCACACTGAGAGCAGAAAATATAAGAGCTAAAATAATGACAATTAAATTTGTTAATATTACTTCCCATTCTTCAACTGTATGAGGTACTATGGAGTCTACAGCCTTCACAAAATTATTTTTTACATTCAAAAGGGCTTCTCTTATAACCCGAAACATAACTTAATATTAGAAACTACATTATTATAAATTAACCATCTGGAAACTAATTTAATGTATTTTGTCAGATGATGCCATTTTAAATTTGTTTAAAATATAATAAAATTTTTTGGTGTGTAATTTCTATCAACAGGACTAGATTGATGAGGAGTGCTGATGACTGGTACCTAAGACCTAGGATTATTTTTTAACTTTTAGTACATTCTCTTTGTAATTTTTATCTATTTTTTTCAATAAAACAATTTAACTTAAATTTTTATTTACTTTTTATTTATTTTTTTTCAGTTATTAGTTTTAATTTCTCATTCTACTTAGTTCATTTAGTGCCTCTTTAATACATGGTTTCTTTCCTGGCAATTTGTTACAGTCTAACTCTAAATATTTGATATTTAACCTTTCTTGATATATCAGCTTATTTTTAAGAGGTAAGTAATAGTGGGGGTTACTCAAGACTAAATACTAGAAAGTGAATTATTTACATTAATATTGGAGATAGAGACAACATTTGTAGAAAATTAAATTTGCAACAGGGTTGGGTTGCACTCAATTTTTGATTTATCTCAAAATAAATTAGATAGTTTTCAATCCCTCTCCCCCCAAGGGAGGGGCCCCAATTACTATTTCAGCCATTAGTGAACTTGATCTTTAATTTTACATAAAACATCTAAAATCAACTCTAGCAGTCATAATTTTTGTCAAACAAAAATTATGACCGCTAGAGCCCATATCCATTACCTATATTGACACAAATATGAAATCTGGCCTGTTGTGTTGGTGGACATCTTAGATTTGAAATTTGCCATAGTGTACAGTATTCTACTAGTCAAGCCCTTTCATTTGAAACCCATATTGTAGGAGTTGTGAACAAAAATTATGTATTCCGCCATTCTTTTGGTGGCCATAGTGGATTTGTATTCTTTTCTTAGTGTACTCTATACTACTAGTCAAGCCCTTTCATTTCATACCCATATTGAGGGAGTTGTAAAAAAAGAAGTATGACCGTCATTTTGTAGTGGCAGCCATCTTGGATTAAAAAAGATAGTGAAAGTATTAAATTGTATTGTCATCATAAGTAAAGGCGTGTACTAAATATCAAAGATCAATCAGTCAACGGGAAAAGGGTCAAATTTCAAATACTAAATTTGACTTAAATAAATAAACAAATAAACAGGCGAAGCTAAATAAAACCATTTAAAAAAGAAACTAATTTAAAATTATTTAACAGTATTATATTTAAAAAAATCATACTCTAGTTGAACGAGATCACCCCACTGGAACTGTCCAAGTGAATCCACACCAGTAGCCATATCTGAACAAAGTTGCAGGTCTCTGGGTAGAACTTCCAGTTCATGCATCGTCAAATCAGAGAAAAGAACAACTCTATTTTCTTCTACCCGCACAATAAGCCCAGTATCGCCTTCATAACGGCCAGAAAGTACTTTTACGTGATCTCCAAGTCTAAAGTATTTTTGCAATTCTTGAGCTTGAAATTCTATAGGTTCCTAGAAAGATTGAAAGATAGAAATTATTCACAACAATCTATCATTGATTTATGGTAAAAGTGTGTCATTTAGGTTATTTTAGACCTGTAGCAGAATTACTGTTTTATTTGTTATGAAAGCCAGTTGCACACACAATAGAAAAAGTAATTTTCTGGTCGTTATTTTTACTAATTAAAATATGTTTTATTAGTACCCATAGGGAGGGTAATATTCATATAAAAGGCTATCAAATGGATTTATTGTTGCAAGTTTTGTAGTTTGAACATAAAATTGGGTGGGCTTATGAAGTTAAATTTCCCAAAAAGCTCATGATCTAAGTAACTGTAGATCTTCTGCTCCTTAGCGGTCGTCCAGGCATTTGTCGAGAGATTTTCATATCGTTACTACCTGAGTGTGTTGATGCACCTGATGCTTTTTCGGTTGTCCGCAGTGACCATCTCTCGTTCTGTAAAAATCTATTCTCTTAACATAATAAGTTGAAACTATATTCCCATAAAGGACCCTAATGAAGAAATGTTAATCCATCATTTGTCCATTCCTTTTGTCAACTGGGCTCACCAGAGCCTAATTTTCATGCATTCTTTCATTATTTATTATTATTTCCCATTTACAACACATTTATACCACTGAGGATTTTTTTTTCTAGTGCTTGTTATTCTGAGTTTATTGTAAATGTCTAAAAGCTTTTGAAGCCTCTTTGGTAAAACATTTATAAAATACACTTGATTCTTCTACCACTAGTTCGACAAAATAAGTGTTATACAAATAATTTTGAGATTTGTTGTATGTTATCTTAACACCTTAGTTGTTGTTATATGACAACTTCTTATTAAGTACTATTCATTCTGAACAATCTTAAATGCAATCATTAAAACTTACACAATTCAAATTCTTAGAGTTGTGAAGTTTTCTATTCCTATTGACAACAGTCAATCTTGAGGTGAAAATTAATTTACATTTATTCATTACTTAAGTGTTTTTGTTTTTTTTTGTGAAATTTGGCTGAAGTAATTAGTTGTAACAAATTTCAGCATACCCAATGCAGCTGCAACGTACCTGTTTGTTAGCTTTGATTTTAGGGTCTTTGATAGATTAGGAATCTATAAGGAGTGGTAGGGAATTAATATTTATTGCCCCATAATAAAATAATCCCTATATTTGGAGCTCAGACAAAAATGAATACATTAATAGGAACTAGTAAAATTAATAAATTACTTTTTCTTAGGACAAACAAACATATGTATAGGGTATATTTCCAAAATCAAATTGCATATTTTTCAGATAAATTCAAAAACTTATCATGCACATTGAGGCATGGCTTTAATGCTCATGTTAACTTAGACATGTGTTTTCAATGCTCGTTTTGGAAATAGGAATTTATTTAGTTAACTCGTTAAATAAAATGTTTAGTCTCATGAATAAATTAAAAATTTGAAACTACTTTTTTTATACTTCACAAACATGTTAAATAATATTTCTAAAAATGCCTTTCCAGATTAAATTAAGTTTCATCTGCATCTGTTTTAAGGTTGATTTCCTAGATAAGTAATAATAAAAATGAAATTGGGAAAAAATATTTACCTTCAGTTCTTCATGTTTTGGCATTACACTAACAAGATTTCCATCAATTGAAAGGACTTTACCCTGGAGATTCATCAATTCACCCTGGCATACTTCCACATTGTCACCAGCAGAGAAATTGTGACCAGGACCTGATTCCTTTGCAGCAGACACTTCAAAGTCAATTCCTTCAGGGGATTCTTCAAACTTTTCTAACTCAGATAATGTCGGTTTTACTCCTGCAATCCAAAACGAAAGTAATTAGCAAAATGTGACATCTTCAAAAGAAGTAATTCTCATTTTATATCAACAAAAAAAACAGTTGAGTAATATTATTTATGCTGTTCATTGAAGAAGTAAGACAGTGTGCAGAAATACTTTTATTTGTAGGTATTAAATAACTGTGAATATTTTTGACCTAAATCCAGAGTGACAAGTTGCTATTTTAAAGATATTTTATGACCCCTAAAAGGAACACATTTGAGTTCAGAAGTTTGAGCTTCATTTAGTTGATATATAATGTTCTAAAAAAAAATAAATCCATTAGCTGAACAAATAGGCAACAAGAAAATAATACTTAAAAATAATATGACTACTATCACAAAGAAATTATTTGTGAATAAGCAAAATAATACTTTGTAATACGTATATTCTTTTTGAAACACCCTGTATTAATGCATTTGAAACTTGTAGGTATATATAAACTATGGGTATTCAGCATTTCATTTTAAAAATGTCCACAAAGTAATATACTGAAATACAAAGTTCTATAGAACTTTTTTTAAATATATCCTTCTGATAAAAAAAATATACATTTACTATGATTCACAAAGATTGAGAAGAATTTAGAGTAATTTTATCATGTGAATCACACTGACCTCAAGACCTCCTTCACCATTAGTGGATTAAATATTTACATAGTTTAAGAAAGTTGTAAATTTAATTTCCAGTTAATTGGTTTTTTTTCTTTTTTTTCCATGGAATGCAAATTAAAGGAGATATTTGGGGTTTTATTCTTGCTTTAATAAATTCCTTCCTCCTCCATGGGTCGACTCTGACCATTAAACAACCACCACACCCCCCCCCTTTTTATTTTCTTTGCAATATCTCAAAAATTGGGGCTACTAGTGAGCAAACAATCCAAGAATTTCTATAAAAGATTTTAAGATTAAGATTTTATTTACAATTGCTTACAGGATTATTTCCATGCATGGAATCTCTATATAAAAATTTATATTTAAATCAAAGGGATCTTGATTTGGCATACATTTACTATGATTTACGAAGATTTGAATAAATGTTTGTCTTGTGAACAAAATCCTCTTTTTTATAATTCAAAAGTACATGTGTTCACAATTTTTGATAGAAATCTATTGATTGTGACATAATTTTAAATATTCTATGTTTCATAACTAACCATCAGCAATAATAGCACTCATTGTGAAGTTCTTGTACAGGAATCCTTTTCTACTGTATCTGTTGCTTTCAAATATCAAGAAATCACC
This sequence comes from Riptortus pedestris, assembly GCA_019009955.1. Lineage (NCBI taxonomy): Eukaryota > Metazoa > Arthropoda > Insecta > Hemiptera > Alydidae > Riptortus > Riptortus pedestris. Next base: position 125,148,463 of record CM032229.1, on the reverse strand, counting down.
ATCAGATGTAACTTCTCCTCCTATTTCTCTAATTGCTGCTTGATCAAATGGCTTTGCAGGAGGCCTCCTCTTCTTTTTCCTTTTTAATGCTTCAATATCCTAACAAATTTTAAAGTTGTTATTAATTTCAAAAACAACATAATTTTTAAATTTAAGAATTAAATTAGCCTATTTATAAGAGTGAAGGAGTAGAGTTTTTATTTAATAAAATATACAGCAAGGAAGAGACAAAAAGGATACTTAAGAAAAGGCTTTAATAAATAGTTCTTTAAAAATAATCTAATTATAAATAACTAGCCGTGTTACCCGTTGTTGACAGTTTGAATAATAATGGTTTCCCCTGGTAATATAAAGATCGGATGCACAAAATCATCTATATTCCATATTGATATTCATCAATAACACAAAAGCACACCAACATGAATAGTCATTTGTTATACCTAAGATATAAGCAGTTAGGCAAATTTATTTTTAGAAATACTGCTACCCGTAAATGAATTGATATTAGTATCAAGAATATACAATATAGATATGGTTCTTGAGGTTCGGAAAACATTGGACAGCACCAGGACACACACATTTTCAAAGAGGAGATACAGCAAGTGCTAAACAATTAACTTTCACACATACAGATAGAGTAAACTATACAAATCTTTTACATTATCTAGATGGAAGACTTTCCATAAATTAGATAGGCTGAATCTGAAGATTGTGTAAATCTATGAGTATATTACTGCTACTTAAATACTATTATTTATAACAGAAAAGTGTATAAAATCAGAGCTCAAAACTGGACCTCCAGGCTATATAGGTAAGGTGCCCTTATACCTTACTAACCACAAACTTTTTTTTTCTTTTTATATTATTTTCTTAAATAAAGAATATTAAAAAGTGTAATAGTCACTGGTTGAATATTCTATCCATTCCATTAAAACAAATAAAGCAAAAAAAAGAGAACTCAGAAAGAGAAACTGTCCTTATTATAGATTAAACTAAAGAATAATAAATAGTTGACTAAAAAGTATATAAATTATTCAAGTTTACAACATGTGTGTTCCCAATTACTGCTTAAACCGAATAAAGTTAAAGAGTAGATTTAATGGAAAGGAATTTACCTGATTAGCTCTTAGAGCACCTCTAGGTCTGGTATAGTCAATACGTGGCAATAGTTTAAGGTGAACTTGGTTTTGGGCAAGATCCACATAGTCAACTTGAGCAATGTCATCTTTATATAAACCTGTAAAATTTCGAATGTTTTTTAGTTAAATATTTAGTAGAATATTATTATTTGTTAACATTTACTTCATGCTACTAAGGCTAATTGGGATGGGTAACTAAAAATTACCATCGTTTTCTACCCTTTCAGCAACTAATGATTTTATTTAGTGAGTTTGAGGGAATTGAATCCTCTTAAAAGCATATAAAGATTGTTAAAAACTCATATGCTTTATATGTTGTTTTTTAACGAGGCAGGATATGGCTTGGGTACATCCTCCTGAGTATGCTTAGGTTAAAAATAGTTCGAGTTTGATATCAGCCAAGGATGAAATTTTAGCATACGTCTCCACAAGCACAGTAGTGTCGTAGAGCTATTAAATAAATGGAAGTCAAATTGATGAGCTTGATGCATTCCATGCTCATTACACATCACGATATTGCCACAATCAAGATATTGGTGGCATTAGACATAAGCTTCTTGCGTTATCAATTCAAAAGTTATCATCTCAGTATTAAGTAGACTTCAATCTTTCATGTATTTTGATAACAAGTTATGTTGGGACTTTATCTTACATAAGTCCCACCCAGCAAAGGAAAACTGTTACAAAAACATTGTCCGTCATAAGTGAAACTTGACGACTTGAAATTGAAAATGATAAAATACACAATATAGTGAATAGATAACTGATTTATGGTCAGGATTATGATTTATGCATTGGATTACTATGCTAGAGGTTTCAAGTTCACACCTTAGGGTTGTAGTTTAAATTTTATTTAGCTGTGCAGAGGTTGGACTTTATCTGTTCCTCACAATCTACTTGCATTGTGAGACTATTGAGTAGCACTAAGTACTTAGTTACAGTAGTAGTAAGTACTTAGTGAAGATATACCGATCTTGGTCTTTAATGCCACCACAATACTATAGGAAGCTGTGTGACAGCTGTAGTGTTTCCTTGACAAGCTAGTCTTGTTACAGAAATGAACTCCAAAAATTTCTAAAAACCTAGAGAGGCCATAAATAAGGAAATATTCTCGATAAGTAATAAGAATGGTTGGATTTTATTCTAATACCAAAAAATAAAGAATTTTTCAGAATACCCAATATGTACTGAAAATAAATAAAATTAAAATGCTGTTTAACATTGATTGAGTACCTCTTCGAAGACGAACCCATTGTTTCGGTCGAAGACCTGTTTGAACTTTCACAACCCTCAAGACATCTGTCATTTCTTTAATAGGAACCATCTAAAATTAAGATAATGTAAATAATATTATATTAAAAAAAATAAATCGAAATTTTAATATAAATCTTTTAGCATCACATATATCAAAAGAAAAGTATAGTCTATTAACAGAAGTTTTGCTGAAACAGATATAAATTAAAGGCTTAACATTCATTGTTACAATGGAATCAAACCAATGTATTCAGATTAATGTTTACTTACATTAAAAAGAACTTAAAAATTGGGGCATTCAATCAAATTGTCAACAATAAATAGTAATTTCAATTCTATTTCACAAATCATAAAAGCTATTAACGTGAAAGAAACAATTTAACAAAATAACTAATTATTTTATATTAATTTAACAATGCTAGATAATTTTTTTCAAATAAATAAGGTAGCAGTTTGGTATAAATTACTAATGAGTTTTATTGTTATTAGGAATAGAATTTGAGTTGTGGAACTCTCTGAAATAAATAAGAAAAAGATGGTACAAAAACATTGGAATCAGATTATATGAGATCTGGGTCATTTTGGAGAAAACTGGATTCTTTAATAATAGAAAGCAACAAGTGAGTGATAGGTTTAAAATAAAATTAAAAATAGGCATTTAGAATGGAATATTACTCTTATCCCTCCAATAAGTTTAAGTATAATATATATTAAAAATAACCAAATTAAACCAGAGGGCTATGGCAAACAATTTTTGATACCTATGTAGAGTATTGATTAGGACTACTAACCTATCACACAAATCCTTACCTCATGTACCTCAAAAGATGACATGTAGGCAAGGCAAGATCCCATAAATAAAAAATTTAAATATAAATAGATAAATGATGGAATAAAAAATTGAAAAGCTGGGCACTTAATTGTCAAACGGAATAATATTAAAAATGAGTAAAGATACTTTTATGAATTTACTTCCAAAAGACCTCTTGACAATATTTTAATGAACATTCAACATAAATACATTTATGCTTAAAATATATAATACACATCACCTGTTGCTTCCAAATTCCCATCCTTAGATTCCCCACATTCTGTATGGCTTGTTTCACATGAGGCTGTTTAAATGCTTCAATATAGACATAACCTTTTACTCCTTCAGGAGCCACAACTGATTTAATCTGGAGTGGCTCAGTATTTTGGTAAACAATAAATTTCCTCATAAGAAGTAAAGCAGTGTTTTTTTCTTCACCAATTCGACATTTAACCATCCATAAGTTTGGATCTCTAATGAAATAATCACAATAATCAATTTAATTAAGAAAATGGATAATATAGTATAAACACATATATTAGGGCATTTACTTGCAGATGAATTTGATAAAATCAAAAAGAAAAATAGAAATGACTCACTTCACACTAGGAAGCAACGTATGCTGGGTGATTTCATCAGACATATCTTCACCTCCATCTCCAAAATGTCTGGCAGCAATAGATTCATCTGCATATTTCTTTCTTAAATATTCCTCAATTTCATCTTCTTTTTGTGAGCTAGAAAAAAAAACATATGCAAAATCTGTATAATATTAATTAATAACATTTTACAGTAAAAATCAAGTATTATTTAATGGAATAAAATTTAAACCTTGAAGGAAAAAAATAATCAGTCAAGAATTAAGAGTGTTCTTTCAATAGTTACAGTACATAACTATTTACACAATATTTGTATTGCTACAAGAGAAAATATTATAATTACTAAAACTATTAATGTTGTGACTCTATCTCATTAAATAATGAATAGACAGGAAGAAGGTCTTTGTAAAAGAAATATTATAGATGTATATTCTGTGTAATTCAGAGGTTTAATTCGATGTTCTTAATTAAACCGCTTCAATGACAAAATCTACTAATCTAGAAGACTAAATAGTAAAGTTTGAAGGTTGAGATGGATAGATAGAAAGTTTATGAGCATCAGTATCAAACATTGGATCCAAACAAAGATTAACATGACTGCCACAGCACTTTTCGGATTCCGGTCTGAGCAGCCAAATCGATATAACCATATTATGTTATTAAACATACTAATTATGATTCATAACAATCATTAAAAAGTTTACAGCATTTTTTTTTTGCAGAAAAATGGGTCCTACAAATTATCTCGTAGTCAGCTTTTGTTAGACAAAGCTCTTTGCAGAAGCTCACTATGAGTTGTACAAGAGCTCAAAACGCAGGGAAACACATTATTTCAGTACAGTCTGTGAAAAGAAGCCAGCTCTTTGTGGTGAAGATTGTTTTAAAATTTATCACAAAGAATAAATATATTCTTTTTCTGTTAACTAAAAATAAACATTGAATGTATATTTTTGGTTCATTTTCAATAAATTTCTATTAGTATAAGCCAAACTTGTTTGTCTATTTTCTTCCAGGAGGACATTTGATTCAAATTTACACTTATAAATTACGAAGCGACTCGTAGCAGCAGAAAAGTGGTAAGTCGAGAAACTACAAGATAACTCATAATGGGCGTCCTGAGGAAGAGCTAAAAACTATTGAATCAAAATTAAAATGAATTTTTATTCCCATTTTACACTTTGAACCAACTCAACTTTACAGAGGCCACATTTATGTATATTATAAAACCATTGTCTGTGCCAGTGTAAAAGGTTATTGAAAATCTCATTAAAGGTTTTAATGAATATTAATGTATTCTAATTATAAAAAAAAAAAAAATGTAACTTTTTAAGGACAAGCAATGTATTATTATAGATGGGGTAAGGATGCTACAGAACCAAGTGATGTCAGGGTACATTTCAGTCTTGAGTATTCCCACTGAATTCCTATGTCATAATTTTTTTAGTTTTACTAATATTTAAATATCTCTTATAGGTTCAGGATATTTTGTAATAAATTATGTAATATTTGTCTAGTTCCTAAAGGGTAAAAAATAAATCAATCAAAAAGGAAAAAGCACAATTCTAATTTGTTTTTGAATGTCTCATTCATTCTTTATCTCATAGGAGCAAAATGACTCCTTTTACACACGTACAGCTCAAAAATGAGTTAGGAAACTTACTCCCAAAGTGTAGTGCCTCTCCTTCTTCCTTCAATTTCCCGAGCTGTTGGACCAAGTTCTTCCATCTCATTACCAACAATGCCGATTTCTTGTGCACCATCTTCCCATTCATCATCCTCTTCAACCTCATCATCGACTTCAGCTTCATCAATAATAAAGCCCCCAAACCTGTCATGCTTCTTCTTCTTCTTCTTGCTTTTGGGCCCTTCATCATCTTCATCCTCTTCTTCATCGTATTCCTAAAACAAATAAACATTATCCATATATGAAAAGTATACCCTATTTAGTATGAAGTGACAATGCTTTCCTGCAGCATTCTGGATTTATTTGGAAGAAATTAACTTTATTTTCTGTTTTAAATAAGTTTTCTCTTGAACTTTTCAACATATTTATTTAACTAACTAATTTCAGTTTTTTTTTCTTTCTTTTTTTCCAATTTTGGGGGGATAAATGAAATCCATATAAATGTCTACAGCTATCCACCCAAAGTTATCAATTATCAATATATTTATTACACAATGACATTTCGCCCCATATTGGCTATCTTCAGGTAAACCTAGAATATACATTCCATTTTCAACATGAAAATATATAATTCATGATATTTATTTCATACATTCAAAATATTTACTTAACTTTTTTTTAAAGGAGGAATTCAGTAATTCTATTTAAACTTAATGGGATACTCAAATTAGAAACTTTTACCATAAGAAAAAGTCTACATACCTTTTCTCAACTGTTTCACGCCTGATTTTTATCTTTTTTGTTTATCTGTACAAAGCAAGGAAGTATTGTAGCTATGAAAATTATTGGTTTCAGATTTCAACGAGGTTTTCCATTTTGGCTTTCCTCAACCCATTTTAACTTATTTCAGCATAAAAAATGACTAGCCTCAGATGATAACATTTTTATATTTATATTATAGGACTGTAGTAACATCTAGTTCCCCCTGTGGTTCCCTGTAGTAATATCTTCCCTTTTGAACAAAATCGATTAAGGGAAGGGTGGGGGGGGGGATTTAGCACATTTATTAGTTAATTGATAACATCTTCAAAGTATCTACATATAAAAGTTGGGAGAGATTAGTTGTAGCATACCATCACAAGAACACATTCAACAGATAATTCAAGCTTATTCTACATCCCCTCTTATTTCCAACTTATAGACTGGTATGGTTAGTTGAAAGGTTAACCTGGTATTTCCATTAGGCTATTTCCTCTTATTAGTAGTGATACAGAAACTCAACTTTGCCTCAAAATAAAATTAAAAATCATTTATTTATTTTCATTGATAGTGTCCTCTGCACAAATATATGGTATAATGAAAGGTGCTAGCAACTTACGTCCTCATCCTCTTCTTCTTCAACATCTGAGTTTAAATCTTCTCCCTCAGGTTCTTCTTCACTCCCAGACTTTTCAACCCTGAATGAATAAAACAAATCAATAAGGAATTATTCCATTGCATATTAACCCCATAGACGCTATCACACTAGGTTCGGTGATCCTGGTGACACATTACCCCAATGGCTCACTAATCTGTCCACTGCTACCACTTGCAGTCCTTTTTTTGTAACCTGTTGTTTTATATCAACTATATTAATAAACTAAGAAGTTTACTAATTATTTTTTTAAGCGAATGTGTAAAATTATAACACGTTTTTATATAATAAATTTTCATTTTATAGGATTAGGATTAATATGATTTGGGCAATCAACAACTAGGTTATTATGCCCTTTATAGTATTTTTTTTTATTTTATAGAGACAGGTTTAATGAATTGTCAGTCTTTGATTTTGTGGCATTAAGAAAGAAATAACCAAAAATCAATAAAACTTTTTCACTGTCCTAATCTTAGAGGTATTTTTTTTTAAGTAAAAAAGAACAAAAAACAAAGACATAAAAAGACATCCAAAATTGGCATTCCTTTGCTAAAAGAAACTTTCCAAGAGTTTTAGGAATAAATTTAAATAAGAAATTTGTTTTGATTCCGGTTTCTGGTTCAGTTAATTTCTCTTTCTTTCTCACAGAATGTACACCTATGTTATTGAACGATATAAAATGACGACTATGCCATGGTTTTTGGTCCTCTAAAATTTGAAATGAGTTTTTGGACCACTAGATGGTCCCAGATAAATTTACAAACTCCCAATAACTATGCCCTAACCAAAATAATTTAGTCATTGGAATTGCTTAGAAAAAAAAATTGCATAAAGTGAGTCTTTTGCACTCCTATATATTTTATTTGAATGATTTGCCATTATGCTGTTTAACTGGTAACTTGTTCCAATATAGTCTCAAAATCCTAACTAATAATGGCAGCTTTAGCAAAATACAAGTGAAAAGGGGTCCTGGTAAATACTTGTAGTGGTGGAAATAACAGTGGCCGGATCTAAGGGCAAAAGTTCAGTAAACAGCATGATCTCATTGCCTGATGGGGGGGGGATAACCCGTATAGATCACACTGCTAAAAATGATTAGATCATTGGAACTGTGGAGAAACAACTAGGCGTGTCCATCGCCTAAGAACTATGAAGCTTACACGTACTAATAGCCTGTCGGGTGCTAACATCACAGACGACTATACTCATTCATGTATTACCAAAGATTAACATGTATAAATAGAAATTTTAAATTAGCTAAGAATATGAAATAATAGAAAACCTATTGTCTTCTTCTGCTTCTGATCCACTTCCACTTCGACTTCCACTTGCACTCCTACTCCTACTTCTACTTCTGCTAGGGCTTCGACTTCTACTCCTACTCCTGCTCACACTTCGAGATCTGGAGCGACTTGCATGACGACTCCTCACCTATATGAAAACAAAAATAATTAAGATGAAGAAACATGGTTCATTATTGTCTCTAATGTTCTTATATTATTTAGGACTGTGGACACAATTAAACACAAAGCCCTTCTACTAACAGTTAACTGGAATAACATTTTGATGTTGAGGCATTATTAGGTAGCATAATTGGTAATCGACTTAAAACAAATCACCTACACTACAGTTGTCAAACTACAAAATAACAATATAAAAAAGTAGTTTTATTTTTTATAATAAAACTTAATACATTTTTCAGAGATGTAAGTAGAACAAAAAAGTCTGTTACACAGGAGCAGCATTAACTAAGCAGATTTCCCATGTGCATTATATATTTGCATTTATTTAAAAAAGTAAAAGTTCAACGAGAACAATGTTTGATACTTAGGCTCCAAATAATGTGCTTCATAATATAACAGCTTATTGTTGCTACGACATAAGTAAGAGTGGGAGTTTACTGAAGGCCGAAAACTAAAAAATGAAAATATCTCAGTTAGTAATCATGACAGAGAAGAAATGTACATAACAATGTTTATACTAAATTTAATTTGCAATAAGATTGATTCTATACAAGTTTTCGATCCGAAGTATAGTAACAGAGACATTTCGAATTTTCAAAATCCCCCTCCCATGTCATTAAAAATGTACATAACAACATTTATAGAACATTACATTTTCAATAAGATTGATTCTATACAATTTTTTGATCCGACTTATAACAACAAAGGTATTTCGAATTTTAGAAATTCTCCCTTCTATAACTCCCCTCCCTTGGGTCCGATTTTAGCCGTTAACGAACTTGATCTTTATTTTTACATGAAGTGCTTACATATTGAGTTTGGTAAAGATTACAAAAAATTGCGACCGCTAGAGCAGTAACAGACAAATATATATATATATATATATATATATATATATCCATCTCCTGGGTAGGATCGATGGACATTTGAGGACATTTTTTGAAAATTGCATCATGAGTACGACCTCAATAGCTGATTTCCCTTGGGGAAATCTCCAAAAAAAAAAAGCCTACTGGAGGAAAATAATCTGCTCTTGAGATAAATTTTGTCTAAGGTATATTTCTTAGCCTTATAGTATATTCCTACACTCTTAATACCCAAAGTCAGATCCTAAGGAAGGCTAAGAATGACTGATGATATAAGAATAAGAACATTTCCAATAATATGACTTCCAAAAAAAGTTGATGCTGCGATTAAAGATTCACAGAGTGTAGTGAAGAATGTTGAAAGGACGACTGTTACAGCTGTGAAGAATACACTATTTTTTCATATGATTAGTCCTATTAGTTTTTAGCTATTTTAAGTATAAAATTACAAAAATTAACCATCCAAAGTGTTTTTATTATTGCCCAACCTAAATGTTTTATTCTATTTTATTAAACCTCTTCAGGAAAACAACTTTAAGTAGAGTTTCATTGTTATTAACAAATTTTAAATGGCCCTAAAGAGTAAAACTTAATTTAAATGTAGCAACCATAGACTGGAATATTGTAATTCTTATATACCTCAGTTTCACTTTCACTACCCCTATCTCCACTTCCAGCTGGGCTCCCAGCTCCACTTCCAGCAACACTCCCTGCATCACTGTCACCTGCTTCACTCCCTTGGTAACTACCAGCTTCACTCCCTTGGTCACTGTCATAATCAGACATCCTAGCAAAAAAGAAATCTTTGTTATAATTTTTTTAATTATTTAACCAGGAATTGGGGGGTTTCAAACTGCGTAAACCTCGAGTAATGAGTTCGATTCCCACAAGAGCCATAGGAATTCATTTAGTGACAAACTAACTAAATGAAATCCTTAGCCCTATCCTGGTTATGAAATGCCTCAACTATCCAGAACACTATAAAGTGCATGTTAATAAATGACATTTAACAAATCAAGAATTGCTTTACCTATATTTATATTATTATTATTACTTATTAACGTCTACTTTTCTAATGTGGCTAATTGGGACACATTTTCTACAGGTTACCACCCTTCCTAGAGTTCATAACTATATAAATTCCTATTTGCCGAGGTGGGAATCGAACTTGCCACTCTAAGGATTACCATGTGAGAATGAGGCCAAGCTTAGCAGACTTGTGCCCCTATATATATTTATATTAGAAATTTAATTTAATTGACATTGTTTCAATATAGTTACAATTAACTCAAGAGAACAAAAGATAAATATATAAAAATCCCATCGTGCAAGATCTGAGTAAACTGCGCCCATAAGTTATGATTTGCCGTCAGTATTAATATTCTGTTACCATATAATTGCTACAGAATAGTATCAAATGCTAGTCGGAGCTTGAGGTGTGCATGTTCTTGATAAACCACAATGCTTTGAGTGGTTTCGCAAATTCAAAACTTGGGATTTGACCACTAAAAAAGTTCGAAGCACTAAATTTCAAGCACCGTTGAATGAAGATGACTCTAAAATACATCAACAATTTGAATGGACTGGAATTCATCAAAAATGGTTAGCTAAGAAAACTATTTGGCACTTTTATGAGAAGGTATTATAGTCTGAAATATTAATAAATTCTGAGAGATCATAAGATCCACAAAAATATCAATGCTTTTCGTAGTGTGATTATACTTATATGTGGGCAATGAGCCACTAGCCGTCATCAAAGAGTGAGGCATTACTTGGAACAACACAAGTCACTGATATCCCAACAAGAGGGTCTTGTAATATTATTCCTGCCACAGTTAAGATAAGAAAGATTGCTTGATATGTTCCATATATGTCTTTCACAGAAATACAATATCCAATACAATTTAAATAGATATGAGTCCTGAAGAATCTTTTCAGTCCATATTTAACCTCATAACCTTCTCCAGAAACCCTAACTTTGAACTTTCCAATGGAATGCCATACTTTTTATGACGGATTCTTGTAGAAAATCAAATTCTAAAACGAATTTATATTGGTGAATTTTTCGATTTGACGCATCCTTTAGCCATAAAATGCACAAATCTTTATTTCAGAAACGGCACGTTTTATTGAAAAATTCTGCGACAAAAGATGTAGCCAAGAAAATGATTTTTGAAACAAGTTTATGGGAAGTGAAATGAATCCTTAAATAACAAAATTAAAATATTAAAAGAAAATAGCACAAAAGTATTCTGGATGATTCTTCCCTGGAAGATATAGCACCGTTTTTTTTTTGTTTTTTTTTTACATGGAGCTATGCAGGTGGAATCTATTCCTTTTACAAATAATTACTTTTTTTTTTTTATTCCAGAATCCATTCCTCCTTCTTGTATCCAACAAAATTATCACTGAAACATGTTTATAGGAAAGGAATGGATTCTAAAGAAAGAAAAAAAAAAATTATAACGAAATAACCCAAAAGTATTCTTGAATGATTAAAAAAAAAGTTTATTTCAAAAACCATCAACATAACAAAAAACGTTCTTAGAATTTATTTATTTTTAACTAATTATATAGTACTTATTTGTAAAAGGAATAAATCTTTTCACCTTCATAGCTTCATGAAAAAAAAACGGCGAGGTATCTTCCAGGAAAGAATCATCATGGATACCTTAGCATTATTTCAATGTAATTTTTTTTCTTTTTTTAAAATAAATAAAAAGTATGGCATTCCATTGTAAATTCCAAAGTTATTATTATTATTATTAATAATTAACATCCACTTTTTGCAACTAAGGCTAATTGGTACGGGTTATCTACAGGTTACTACCCTCTTCTAGCCAGGGTAGGACTTAGAAAGTTATTTAATGAATTTCGTCACTAAATAATTTCCTTTGCCCGGGTGAGAATCGAACTCCAAAGTTATGATTGCTGGAGAAGTACTGGAGGAGGTTACAAAGGTAAATACGGACTGAAAAGATTCTTCAGAGATCACAGTTCTAGAATACCAAATCTCAGCCTTTCCTTAACACAATAGGCAATTTTAAGGAGTTAGCAGGGGAAGTTGGTATTGGTCCTGTATATCTGATGTTTTTGAATGGCTGATATCTAGATGGTCATGCCTCTGATCTTTTTGATCGCCTAATACTACGGGTTTAACTAAGGATTTTTTAATAGATTCTGTGAAGATGAATTAAGAGAGTATTTTTATATAATTGAGTATATTTTATTTATTGTTTTTGGACATTGAACTCGTGATAAATTCCTGCCTGGAGGTCAAGAAATTAGATCTATGATAAGAAAAATTAATGTGTTGACTGTCCAGAAATAACTGACTTTCTCAAAAGTGTTTCACTTTTCAAGTTACAATAATCATGGATCTATTGAACAGAAGTTTATCTGATATAGATCTTGTTAAAACGATGGATAAAATCATTTTAAGTACTGTTTTAATGCATACATCTGAAAGCATATTTTCTTAATACAAGATTTTTGTCATTATGTACTCTTCTCCAAATTAATTCAAGAGCCAGGATTTAAGAGAGACCAGTTAATTCTTAGACAAACTAAAGTAATATCCACATTTTACTCATCATTGTAAATTATCAGAAAAGAATAAAATTACTTCAGTGCCAGTCCATATTGTAAATAAAACTTGTTCATAATGGAGAAATAAAAGCAATAAAGATCATTAACAGCGATAAAAAATTAACAATGATATATTTTGAAACTGTTAAATTCATCCTAAAGTTAAAAAAGTGTACACAACAAAAATAAGATAATGGTGACATCCACTTCACAATTATGAAACCCAAAACTTCATAAATACAGAGTGTAAAGGAAAAAATCAAAATTTGAATTCGTTATTTGCTCATTTAAGGTATGTAAATTAAATACTAATAAAAAAATTAATTAATAATAACTAAACAAACCTTTAGGACAGCTGAAATACACAAATAATATAACCTACATTAGCTAAACACTAACAAATCGATCAACTGAAAGACTTTCTTTACAAAGAGGTAAACTGATTCTCCGATAAATCACTAAACTAAAAGTCCTTAACAATGAAGTTGCGTGAACTAAGCAGGTTTCCCACCTGACAAATTTTCCTCAAACAGATATATATTGAAGAGTTGGATTGACAAAGAAAAGTAGAATTGTACTTGTTAAGTAGACATCTGCATCTCACTGGGAAAACGTTTTCAGGGATGATACTGCTACGTTTTTTTACAAAATCAGTAATAAACGTTGTTTATTAGAGTTCTTTTGGATTGCAAAATTAAACACACACAAGCTTCACAGTTTTTATCACTACACAATTTATTTAACAATGCACTACGCACTTGGTTAATTATTCTTAATTACTACTCACAGTAGGCACTGTTAGCTTCACTGTTCTTCAGATTACACAGTCCAATAATTCACTCATGATCATTGAAGTTCACAAAAACACGGCACGGCACTGCACTGTCCTTTACTACGCGAAGTTAACGGCTCTGCACTGTCTTAAACACGGCACTATACTGTTCCTCACAGAGTCACGGCACAACACTGTTCATCACATAAAAACACTTTACCGCACTGCAACTAAGTCGCACTGTGGCACTGATGATCAGTCGAAGACCGCTGAAAACAAACTAACTCGCGGCGCACTGGGTCCCTTATATATAGCTTGTCAGCAAACATCAAACAGAATGGCCAGAAGGGGCTAGACACGTTGCCTGGAACATTCCCGGCCCTAGTAGACACTGCCGGCGCCACAAATCTTTCATCGTTCGGCTCCTTTCATCTCCTTCGTACTTCCCAAATACGTGACTATCTCTGTTTAATTTTTCATGTATTTAATTTTCGCAACAATATTAATTAAGGGGCTTCCAATGCCAAGGTCGAGAATAGAAATTAGGTTAGGCAAGACATGGACAAGAGAAACAAGGATCGATGGCACAGTAACGTTTGATGTTGTTCTAAGAAGGTGCTTAAGGGAAAGGATCAAAACATTGCTCTCCAATGATTACTTTAGAAATAATTTCAGAAACCCCTTAGGCTAGATAGGAAGTGCAAGGAGAACCATTTGAAGAGAAATCTGAATATGATTGGTTTCCTTTTTGAAGCAGTTGGGGAAGTGAATTTTGTATTGTCTGAAAGGTATCGAATTTTTATCCATAGCTCTTAATTTCTATATGTGTAATGTTTGCAGTGGTCATGTAGCTTGGGACGGATGATTTGTTTGTTCAGGCAGCGCTGGATAGAGAACTAAACGGTCGTTTGCACCACTATTTTTAAAAAAAATGATTAAAACAATCTTTTCCGAAATGATGATGATACTGCAACCAAATTCAACTTCCTCAAAGAAAATTTGACTCAACAACCCATGAAGGTCCATGGCCTGCCATACGGTTTTGTTGTAGTTCAAGTGGTCATCTTGGCTCATTCCCGCCCATATTTTGATCATACTACATGCGAAAGGTATCTTCTACTTTATTCAAGTAGTAGGAATAGGCTTTAAAGGTCGGTTGATGACGCTTGAAGAGCTAAATTTTGGATAAGGGGCTGCTATGCTGGTCACGAGGGTAAGGTTAGTCACATTTAAAATGTAGGACTGAAGATTTTTATGAGCTCAGAAAGTGTAGATCCTGGTTGGTGTCAGATATCAACTCGAAAAGCTTTTGATGATCATAGTCCAAATCTATAAGGAACTAAAGGAGTTCAGCAGAATAAAAACTAATTATATTTAACGGTACGTATTGATGAAATTGGTGAGTGCTTTAATATTAAGAGCTTTTGGTTTGTGCAAAGCGTACTGCATACGCGTGGGCGTTTTCACACTTACCGACAGGATAAACCGAATTAATCTTGACTGTAAGGAACCCCATGCTAAATAGAAACAACGGCGTGTGTGAAAGCATACCGTTTCTTTTTCTAAAATTACTTCTTTTAAATTGACAGTTTACTTTCTCTCCAGAGACATTTCTCAGTAGAACTTTGGTCTGATGGCTTAGGTATATACTTCGTACTTTTTTCTGTAATCATTAATATGAGAGGATTTTGTTTCTGGAAAACCACGTGGGTTTAGTAGGACTTATACACGTGAGATTCCAGCTAAGGTTATAGAAATTCTTGACTGACGATTCCTTAAATTCAGATACTTAGTCCCACTTTCACCAGTACAGGGTGGGTATCTGATCCCTTTTGACCACCGTAGTATGAGGTGTTAGTTTATACAAAAAATAATGAAAAGAAACCTTACCGAAGGATGTTTTTTTACTTGAGACACTAAATTCTCCACGTCATTTGGTAACCAGAATAAGAATTAAGCACGCTCTAGGGCAAACATTTATTTATAACCACAGTAAAAAATAAAAATAAAAACTAAACCTAGCATCAGAAGTTTTTGAATACTGCCTATTGTTTAAATAATCATGAATTTACTAATTTGATTAGGTCACTCATGGGTATGGGAAAGTAATAAGCTCGCGTGCAATTGGTCATCACAGTATAAATTAAGCAAAATTTGGAGACATAAATCTTGAATCTTACCGTTATTATTCAATTTTTAGAGATTTACATCTTCTTGGGAACTCAAGCAAATAAATCATTAGGATTACTAGCAGTCTTTGCATTGAAGAATCACAAGCTCCTTATACGCTTCAGAATCAAGTTATAACTATTTAATTCGTAGGAACTGGACATTGAATAATGTCAAGAAGTTTATTCGGGGTTGTCACATGCTGACCTCTAACATACCTTCAAGTTCTCATGGGTATTTCAAAATAAGTTTTTACGTAACCTGGTATAACTGTTAAATCATTGTTTTCTATGAAAAAAACACTGAAGACGTTTAACAACACCAGAAATTAGTTTTTAAAAACAATTATTAACATTCATGTTTGTTATTGATATCCAATTTTAGTATTTTCTCTACCAAATCCAGATTAAACTTTTTCCTAGATCTACCGCTTTTCCTACTTCCTACCGTTTTGTGTACATCATATTTCTCTTTTCTATAAGAGAAGGTGACGTCCTATTAAAATGTTATGGATTATTTGAAAAAGGATTTGAGCATTACTTAATGCAAACATATGTATGTTTTAACTAATCCTTTCTTTAAAAATAATAAACTGTGAATATGACTCCGAAATATAATTACCTCCAAAAGGATATACTTCCAATTTGGAACTATATTATTATTATCGCATCTTTATCTAGTCTTATCTTATACAATACCCACATAACTTTCTTAGCCTCCCTATTCCCTCTAGCTAAATTAAATTATTTTCAAGAAGAATGTATTTCAACTAGTATAAAATACCTAGGAGTCTTGTGAGTTTGATTCCCACTTGGAAAATTGGAATTTATTTATTGACGAACTCAATTAGTCGAAGTAGCTTAAAGTGGATGTCAATAAAGTATATTTAAAACACCACGGAATATAATTTTACTGTTTGAATATTTTAGAAGAAAAATGATTTATCCAACTTTGATTGAAATTTAGTCCTATACATTTTTGGGTGTTTGAAATTAATTATTGTAATGAGATTAACAGAGAACAAAATCACTTTTTGCTTTCTTGGTGGAAATAATTAAAATTGTTGATACAGAGTTCTCCTCTTTTAGTAGTTCTTCATGAAAGTTCATGATGTCGCTAGTTACAAGTGATTTAGAAAGGCCTTGGCTTTTACGTTCTATATTCATTGGCTTCAGCTGATTTCTGTTTTGGGAACGTGAGGGGAATTCTTAAATTATTAGGTGTTCTAGTATTCAGTTTGTAAATCATAATTCTTTTCTCCTGGCATGGTGACATAGTATTGTGAGTTGTGATATGATGCCCGGATTTCGACAAAAGTTTGTCGGATTCATTCGACAATTTTCAAATCCAGCTGAAAACAGGACTATTGAACAAAAGGAACCATCTCCATCGGCCGAATGTTTTATACAAAAATATTTGAATGGGTATTTATTTTATAGTTTGGATGTTAATATATTATTATTAGGCTCACAGGTATCAAAATTCTGTTTATTTTATCAGGCAAAGTAATGAGCGCATTGAACCCAAAATCATTCATGGAAGAACTCCTCAGCAATTGCCCCCTAAGGCAATTGGCTCTATTTCTACACAAGTTATTTCAGCTATGACAGGCCCAAATGGAGGTCTCACAACTGTTAATCGCAAAAGAAGACACCTTTCTATCAGTGACCCTGATGTCAGATTTGCTGATGATGATTCTAGTTCTGGTGAGCATTTCAAAGTTTTTCACCAGTAGGATACATATAAAAATAATTTTTCTTTCAAGAGAGTAGTCATATAACATGTATTTTGTTTGTTTTTGGAATTGTAGAAAACCTAAGGATGAAATATTGCTAAACTTTTTTTTTATACTTAAAATTGCTTTCAAATATTTCATTATATGGAGTTCAGCTTTAATCTCTGATGTAGGGTCTGGATGGTCCTTATATACTTGGTCACCTGTCTATTGAGCTAGTAGGAATTGTGTTCGTCATTTAAATACCTACCTGTCTTCACCGAATAAATAGTTTTAGCATAAACTAAATAAATAAGTAGTTTTAACCTTTGTGCATGTGTCTGATTGTGTTAACATTAGTTATCAAATGTTTATACCTAGCCCAGACCCCATTTCAGTGGAATATGGTTGAATTATTCTGATTTCAGTCTTTTGGGCTAAGATACTTTTTCCAATAGCCGAAATTTTTTGAGAAGTAATCTGTACTTATGCAATGCCCATATTTATAATGATGACCAGAATTCTAATGAACAACATTAGAAAAAAACAAATTATAGTATCCCAATGACTGTCAGTATTAGGTTAATGAAACGTATAATGGACGTAAACTGGAATGTTTTTGCTAAACAGTAATTGACATCCATTCAGTTGATTGGTGGCATTCTGGAAAATAGACGAACTGTGTTGGTACAATTAACCAAATAAAAAAAGGAATTTCTAATTGATTTCTCCGTAACACATGTAGGTCACCTGAATTATTAATCATTGGATTCTTTAAGGACTGTTCTATATTCCGAAAAAGGTGTTACCTAGTATCACCCGTACACAAAGATGAACTCCTCTGATTATCCATGAGGGAAACAGAAAATAATTTTATATAGTACAATAACGGTAAATGAGTTGAATTAATAATTTTTTTCAGTTATTAAAATCTCTCTCATAATAAAGGATAGTGCTTCTGTATTCCAAAGTAGAAAATAGAAGGTTTGAAAATGTTAAACTGACTTTCACAACTTGTAATTACTAACAAGTTTTCAATTGAAGATTAATTTTCACACTTTTATTTATTGATCATTTATTCTGTTTTAAATATTCTTATAATATCTGAATTATTGTTAGTTGCAGGAGGAAAAGATGCTAATAGCAATACATCAAATGTAAATTGTAATCTGATTCCTCCTCCAGCTGAATATGGAAGCCCTGTACCATTGCAGAAATGTGAGAGTACACCCAACGCTTGCAGTCCTTTACGATATGAGCCTATTGCAGGAGTTAGTGATTGGGACTGTCCAACACCTAGGTAATAATTATTCATTGTTTTTCTGGGTTTATATTTTAACGATCATGAAGTTTTTGTATTTTAATAAATCCTATTTTGAAGACATCGAACACCATATTGATTTCCGTGAGTATTGTAATATGACAAGAGCATCTTCTGAAAGAACACAATGATTGCAACTACAAGGTATAGCCTTCAGATCATGAAGACATTTTAGCGAAATATCTCAACAGTGTATGTTTTAGCAGAGTTCCCTTAAGGGAAATCAGTCCGTTCAAAACTGTATATATATATATATATATGTCTGTTACCGCTCTAGCGGTCACAATTATTGTTTAATCGTTACCAAATTCGATATTTAGTCGTTTTATGTAAAAAGAAAGAACAATTTCGTTAACGGCTGAAATCGGACCAGGGGGAGGGGGGATTTTTGAAAATTCAAAATATCTCCGTTATTCTGCATCGATCGAAAAATTGTATAAAATCAATGTTATTGTAAATTAAATTTACTATAAATATTGTTATATACATTTATTCTCTATCTTGAATATTAATCGAGATATTTGCATTTTTATTAAGTGTGGGCAGATAACGGACTAGAGTGAGTTTCCCGCCAAAAGCTAGTTCAGTTGTTTTCGTAACTGTTCGGCTCTCCTGAAAATTCTCTATTGTTAAACTTCACGTGGGAAGTCTGCTTAGTTTACACAGCACCTGCATGACGGACTTTTTATAATAATGTTTACATTTTTCTCTCCATGTCAGTTAAAGTTTATCCCTTAATCTTAAATGTTAAATCTAGAGTGGCAAGTTGAATTCCTGCTTGAGAATTATGAATTTATTTTTCCATTTTTTGCTACTACAGCTAATTAGGACTGGTTATATACAGGTTTCCACCCTTTTCTAGCCAATTGGCCTTTCCATTTTATTTAATGAGTTTGTCACTAAATAAATTCCTATTACCGTGTAAGATTAAGGTCAATGCTTTAACTCACATAGTAAACCTAGAGTGGCAAGGTTGATTCCCACCTGGGCTTGGGAATTTATTTAGTGACATAATCATTAAATAAAATTTTTAGTACCACCCTGGCTAGAAAAGGGTTTTAACTTATAGATAATCCGTCCCAATTAGCCATAGTAGACAAAATTGGTCGATAATTAATAATAATAATAAAAATGGTTAGTGGCAATTCCATTTTTACAATGTAGTAAATAAAATGCCTTTAGCAAATTACTCCTTGAAGGAAATCCGCTATTGAGGTTGTACTCATCATGCGGTTTTCAAAAATTCTTACTAAGATAGAAGCACAGAATATAATGAGATGATATGACTAGTGTGCCACTTCAGGACTAGGGAAATCCGCAAATTCATTTACTTAGGATAAAATTGGCCTCCTGCAATAGTTTTTAGCATATATCTCGTTTATACTTAGTTATACGGCACAAGTATATATAACTAAAGTTTCTTTAAAGAACAGAAAAAAAAAACTTATGTTAAGTTTACTAAAAAAACAATAAGAAACGAAATATTGCGTTTTTCCATTTAAGGCCTTCCTTTTTTTCCCGGAGGTGTGCCCCAATAATAATATAGCTTATAATCATGAAAGATTTAATGCTAATTCACATACTTAGTTTTGTTAAGTCTACTCGTTAGTGCCTAGTAAAATTGTTGACGCCCGGTATACTTTGTTATATGACAAAAGTGTACATAACAAAAGTTACTCTAAATAACATATTAAACAACTTTTATTATTTGCAAGTTTGCCGAAATATCACAATTTTTCATTTTATGCCCCCCTTTTAACCCTCTCTTATATGCCCTTCAGGTAAAAACAGGAACCGTCTTCATGGATGGGAGATAAGAGGGTTCACACCATATAATTCCCTTGATTGTACCGGGACTCATTTCTGAGTTTTAGCGACTCACACAATGTACAGTTTCTTTGATAATATACAGTGATTATTAAAGATAGAATATCATTTGTATTTTAAATACAATAAATATTGCTTATTATAAAAATGGATTTTATTTTTTTTTTTCTATTCAGGGCTTTTGGTAAATCAGTTACATTATACGAGCGCCATCCAGTAACTGGAGTTCCTGCTGGAGAGCCTATTGCAGATTGCTTTGCTATAGTAGCTCGACAAAACAGTGCTATCCTATGTTTGGCAGATGGTGTGAATTGGGGTCACAAAGCTAGCCTTGCTGCTAAAGCAGCTGTTCATGGTTGCATCGATTATCTCAACCAGACTATTCATACTCTTAACACTACATCTGTAAGTAAATTGTATTTTGTTACTTTTAAAATTTTATTAGTATGCAACATTCGGCAGTGATTAATAAATAAAACTGAAAAAAGAAAACTCACACCACGTCTTTTAATATTCAGTAGATTAATAGCTTATGGTAGAGGGCTTGTGATAGCACATTGGTTTTTTTAGCCAGGGCACTCAGGTTCTTTGACCTGGGAATGGCAAAAATGTTATGAAGAATCATGCTAATTTCACGTGAACCTATTATATCACTAAATTATGTGCATTACCCATCATTGATGAGTTAAAATAGAAATGGTTATCCATGGTTGTATAAAGATTGGATTAACCTGTACACAGTCATCCCATCATTTCCAACACAAAAAATTTTCAGTAATATGTACAGTAATTCACTTGTTATGCCCATGAAGTAATAAGTGGCTATTGGAATATCAGCGAATTTATGATTTGAATCCGCAAAGAGTGGCTTGATATAATAATGGTTTCCCATTAAAATATAAAGATTGGTCTAATATCAATACTACATACTCCCTTAATGTAGGTAGGATGAAATAATGTAGGCTACGCTTCCACTATAATAATTTAATAACACGGCAAAGCGCTTTCGATGCTGTGCATCATCGTCAGTGCCCTGTTGACACACACAATAATAGTTACAATTTACTATAAAATATTTTAGGTACATATAACAAAAAACTTATTTTTCTTTGGGCTAAAAACATATAAAATTTAACGTGAAACTAAATAAAATATAAAACATTTCAATCAACAATAATAGTTACAATTTTCTATAAAATATTTTAGGAACATATAACAAAAAACTTATTTTTCTTTGGGCTAAAAACATATAAAATTTAACGTGGGACTAAATAAAATATAAAACATTTGAATCATCAACAGTTATTTTTAAATTAGGTTGGTACAAATAGACAGTTAAAGCTAACTGAAAGAAGCCCTATATGAACAAAGACGTTTTACAACACAAAGAAGAGAAAGGGACTTTCCGAAGGTTTTCGAGGTTGACCTGTCGGCTCTTGGAGCTAGAATTGCTTTTCATTCCAGCTAGTTGAGGTGAAGAGGCTGTTGGAACAAATTTTAGAGGGCAGACATCTTCTTTAATATTAATGTTATTCTTTGCTGTTAGAAGGTCCAATCTAATCTCTAGTCCCTCAACCCTGTCCATTTTCCTTCCCTTAGGTAGGTGGTGCAAAACTTCCAAATGTAGAGAGTCCTGGTCATGATTTTCGGCCATTAGGTGTTTTTTTCATTTCACTTGTTTTTGTGGTGAAATGTTCTTTAACCCTTGTTTTTATCTTCCTGCCACTCTGCCCTACATATGTAGCTTCACAGGAATGGCAAGATATCCGATAGACGCCAGACTTCTCCAGAGCGAAAACAGGATCTTTGGGGTTGGGGAAGAAATTTTTGAGGGTCTTCTTGCTTCGGCAAGCTGTCTTGATGCCTACTTTTCCCAGTAAGTTTCCTATTTTCACTGAGAGGGGTTTAATGAAGGGGATGCTAAGTGGGTAGCCGGGATTATCATTCCTTTTGTTGGTGGGAATGATTTGTAACTCTATCTCGGTTTTTCTTCGGAGACGTTTTTCCAACATTCTGTCGACTAAGTTCTCCGTATATCCGTTTTTGAGCGCCAAGTATTTGATAAAGGATAATTCTTGGTTGAAGTCATGTTCAGATAGGGGGATATTGATAAGGCGGTCGATTAGAAAAGTAAATCCCGACATTTTATATTGAGTGTGGTGGTAGGAATCGGCGGGTATCATGATGTCACTCGTACTGGGTTTTCTGTATATATTAAAGGAATGACTCCTCCCTCTCTTCTTATTTGGAGATCAAGGAAATTTAACAAGCCCTCTTTTCAACTTCTAACTGTGAACTTAACAGATCTATGGCAGCCATTGATATAATTTAAAAGGTCATTGACTTTGTCTACGCTACCCTCGAAACTTATGAATATGTCATCCACATAGCGAACATAAAAGTTAATTAAATTGTAGCATGGGTTTCTCGGTGACATGATATATTTTGTCTCCAAGTATTCCATAAAGAGGTTAGCTGCAAGAGGTGATATTGGAGAGCCCATGATCAATCCTGTGGATAAGGTGTAAAATTTATTTTGGAATTTAAAGTAATTTTGATTCAAGCAAAGGGCCAGCAGATCTAAAAATTCTTGGGATATGACAGGGTTTACGTTTTTAATTTTGAAAATTGAATCGAATACATATAGTACATCTTTGGGCGGTATGTTGGAAAACATATTCATAACATCAAGAGATGCTATAATCCTCTCTTCCGGAAAGTGTTCGTCTGGGTTTGTAATTCTCTTGACGAATTCCATACTGTTTTGATAGAGTAGGTAGGATTAAATTCAGCAATGTTTAATAAATTTTGAAGTGAGAGTTTTCGCTAATTTTTCAGTGGGTGCCGAATTGAAAGAGACTATGGGGCGTAAAGGTATGTCTTGTTTGTGTGTCTTAGGGAGGCAGTAAAGGCGCGGGGGGGCAATGGGTTCATTTGTGTCACATATTTTTCTTTCAGATTCATTCAAGAGATTATGTGCATTTTTTATAGCTTTCCTAGCAGCTTCATTGTATTTTCTAGTAGGGTCCGATTCTAATTGAACACATCCTAAATCTCTGATAACTTCTAAAACTTTATCGTCGTATGTTTTTCTATCCATTATCACGCATGTGGCGCCTTTATCTGCTTTAGTAACTATAAGATTGTTTTCTTTAATTTTCTTTGTTAACTTATTAATTTCAGGCCAATCCCGACACTTCGATGAATTTTTGAATTCTTTATTATAAAGATAGTTTTCAATTTCTAATCCTACCTTTCGAATTTCTGGGCTGTCAATGTTAATAGATTCAATGGCCGCCATAAGTTCGATCATTTCTTCTCTATGGGGAGGGAGTGAGGGACAATATTTCAGTCCTTTGTTAAAGATCTTGATCTCCTCAGTCGAAAATTGAATGTCACTTAGATTTATTAGTCTAGGAGCAGTTTTGAATATGTTTACGTTCTCAGCTGTGTCGCGTATTTCGTCCTTATGAGAGATATTCAGGAGGGTATTTTTAACAGGATTAACACCATTATTATATGGTCGCCTCGGATTGGTTAGCGGCTTTTTAAGTGCGTTGATTTTCTTATTTATAATAGATTCTTTTAATTCTAACTTTTTTGAATGCATATTTTTAACCTGGGCTGTGAACGTATCCCACTCATCATTACTGCTTCTAGACTTTACATCGAAAACCTTCGGTAAGTCCCCTTTGTCTCCCTTTCTCTTCTTTGTCTTGTAAAACGTCTTTGTTCATATAGGGCTTCTTTCAGTTAGCTTTAACTGTCTATTTGTACCAACCTAATTTAAAAAATAACTGTTGATGATTGAATTGTTTTATATTTTATTTAGTCCCACGTTAAATTTTATATGTTTTTAGCCAAAAGAAAAATAAGTTTTTTGTTATATGTACCTAAAATAATTTATAGAAAATTGTAACTATTATTGTTGATTGAAATGTTTTATATTTTATTTAGTTTCACGTTAAATTTTATATGTTTTTAGCCCAAAGAAAAATAAGTTTTTTGTTATATGTACCTAAAATATTTTATAGTAAATTGTAACTATTATTGTGTGTGTCAACAGGGCACTGACGATGATGCACAGCATCGAAAGCGCTTTGCCGTGTTATTAAATTATTATAGTGGAAGCGTAGCCTACATTATTTCATCCTACCTACATTAGAAGTCACTTCCACCTGCCAGAATACCAACTCAGAATACTCCCTTAATTTTCATGAAATTATATAAATAGCAAACAAATTAACGAATGACTGTTTCCATAAATATGGTCCCTCACATTTTACAGAAATGTCATGTTTATACAAAACATTAAGTTTTCACCTTAATAAAAGTACTATTGATATGGGTCTCAAGGTACTCATGCCTTTTGATTCATTGATCTGAAATTATTGTTATTCTCATTCAGAATGATGGATATAGTACAGCATACCTCGTATAGGCATCCCCTGTATCCCCCTCTCCCCCGAGTGTAAAATCCAATGTACCTTTTATTTAACAGAGGGGTAAAGACTATTCACTATTATAAATAAATGATCAACTGTCATTGATTTATATTAGTGACAGTTGATCATTTTATATTACTGTCATTGATTTATATTAAATATTCGGGAAACATTTTTTTGTCAGTCCGCTTGGATTAGAATGCCTTTCCTTATTTGTTTCAGGATGCATTTATCTCACTTTTGAGATCTTTTCACGCAGCACACAACCTTATTTTAGAGGAGGAAGGCATGCTAACTACATTGACTGCTGTTGTTGTGGTTCCTTTGGTGGCTCCCAACAGGTACATTGCGTGTGCATGTAATGTGGGTGACAGCCTTGCATATGTTTACAGTCCCAAACATGGTGTTCGTGAAATTACTGAAGGTAATTACCATTTAAAAGTAACTATTAATTTTATGTTATCTGTCCATGCCATTGTCATATTCCTTTAAAAGAAGAAGGCTGAATGTTGCTTCCTCTCCCATAAATAATTAATACAAGTGTGTTATATTAAAACAATAATATTTAAATTATCATGTTCATTATTATTAATTTTAAGTATAAAATAAAGTTTGCGTTAACTCCATTAATGGTTTAAAATCATTATTTTTAAGAAAAAATATACACTTTATTATTTTAAGTTCATTATTAATTTATACCACATTATTTTTAATTCCAGGTTCCCATGATGTTCATCGAATGCGTGATATGAGAGATGCACTGGGGGCTCTTGGACCAGTAGATGGTACAAACCCTGAATTAGCTAATCTCACATGTGCTATGACTGAAGTTGACCCTGGAGATATTGTTTTTGTTACTTCAGATGGTGTTTCGGACAATTTAGATCCTGTTGTTGGAAAATTTGCAGGTATTTATTATTATCTTGAATAAAAATATTGGAAAAACATAAATTTCTCCTCCTGAAAATTTCGAGCTTATGTGAAACTTATTTGAAAAGTATTTTATTTTACATTTGTTTAAATTATTGTCATGTTTATATAACATCTGATAATTCCAAATGAGAGTGTTATATATTATTAATATACACTCTAAAAGCCAGGTTACTGTGAGAAATTCAGGTTTTCACTTATCCACTAAAAGTAGCTGCAAATTTACTAATATTCTAAGATGTCTGTTGTATACTTTAGACTGCTGCTGTGATAGTTACCTGATTTTACCCACTCACACAAAGTTTTTGTATTCATTCAAGAATACTTTTGAGTTATTTCGTTGTTTTAAATACTTTTATTTTATTTTTTAATTTCAGAACTCATTCCTTTTTCTTTTGATTTGTTTCAAAAATTTTTTTGTTGGCTGCATCTTTTATTTCACAGCATTTTTCAATAAAATGTACCATTTCTGAAATAAAGATTTGTGCATTTTACGGGTAAAGCATGCAGGATGCATCAAATTGAAAAACTCATCGATATAAACTCGTTTTAGAATTTCATTTACTACAAGAATCCGTCATAAAATATAGGGTATTCCATTCGAAATTCCAAAGTTATGGTCGCTGGAGAAGTACTGGAGTAGATTATAAGTTTGAATATGGATTGAAATGTAGATTCTTCAGGGGTCCCATTATGGCACACCAAGTCTCAGCCTTGTATTAAAATAATTGGAGATTTTAAGGGGGGGGCACGGGAACTTGGAACACTCTGTATGTATGTATTATATATATATATATATATATATATATACATGTGTGTGTGCGTGAATTTATTTATATCATGTAATTGCCAAATGTTTTTGGCCCAAGTAGCAATCCAAATTAAAAAATTAACACCTTGCCTGTGAATTTGTAGCTACTTTTATAAATCAAAATCAAAAGTTCTTTCGGACACCAACCTATAAAGTTATAATTAATAAAATAACTTGCTTGTATAGCTCAACCATTCTTCAGTAAGCTGCCTACTTCATTGAGCCTGATATGAAGTAAGCCATGATTAACAAAGACCTAACTTCCATACTTGAGACATTTTTGTATCTTTTATTTTTCTGTATATTCACATTCAACATTCTCTGTGAATTGTACACATGGCATCAAAGTATGAACAGAGGTAGATGACTTAAATGATTTAAGATGTCCACTTTTCTATTTGATGTTGTGGTTTGAAAGCTTCTATTTGCTGTCAATATGTCCCAAGGAAATAAGGCAGAGGAAATTTTCTTAAACTTACATATGGTAAATATTTGACTGCAAACTCACTCCAGGATAAGAATTCTTCTCTCTTTGTCTACTGAAACACATTGCTAGCAGTTGAGTGTTAAAACTAATGTAGCTGAAAAAATTAAATTGTCTGGCTCAATAGCCCATCATGACTTTACTGAGTTGAAGTGGTCAGTTTGATGCTATTCCAGTCATATTGTGTTATCATTACAGACCAAATATCACTTCTTTTTTCAAGTAGTTACTCATCTTATATAGGGTGATTACCGAGAAACACATGTTTTTCAAATAACTCAGGCAATTCAGAGCAAAAAATGTATTTATGAGTGGATAAACAGTGTTCACAATATGCAATTTCAGAATAAAATTACTTACAATTTAGCGTTTAAAAATTACATCTTTAAGGTCGCCTTCTACTTGGATACAGTGTTGAAGGCATTCTTTAAAACTTGCTACGGATTTTGCTAACGTATCTCTAGGAGGTTTCTTCTTAAGCAAAGATCCAGTTGTGTTAACACATTGCGTGCGATTGTGAAATTATGATTTTTTTCTCAGGAGCGATTTATTTTTTTTACTATTTTAAATCAAAAACATGTTTATTTAACAAATAACCTAGCTTATATGCCTACCAACACATTTTTTAATGGTAATTAACTTATTTAATTAGCTCCTTGCCTGGTAAGGAGCTCGCTACCAGCGGACGTCGCCGGTTAGGCAACCCGCAAAGTGGTTTAAAATAACAAGCAATGAAAACGGGTTAAAATAACACAGTATTCGTTAACAAATAAATTTATTATTTCTATATTGTGTATTGCATTACCTATTACATAATAAACATCAATTGTTCAATTGCATACTATTCTTACAGGTGATAACAGTTTACAGATATACAAATACATATTATACTGTAATAACTTCTCTCCTACCATGGTACAACTTAAAACAGGTCTCAAGACAAAGCCTGGGTTTTTCAGGACATTCGGGGCAATAATAAATAGTTTGGTTTCTCACTTTTTTCCCGTCTTCTCCGATGGCCTTACTGCATTGCATACAGTTTTTTTGCAACCGCTTATTCCCTTTACCCGTGAATGGGGTAAAACTGGGGAAATGCAGCCATGTTGTGGGTATTTTCGGGGATAAGGGAATCACAGGAGTTTTGAATGTTATTAATTTATCCTCTATTGCAAGGCGAAAGTCCCTTGGTCAGAACCCCTTTTTTCACATTTCGTTTTTCCATTTTTCAAAATTTTGATACCTATAAATAATACAAACCATCATTATTATTATTATTTTAAAACCCCATAAAAATAATATGCTTTATAATGTGTTAAATACTTTAAAAATCACAGTAATAATGCTTACCTTAAAAAAAAGAAGAATTTTCTGATAAAAACTTGAAAAAAATCCACTAAAATCGGAAACGAACTACACTGTTAGATGCAAGACACTTGTCTGAGGCGAATGAAGGCATCCGGAGTCGGTTTTAACGAGCGTACCCCCTCCAATTCCAGTTGGGAATACCCAGGGCAGGTCCTTGCCAGGGAAGGACGTCGCTACCTGGGTTGAGACGGCCCTCCTTGCCTGGCAAGGAGCTTGCACGGGATGTGATAACATTATGTATCCAATGCTATATCGTGTTACGATCAGGGATAGCACCATGCCGTGCAATGTTAAAATGTACATGAAAGTCTTGCTGAGTCTGAGTGACTGATTCACCATTTGCGTAAAACCGTCGCATGACAAACATACGATGCTCAAGCTTCCACATCTCGGCTACAACTGAAACTGCACACTCCCCCCTCCACAGTGCAACAACTTCCGGCCGTTGCCGAATGACATTCCTTGTATACTACACAAGTCAAAAACGTGCGTTTCCCAGTAATCACCCTGTATATCTAAATAAAATTTGAATACTAGAACACAATCTTAGACCTGACATATTGTACAGGGTTTTAGTGCTTTTTCTCACTTCACCACCACTGCCCCATTATAGCTGAAGAATCATAATGGTAAGGGATGTGTGGCCTCAAATAAATATCCAAAGAAGTGCTTGACATAATAGGTTAAGAAACCTATCACTTGATTTTCAGGAAATACTAATTTATAAAAAAATGTATTTGTTATTATTTTATTTAAATTCAGGGTTGAATGGCGTAGAAGCTGAGGAGAGACATCGTTTAGGGCTGCTGCGTACAGAAGACTTGCTCAGAAATGGTGTTTCGGGTCAAGGCCCTCCTTGTAGATCTGCTAGAGAACTTGTGGATCTTATCTTGGATTTTGTCACAAGATTAACATCAGCAAAGAGGAGATTGCTTGAAGATAAAGATCTTTATTCAGATAAGGGGCCGATGCAGCAGTCGAAAAGAAGGCAAATTTGTGGAAAGCTTTCTGCAGTTCCTGGGAAACTTGATCATGCAACAATTGCTGCGTATATAGTTGGTGATGTTACAACTAATTAAGCATTTTCTGAAGGAATTAAGCTAAAGCTTCTTATTATTTCAAGGTTTTGTTTTCATTCATATTATTATATGCAAGTACAACGTATTAATTATGTCACACTGCCAAAGAGTTAAGTGTACAATTTGGTTTACCAAGCTCAAAATCAGGTTTTCTTTCTTTTATCTATGAACTTGGTTTCATAAAAATAGGTTCCCAAAAGGAAATTTAATAATGAGATCCAAAAATCTATGAGTGGTTTGCTCAATATTTTAGTATTCATCTTCACAAGTCACATGTTCCTCGCCAAAATAATATTATGCAAATTTAATTAACTTTCAGTTAGTGATGATTTTTCAAGTATTTTTTAGTTATCATAAATACAAATGTTAGGAAATATTTACTAAGTAATGAGGTTTTTGCAAATGTACTTAAGTAGGAATTTCACACAATAAAACTGATAGCATAATGTCATATTTGTGTAGTTTTAAATATATTTACAAGTTAGATTTTTCAATATAGAAATAAAGTGATTAACAGTTTTACTACTTTTATGCATAGATGATTCAGCTTCAGTTATTGAAGTCGTGCTCATGGCAAAATGTTTGAAAAATGTCTTCAAATATTCATCACTTCTACCTAGCAAAAACAAGACAAGTCAAATATACATATATTTGTCCTTAAGTGATTTAGGTAACACAAGCTTTATTTAGTGGCTACTATATTTGATATTTATAGTTTAATGTAAAACTTAAAGTTGTTTGTTATTAACAGTCTAGCATTCGGTCAAGAGGAAGGGGGAGTTCAAGTAGTGCTAGAGGGCAGGGGTAAAATTTCAAACATTTCAATTATTATGGGATAATTGAAAAGTGTTATATAACCAGGCTAGTCTAATGAGCTATTTTCTAAAGTTGTTTTTCTACAATTAGAATTTTAACAAAGTTATTTATATTTTTTCGTTTAGTCTCTTCATACCCCCATTCGTACTCACACAATTTTCACAAATTGCTATTATTTCACTACACATCATATGACAGCTTAAATTTCAAGAACATTTTACATATGGTTTTTATTAAGAGAGGAGTGAATAATAGATTACGAAATAACCTTTATTCAATAATACTAGAGAAATATTAATCATATTTACAATCTTAACCATTGGTGCAGACTTTCCATTTTGATTGTTGGAAGGGGTTATGTAGAAGAAAAAAAGAAGAGATAGTAATCGATATTATGTATAAAAATGATATAAAAGTCTCTTTTCAAACAATGAAATTCATTTTGTATAAGGCATTTGAACATATCAACATAATTATCACATAGGTTATTTGTTATTGATTTTTCTTTTACTTCTTTAATTTTCTACATCAAGCAGTTAGGAGGAGTGATCATCCCCTCCCCCTATATTAGTCACATCCCCCCTCCTAGTGATGTGTATATGAGGTCGTCTACCTTAACAGTTTAGAAATAAGAGCACAGATAGATGTAAGTAATCTATATTATCATCTTGTGGGGAAAGCCTGTACCTTTCCATTTTTTAAGTTTCTAAAAGGGCTATTCATTTCTCAAGGTTTCTAATTTGAAATAATTTCTTACTAGAGTTCTCTCTTTTTTTCTTTTCAGAATAATTGATTCTGTCACAACATTACTCTCTACTTGTTTTTATATGATTTATATTATAGAATATGAATTATGATATAAATTAAAGGATTATATAAGTTGTACTGTAGGATTATCGTCAATATTCAATGATTACTTGTTTTATTTCATGTATAGCACTTTATTTGGATCAATAAAAAGGCCTTGTCCTCTACAAGTATTTAATATATGCAAAGTGCACTTTCATTGACAATGCTTCATCTGTGACTGCTGACAAAACAAAAAAAAAAAACCTTAAGAAATAACAATATTTATGACTGCATGGTCAACAGTCACAAAACAATGAAAAACAAACATTTTGGATAAAAATAACAACAATTTAAAAGATATTCAACCAACAAATACAAAAACAGATGAGCATACGTCATAAAGATAAAAAGTTGAAAACACACACAGAATTAAATACAAACTAATAAATAGATGAAAAACTTATATTTACTATATCACAATGGGATGGAAATCCCCCTGAATGCTACCAATGGAGGAACTAGTGTGAAAATGACAAAATAAAAACCCCATGTTAATAATAACGTCCTCTTTCATCCTGCATCTTGGGAGAAAAGCACTTGATTTGTCGGTAATGACCAATTTTAGGTACTTAGAATAAAATAATTTCTCCTTTCTGATATAATTTATTTAGTGCTAAGAACTTCCTAAAGTTATTCCTTCATTAATAGTAGTGCCAGAGGCACTGAGAGATCTGACATTGTTAATAAGAATTAGCATTAAAGTAGAAACAGTAGAAAGAAGTTAGCATTAAATCAATCATATTGTGAAGGAAAACGCTGTTATTTTTACCTATTTATATTTTACATATAAGGTTTGTATTTAAGGTCCAATTGAACAGTAATGACCATAAAGGGCTCTGTTCATTTGCCCTCCCTTTTATCTTATTAGTACAGTCCATATCGTGTCACAAAATTATTTTTAATTATTATAACTGGGGCTATTTAAAATATAAAATAGAAATCTAGGAGACTTATTTAAGAATTATTTCATATATTGATTCTTCAGACATCAATTGCTTTTGAGGAAAATCCAGTTCCACTGTAATTTATGGTGAAAGTATAATATTAATTCAGTGAATGTAACTTAGTAATGCAGTGAATTCCCTCGATGGAAAAATATAGAGTTAGGGCATATAATAAGGATTGGTTATTACTTTTCAATAACATATAGTGAAGTATGGAATTAATTTAAAATGTATTGTGGAATTTCATTTCTTTTCTTTTAGCATTTTTTCCTTGTGGGAAAAATTAGTTATTGAGGTTGTACTCAGGACGCGATTTCCTAACAGCGTTAACAGCAGAAATCGTACTGGGGGAGGGGGGTTTCGAAAATTTAAAATATCTCTGTTACTACACTTGGGATATAAAAATTGCATTGAATCAATCTTATTGCAAATATAATGTTCTTTAAATGTTGTTATATACAAGGTTTCTCTATATTGAATATTAACCGAAATATTTCCATATTTTAGTTTTCAGCCATTGGTAAACCCCCACTCGTACTCATGTCATATCAACAATATGCTGTTATGCCGTGAACCTTTTCATTCCAAGGTTAAATACCAAATATGGTTTTCATTGAACTTTTATTTTGTGAGATAAATACGTTATGTATTGACATCATGAATTAGACTTTTCGTTCTTAACTCCAAAATGTTTATTTGATCTATACCGTACTCGATATTTAACCGTTTCAGTCAATTCTGTAGATCAGGAGTCTCCAAACTTTCCAGCTTAGGGCCATACTGATTACTCCAGTAAGTTCCGAGGGCCAAAACCATAATTTGCATAAATTTGCTCTTGGGCTGTTTTCTGTTTTTGGTACTACTTATTTGTGTGAGAAGACCTTCTCCAAAATGAAGTAAACAAAAAATGTTTACAGATCTAAATTAATTGATGAGCATCTTAAATCTCTTTTAATAATTGGTACAAGTAAAATTAGTCCACAACTACAAACTATTGTCAGTGGAAAATCTCAATTACATAAATCTCATTAGTATTTCATATGACATTATGCTTGTTATAAGTTATGTTTTTATTTAAAATGTATAAAATGTTAGTTGGATTCATTTCAATAATTTGTTAGTTATTATATACTGAAGTTAAATTTTCTGCATGTTATACATGTCTTTACTCATTACAATTCTGTGTTTCTTTATCCAACTTATCACAAAAACAATAACAATAAGCGTACAACAATGTTACGAGTAGTTAGCCCATGACCACATATCAATGTAGATGTCATATTAATAATTATTCAACATAAAATTAGAATACTTCAGTAAACTAAATTTAATTTGCTATAAAAAATATGTTCTCTAAAAGGAGTTTTCAAGTATGCTAGCTCTCCGCGGGCCGGACAAAATCTGTCTGCGGGCCGGATTTGGCCCTCGGGCCGTAGTTTGGAGACCCCTACTGTAGATCATAATTGTTATTGGTGAAAATCGGACCTGGAATAGTGGGGGGTTTAGAGGAGGGGGGCTCAAAAATTCAAAATAATTCCGTTATTATGACTCGAATCCATAGAATATTATAGATCCAATTTCGTAACTCAAGTATAATGTGATTAATTTGTACGTTCTTGTATTCTGCCTCCAATAACCCCCCCCCCCCTGCTTCTCATCTGTTATTTACATATAAATAGAGAATATGTGGTCTCATGAGATCACAAGTGTGTTATACCAGCACATGGGAAATGCTTAGTTATTGCAAACCCTGTGTGACGGACTTTTTAATTAGTCAAGGGTTAAAAAATTCCTATAATATTGTAAATGCCTTATTCACTTGAGAAATGTACACCATTTAAACATTTTAATTGATGTTATGTTTTCTATGTCACTAGAAATTCATTTTTGTTCATAATTTGCTTAGTAAAAGTGATTAATAATTTTATAATAAGAGTTTTGGTCCATGAAACGGTATTCTCTGTATTTCCTTTATTTACTTTATTAATAATTTTGGATCTTGTTATTAAATTTCTATTAACTCATCAAGCACACCAAGTTTAATATTATGGATTTGGCATTTAGCTTTTTATTGAAAAGAATTTTAGTAAGATGATTTTTGTTTTCATTTAATTGCATAATATATAGTTTTATCTGAATTATTTCAGGGTATCATGCTAATTCAGGTGGCTAGAAAATTGTGTTCATTTAGGTACAACTGGTACTAATAGGCTAAAACATCTCTTGTGGCATTAATTTGGTGAAAACTTCTTTCTTTGAAAAGATTATTTCTATTATGTCCAAAGAATGTTTACTTTGATTGATATTAATCAATCTATAAATATGAGTCATCTAATCTGGAAGAGATTAGGCTATCCTGCAAGTTTATTCCGTCCTCTCATGCAAAATTTACTTTTTTTTTAACTTTATTTATGTATGTGTGTGATCTATCATCATAAACAAAAATTTCTACCTTTTGGGACTGTTAATTTATTATCATAGTTAAAATTGTAAAGTGTGATAATAAACTTTACATTATTTAGGCAAAGGAAACAAAAAGTTAGTTGTTTGATATATATTTGACTTAGACCTAGATCTTTTCAATGCTTTATGTTTGGTGATGGTGTACGATAATAGTCACACGATTGTAAGGTTTTGGTGTTTTAATATTTGATCTTTCAATTTGAGCTACTAACAGTTCTAGTGTTGATTAGTTATTTATCTAATGTATAGTTCTTCTTTTCAGGTTCCAATAGTTTCTGTTATACATTTTAATTCTTTCTCTTCATGCAAAATCATTGAATTATTTATCATTTATCATTGGATTTATCATTTGTTAAATATAAGAAATAACTAAATAATTAGATAATTTATATTTTTAACCAAGTCTGATGGAGGTCAAATAAAGTCACAACTTCAAAACTTATTTATTTATACTCTCTACTTGTTTCTCGTCCTCATGATGTGTGACACATCAAGGGCATAAGTACAACTAAAATTAAACTCAGATTCAATCCATTGAGACACAACTCTCCTCTAAGCAAGTTATGTCTTTACTCATAGTATTTACTCATAATAACCAAATTCATGCCACAAAGTAATTTTAAGTAAAACTCTCAGAGTTTAAACATTGCTTTCAACATTATTATTGTTCATTATGAGCTCAATTAAGTATTTTTATTTATTAATAACCTTGAATTAGTTTAAGTAACATTTATTATAGAAAGATAATTTATACGAACAATTAGCATAGTATAGTATATTAATATCCTACTTATTAGTGTAATGTTGGCTGTGTAATTGAAATCATGAAATTGAAAATTTCAGTATTTTAAAATGTTATTTGAGTGCTTTTGAATTAGTGATCGATTTGTCCATTTCTAAATGTTTGTGAGTTAAATATATTATTTTAAATTGCCCGATAAATTTGTTATTCGAAAAAAATTATTTTAAACTTAATTTAAGTTAACAAATCCTACAATCAGTGCCTATAACATTTATAAATTTGTATATCTGTCCTACATTTAGTATAAGGCAATGGCTCTAATGTTCATTTGGTAATTTATGGTGCTGATTTCCATGCTGACAAATATATTTTATTACAGTGATATAAACAGTAAATTTTCTCAAGATAATAGAATTCTTCATTACAGAGGAGAATGTTAAGCTCTACTCTATTTTCCTTTCTGTCCTATTTTATAACACATTTTGGCTTTTTGCTTTACTAGATTGAAGTTTTGAAAATTACGAGAATGCCCCATACTTATAAGATTAAAATAGTTCTGATTCTTAATAAATTTTGTTTGTATCCACTAATCAGAAAGAGGCATATGGTTGACTATTTTTGAAGCTGTTCAAATAGTAGTTATATTAGACAAAAACACAGAATGGCAAACCCATTAATACCAAATGGTATATATTTTTTTTCATTTCTTTATTTGAACACAAAGTAGCAGCCAAGTATTTGAGCACTTTAGACATCACTAGCATATTGGAGAGAGTTGGTAATTTTAATCGTTCATTTTAAAAAGTTCATGCAAGAAGGCTTGTCAAATTTCACACATTTACTGCTAGGATGTACAGTGTCACAAACCAGTTCAGATCAAATACGTTTACAGATATGTACTTCTCTTTACTATTATCTCCTCTTCCTTGCATAAGATTAGCTTTAAACTTCAACAGGCACTCTGTGATATTTTTGGCTTATACAACTCATGTTTTTCCCAATCCAATTTTTATTAATGATATTAATTTGAATGACACTGGAACTATAATTGAAACCATAGCAAACTCATGACACTGAAATTATGAGGCCTTTGTCATCATTTTTAACTTACTAAATATTTTGAACTGCCTTATTTTATTGTAAATGATCATCAGGCCTCAATATGAGTCAGCTGTCAGATAGCAACTAATGGGAAACACTGATATGAACTATTTGCTTACCATGAGTTCATGAGTGAATTTGAAAGAAAAGTTGATTGTAACAAAAAGTAGGTATATAAAATATTCTTCTCCTGTGAGGAGATTTTAATTTTGTTATTAAATAAAAAGAAACAGGACTAAGGTACTGGTTATTTTATGCTTTAACTTTTTTTGTAATATCAAAATCGTTCTTTATTTAGTATTGTAAATTTCTCTATCTGAGCCTTTGTGGTATGCTCCACTGAGGTTCAAAACGTGC
This sequence comes from Riptortus pedestris, assembly GCA_019009955.1. NCBI lineage: Eukaryota > Metazoa > Arthropoda > Insecta > Hemiptera > Alydidae > Riptortus > Riptortus pedestris. Next base: position 125,111,516 of record CM032229.1, on the reverse strand, counting down.
TCAAAGGTTTACAAAATAAAAAAATTGTGTCATGATTCCATTTCAATAAGCAAACATCCTCAAAACTAGAGCATTGTATATTAAAAACAGTGTATATCAAAAATACAGTGCATTTTTGATTCTCAATAGATTGTTCTCAAAACTAAATTCTCTTTGTGTGAGGGAGAAATATCCTTGGAGATGAGGAGTTTTTAACATTGCACATTTGTCAACAATTTCTAAAGTACCTTCCCTTAAAATACCTCATAAAGCAACAAAAACTGCTGAAATTTAAAAACTAAAAAAATTATATATTTTTTCATATCCGATACTATGAAAATGTATCAAAAATGTTATATGCTAGAAAAGTAAAAGAGTTTAATGATCTTTTTTTCTCTTCAAATAATATTTTATTAATTTACAAATAAGTAATCATCCAACAAATAATTTTATCACGATTGTTCCTTCGTCATTCAGATTGTTTCTATGTCACTCTTCTGTCCCCCCCCCCTTGAAAATTGGGTTAGTCATCATTCTTGTGAGTTATCATACTCAAAATCCCAAACTCAAATGACCAAAATTATTTTCTTCAGAAATGAATATCAGTTTCAGAAGCAGAAAGCTCCAATGAGATTCATAAAAATATTGCCCAACTACACGTTCTAAAATAATTTTATATAGTCGTTAATCAATTATATTTATCATTGACAAAATTATTAGTGGAGATGTTTGTGTTTAATACTGAACTCATGTTTGTGACCGTATGTCTTATTCGACATTGATTTATTTTTTACCAGTTAAGCTTCTTAAGGGTTCGTTTTCTAATGTCTTTTGAATTTAGAATCAGAAAGAGTCTGATAGAGAAATTCAGTGATCTAATAGGACATCACTTAAAAATTCTCAAAGACTAGTGCTATGAAAGAGAAATTTGTGTTCTGTAAGTTTAAGATTTGTAGGTGACCTTTTTTTTTTTTTTTTTCTTCTATTCTTGTTTCTATACAAGCTATTGCAAAATAATTTTGCAATCCTTTAGAGCTTCTTCATCTATTTCTTATCATGGTCATTCTCATCAACTATTTAGGCTAGCTACAAAAATAAAGGTCTTACATAATGGGGTTTTTTACACATAGACGACACTTACGAAAATGAATAGTATTTTTATTAGGTAAATTGAAACAACAAAGAATATGTGCAATTTTTTATATGTTCATATGTTATATTATCATAACATGCCACATTTTTGTAAAATCAAAAAACAAAAGAAGAATATATAAGTTAAGATACCAAAGTGAATGAGATTCTTTAGAAACAACTGTGAAAGTTTTTATAAGTTATTTTTATCAAAATATTTGTAATAATAAGCTTTGTTGCTTGTTTGTTTTGTATTATATGCATTTTTGCAATGCTGTTTAGATTTTAATAATGTTAGGCTTTTAGTACTTTGAAGTAGTATAAAACTAGAATAAAAAAGCCAAAACAGTTTACATGTATTTGCATGTTAGCAGGGCATATGTGTGTTATATCAAGTTATTTAATTTTAACTGTTGTCCAACTTGTAATTTATATATGTTTTTATTAATTTTAGTCCCATTTCTATTGAGTTATTAAATATTTAATGAATTGTTCAGAAACTGGATTTTTCCCCCTACATACCGGGAAATACAATTCTGTTAGAAAAGAAGCAGGCTTTTATTTTCTTTCAAAATAGTAGTGATGATAGAATCATGCTCTCTATTCATTTTAATACCATTTACAGTGGTATATTGTTTAAAAATTCCAGATTCTAAACATTTCTATTATTAAAATTAAAGTATTTAATTTTTTTGTTGTTTTTGTCGTTTTTTTTTTTTTTTTATAAAAATGGACTCTAATTTTTTAATTTGATTTATCTATAAGATATTAAATTGTTAAATGTATGTTATTTTTTTAATCCCTTAGTAAAAATAAAATCTCTAACTCTTTTTTTTTTAAATGAACTATTTTTTTCTCCTATCCCTTTACTTTTGATTAATATTTAACTATTCACAGACCATTTGCAATATTCACTTTCTGACATCATATTTACATGTTTAATTATTTATTACTTTAGATATTGGGACTCGCCACAAAGCAAACAACATTCATTCTTCAGCCCAAAAAATGAATCAACTACCTGTATTCACTTATCTTTACACGTATATACTTGTAACTTTCAACACTTAGCTTGAGGTTAGCCATGTGTGTTAAAGCATATAGTAAACCTAGATTGGCTAGTTCGCTTCTCGCCTGGGTAATAGGAATTTATTTAGTGACGAACTCATTAAATAAAATCCTTAGTCCCAACCTGGCTAGAAAAAGGTGGTAACCTGTAGATAGCCCATCCAAATTAGTCATAATAGCAAAAAGTGGATATTAATAAATAAATAATAAAAAACTTAAAACCATTTGATTTTCTGGCAGATAGAAGTGAATTATAACTAAATAACAGGACATTAAAAAACCTTTCACAATATCAACAGGCAAGTTTTATAAATAAATAAATCCTTAATTCAGAAAAATAAAAACATCAAAGATACTTAACTTAGACAACGAATTATATAGAATAATCAAATGAAAGCAAATTATGACAAGAGTGAAGAAGAGAGAGGAAACCTATCTAACGTCCTGCATACTGACCCTGACGTGCCTGAGGGGAATACTTTTAGTTTAGGGTTAGAAAGTCTATCACGCAAGGCCTGCCTAAACTAAGCAGATTTCCCATGTGCTCGTATTACACAATGATGATCTTATCTCACTATATATTTTCTATTTCTAAATAAAAACCCAATGAGTATAAGTGGTTTACTGAAGGCTAAAAACAACAAAGTACGAAAAACTTGCTTACTATTAGAGTAAATGTATAAAACAAAATTTTTGAATTCCTCTTCCTCTAAGCCCCCTTACTCCTGGTTCGATTTCAGTCATGAACGAATATGATCTTTACTGTTGTATGCCTCATTATCAAGTATGATATAGATCAAATAAACATTTTCAAGTCAAGAAATAAAATATATATTGGTGAAGTCAATGTACAATGTATTTTGTCTCTTAACGGGCATATATATTCAAAACTATATATATAGTTTTGAACAGAACATTATCTTCATCACCTGAGTAGGATAAATAGACATCGAAGAAATTTTACAACAATCACTTCATGATTTCCTTATGGGAAACCTGCTGCTAAAAACTTTCTGATTTCCCTCAAAGGAAACCATGTATATATTTGTTTGTTACCACTCTAGCGGTCGCAATTTTTGTTTAATCGGTAGCAAACTCAAAATTTAAACATCTTATCTAAAATTAAAGATCATTTTTGTTAATGACTGAAGTGTGACTATTGGAAGGGGGGAATTTCGAAAATTGAAATATATCCTTAGAGAACCACCCTTATTGCAAATTTAATCTTCAATATTAACCGTGATATTGGTATTAATTACGTATCAACCTTCAGTAAACCCTTTCTTTTACTCATCGCACTTTATAAATAAGCCAATTTATCATGAAACGTCTTATTCCAAATATAGCATTCAGCTGGACTTTATTATGTGAGATAAATGCAAATAGCGTGATGGCGTCATCAATTACGATTTTTATTGACTACCCACTTTTACTCATCGAATTTTTGGAAATAGAGAATATTTGGTTAGATGAGATAAGTAGTGTGCAATTCCAACATGTGGGAAATCTTGTTAGTTTACACAGCCCTTGCGCGACGGATTTTTTAAATTAGATAAAGAGAATAGGGGATAACGGCACGTTGACATCCCAAATGGGAAATTTACTACGTTTATGCAGTCCTCGTGTGGCGGACTTTTTTTTTCAAACCACTGAGGACTAAGACTGGCTGTAGAAAAAACCATTCCGGTGCCAGCACTCCAAAGCTGAGGAGGAAAAAACCCTGAAACTAGGGAGAGCAGGTGCCCAGGAAACTCTGCACGTGTGCTTTCTACTTGACTGGGGAAGTCCCCTAGCTTGTTGGTTCTCATATCGCCCATGGACAATACACGTGTCCCGATATACAAGTACTAATACATTTTTGCAGATTTCCTTTAAGGGAAATTATTCGATTTGAACGCATCACATTTTCAAAAAAATGTCTTCTCTTGCCCGTGGATCTTACTCAGGAGGTGACGAAAACGAGTTCCGTTCAAAATTATTTATATACTTGCTAAGTTACCCGGCTTCGCCTGGGAATTCATTTGAGGCTGAATGATAATAGTATATTTTGGCGTCTTTACTTTGCACAATATTTTGACTCTCCCCTGTCCCAGTGTTTGGGGTTTATACCCGTCGTTGCTGTGGAGTTGTTAATAATAAAATATTTGTTATGATAAGGCTTCACTGTCCTCAATATTTTTATATTTCCCGTCTCCTGTGCATGTATTTTTTTTTTTTTAAATAATGTAATGGACCATATAATTCATAATCATAGAAAGTTTTCTGTCTTCCAAACCATGTATGAATATAAGTTCCTTCCCCTTGATGCGGTACAAAGCCCAACGGTGACAGATGTTTTAGATACGTCATAACCGCTATTAAAAGTACTCTTTTGAATGTCTCGATTGTATACTGATTTTTTCATATTGGTGCATAGTATGTTCAGTAAAGTATATCATAAATTAACGGAGCAGAAGTAATAAATAACTGTATGCACCTCCTAGGCTCAGTGGTGTCAACCTACCACTCATTTAGGATCTCAATACTGTAATACATTAAATTATATTAAGAAATCTGATTACATTATCTTCTTTTCAATATGACAAAAGTTACTCTAAATAACAAAATAAACAACTTTTGTCATGAGCATAATTGGCGAAAAACCAATAGGAAACGAAATATCACTATTAGCAGATTTCCCTTAAGGGAAATCAGCTATTGAGGTTGTACTCATGACGCGATTTTCGAATTTTTTCTTCAAATGTCCATCGATCCTACCCAGGAGATGACGAAAATGAGGTCCGTTCAAAACTGTATATATATATATATATATATATATATATATATATATATATATATATATATATATATTTGTCTGTTACCGCTCTAACGGCCGCAATTATTGTTTAATCGTTACCAAACTCGATATTTAGTCGTTTTATGTAAAACGAAAGATCAAGTTCGTTAACGGCTGAAATCGGTCCAGGGGGAGGGGGGGGTTTAGAGGGGAGGATTTTCAAAATATCTCCATTACTATAGGTCGGATCGAAAACTTGTATAGAACAAATCTTATTGTAAATTAAATTTACTATAAATATTGTTATATACATTAATTCACTATCTTGAATATTAACCGAGATATTGGCATTTTTCAGTTTTCAGCCACCAGCAAACCGCCACTTCTACTCATGTTACATAAACAATACTCTGCTACATAATAAATCACATTATTCCAAGTTTAAATACCAAAAATTGTATTCAAGAGACCTTTATTATACGAGATACATGCAAATATGTCCTGGTGACCCCCCCCCCCTCCGTCTTAAGGTTTTCGACTAATAACATTTGATTGATAGGGATAACAATTATTCTGACTCATTATTAATTACAGTACTAGATATAGTAAATAGTTCTCAATAAAATTAATATGTTATATTCTGATATACTTCAGTAATAGTTTTTCTTTCCGGTGTGAGGAGGTCAGACCCGTTTGTTTACAATTCTAACCTAACGCTTCCTGTCGGCAGGTTATTGAAATTGGATGGACCATTTCTTATTTCCGTTTGTATTTATTCACGGTGGTGTTGTTACCAGTATTTAGATTTATCTATTACTAAACTTCACGAGGGAAATCTGCTTAGTTTACGCAGCCCCTGCGTGACGGACTTTTTTTAATTTCAGGCCTCCCTTACAACCCCCACTCCTGCTCGTCCCTAGAAATGCTGGTACAGATTATTATCATGGATTTAGTGCTAATATGATCTCTGCAAACATATGACCAACAAATCATCTGATCTACAACAGTTTAGTTTAGTTGTTTTTAGTGCCGAATAAAATTGTGGACTCCCGCTGTTGCTTTTAGCGTATAACTCATTTATACTTCGGTATACGACAAAAGTATAAAACAAAGGTTTCTCTAAACAACGAAATAAACAACTTTTGTTATGTGCATATGAACGAAATGTCGCTATTTTTCATTTCAGACTTCCCTTATAACCCCCACTCCTGTTCGTCTCAGAAAATATTAATTTAGCCTAAAGTCTAAATTGGGTTAGTAGTAATATACATAACAAGTTTCATAAAATTCGGTTCAGCCGTTTATGCGTGAACAGGTAACAAAAAAGAGACACCAAAGCTACATATAAAATTGTAACCTCTGTATGTACATTGATTTTTTTTCTTGAAATTTCACGTACTTTTTCTTTCCACATGCCATAGACACGAGTTCTGCAATTTGTAGCTCTGGTGTCTGTTGGTTTGTTACCTTTTCATGCATTAACGGCTGAACCGAATTTTATGAAACATGGTTAATTTATGTATATTATTACTACCCCAACTTAGACTTTAGGCTATACTAATATACTCTGAAACGAACAGGAGTGGGGGTTATAAGGTAGGCCTAAAATTAAAAATAGCGATATTTCGTTTCTTATTGCTTTTTCGGCAAATATGCACATAATAAAAGTTGTTTATTTTGTTAGTAGATTATCTTTTGTTATATACACTTTTGTCGTATTCCGAAGTATGAGTTATCCGCTAAAAACTATAGCGGGAGTCAACATTTTTATTTGGCACGAAGAACTCAACCGAGCTAAACAAAACGATATATGAATCAGCACTAACTCCTCCATGATAATAAGTTGTACCAACATTTCTAGGACGAGCAGGAGTAGGGGTTGTAAGAGAGGCCTGAAATTGAAAATAGCGATATTTCTTTTCCTATTGGTTTTGCGGCAAATATGCACTTGTTTTTTATTTTGTTATATTCACTTTTTTCATATAACAAAGTTAAACAAGATATACACTAAAAACTAAAGTAGGGTCAACAATTTTAAAGGGCATAAAAGACTGCACCTAACTCAACCAAACTTATGTAATTTAATATTAAAACTTCCCTCATTATAAGCTATATTAAAATTTCTAGGTACGAACAGGAGTGAGGGTTATAAGGGAAGCCTGAAAAGAAAAATTGTAATATTTCGGCCCTATTAGTATTTTGGCAAACATGTACATAACAAAAGTTGTTTATTTTGTTATGTAGAGTAACTTTTGTTACATTCGCTTTGGTCGAATGAAGTAAAGATATACGCTAAACCTATAGTGGAAGTCATTAATTTTATTAGTACTTATTTAAGTGTTTTTAATAAATGCATATTATGACTAATGATGTTATGTTTTAAGTCTTATATGGTAGTTCTAAGTATGATTCAGATTTATGAGGTTATAAATCTCCGTCGCCCTCCTCCTCATTTATTTATTTTCCCTAGAAAATAACTTTGTTATTTATTTCCATTAGACATGTAAACTGTTGTGTATTTACATTATTTAATTTGTATAATATATATTTAAACAAAGTCATGCTGAATTTGCGGAAGGAGTGATAGCGGAAGTTGTAGGGAATCAAACTCTTTGGTTCTTGTAATATATTATCTTATTTCCGATAACTTGATGTTATCCATTACAACCCACCCGGTATCTCCAGCTATCGGGTCACCCACCCTTGTTAGTTCCTTTACACCCCGTCAAAATTACCATCTCCCTTAAAATGGAACTAGAGTTCAGTATAAGGGGAACTATCACTTCTCACCCCCGGTGGGTCACACCACCTTAGTACCATCTACTACTGATATGCTGGGCCTCAGATAAAAAAAACAAAAAAAAACGATGTTATTGAAACAAATATTTACTATCATAACAATTAAACGTTAATGGTAATGTCGTTATGATAAAAGACAATATGCGCTTAAACTCGATATGGTTGTTTAGAGTATTACTTAGGTTGCAGGGTGGGCAACGATTTCTTCCCCTCACCTGGCTTTTTGAATATAAATGAAATTATTTTTAGGGTGCCACTATTATTTAATTCCATCGGGTAGATAAATTATTAAAATAATATTATGGATCAATAATTTAAAGAAAACAATGTTGTTGAATGTTGTTGATCCCTCATGCTGGAGCGGAAGTAGATGGGAGCCTAAAACAGTTAATAGAGTTTACTTATTTCCTGTGAAATGCTGGCATTACTGGAAGTGATTTCCACAGAGATTTACTATTATAATCTTATGCACAAAATTATACTTAAACTATATGTACTCGGATTGGGTTTTGACTGGAAATATGTTCATTATAGATGATATTTATTTGTAATAAATGGTTCCCATGATAATGGTTTGAATTATTCAAAAACGGTGGGTCAAAAAGTGGAGGATTAGGAACACATTTTCATTTATTCTTCAAAACTAAAATTTCATGATTTTATTTTTCATGTCTTCAATATTCTGATACCTATTCTGGTAGAGATGTCTTTGACCCTCCTCCATAGAAAATAATACATTACTGTCAGATGGGGTGGCCTGGGTGGTCACTCAATGTGCAAGCTGCGACAAATGCTGCGTTAGGGAAAGGTTTTCTTATTGTTGATCAAGTAGTGATTGAGAAGTGAGAACAACATTCATCAAGCTGCAGCCACATTTCATTTCTTTGCATCAGGGGTATGTCTTCTTCTTAATTTAGAAATTCTTTATTTAGGAAGCAGTTGAAGATTGTACCATTTCATGTTTTATCAAAAAAATGTGGGTCGATGATTCTTTCCTAGAAGGTACAGCATCGATTTTTTTTACATGAAACTGAGCCGGTGGAAAAATGTATTCCTTTTACAAATAATTTCTACGTCATTGGTTTAAAATAAATTAATGATAAGAACGTTTTCTGTTATGTTGATGTTTTTGAAGTAATTTTTTATTTTATTATTATTATTTTTTTTTTAATTTCAGAATCCATTCATTTCCCCGTAGACTTGTTTCAAAGATAATTTTGTTGACTACAACTTATATATATATATATATATATATATATATATATATATATATATATATATATATATATATAGTTGTCTGGTATAATCTTTTCAGTTAGCATTTAAGACCTTTAAGATCCAGTAGACTGACGAGTCTCATTGTACCCGGGTGGTCTGTGGCCTCTTTGTTATTGTCCGAAGCTCGGAAAATGCACATACGCCTTCCCTCATCCCCTAACCCTTCCCCACAAGCATTCAGATTTTTCCTGGCTGGCTTTTCTAGGGAGGGGTAATTACTTCGCCCGTTCTGAACCTGCACTCGTTGCTTATACTAGAACTGCTTTCTTTCCTTTGTCTTCATGAACCTCGGACAGCCCGGGCCTCTCTTCGTCACCGCCTCTTCCCCGGGACATATTGGTGCCCAACATGGGATCAGCGGCACTTACTTGAAGAGTAGCGTCTGGGCAGCAGGATCAGTTCTACAGTAAGGATTTTCGGTTCTCCGAAAGAGCTACAATAGAAGATCAACCTAGACGACCTTCAGAAGAAGGTCAGCACACGCTAAGAATTAGGGGCGGCTGGGAGGAAGAGATTATGACTCGGCGCGGCTGACATGCAGCGACTCCTCAGCCCGGTGGGCTAACTACTCTGGGAATAAGACGGCAGTGGCCCCAGAGCAATTACACCATGGCTGCCAGCAAATTTTTACAACGACGACAACAAGCAGATCTGGCGCTCACCGCAAAAGGGAGTATCAAACCCGACCACTACTACCAAGACTATCAGACAGCGAAACAGAGGGCCACGACAGCGCAAACTTCAGGCTGCAACGAGGTGGACCAGTATATTGACCGCAGAGGGAGGGCTTGTGGGTCAATCGACATGCCAATGTGCGCTGCCGAGGAAACTTACCAACCTATTGACCAGGTGAACCAATGGAACGTGTACTAAGAGAAAGTGGCGTCAAGAACGTCACCATCTTCAGACAGGTGGAACGGGGCATCCAGGCTCGCGCTTAGAAGAGGACGGAAGAGTGGACAACGAGCGCAGCGGTCTTGCGAGAGGCCACCTCCCATGACTGCAGAGAAACTCCACGTTCAGCGACACACTATTTCCAGCTTTCCGGTGGCTCATAGGAGACTTCCAGGCCGCCCTCTACGGGAAGCACATCGGAACAGCGACAATGACGGCATATCGGATCCAGGTGTCACGCCAAAAACCATTCTGTCAACGACCCTACGTATGCACCCTGGCGAAACGCCAACTTATCCAAGAGTTGATCAACGAAATGCTGGATCAAACAATCATCGAGCCCATCACTAGTCCCTTCTGCTCTCCGGTGTGGATTAACAAAAAGAAGGACGGTGGGAAAAGGTTCTGCGCCGACTATAAGGGGCTGCACGCTCACAAGCTAGAAGAAGCAACAGCGTTGCCTCTGATTGCTGACGCTGTGCGTCTCTTCGGGTTGGCAACGGTATTCTCGAGTCTGGATCTACCACCCCAGAGCCAACCCTACGGAGATAAAACCCCAGGACTTAAAGAAAAGCCTCCGAGCACTACAAATGAAGACAGGTTCCCCGGGATCCTTCTAATATATTTAGGCCTATTCCAGCTCCCTCTGTAGGTTAGCGCAGGCGGGAAGGCACAGGCTGAGACAGTAATGAGATGCCACCTATCCAGGCCGGCGAGCTGTAAACACCCCAGCAGATGAGAGGACCCGGAGAGGTTTAGCAGATACCTACTAAGTCTTCTACGCTCTACGACGACTCAGGACTGCGGAGTTCAAGGGTGAGGATCGTCATGGTACGTGCCCTGCTTCACAGAAGAGGCATGCACCCTACATTGCTGGAACCACAAAAGCCCATTAGCAGCTCAGGTGGAAAGTGCTACTGTATCAAACCTCAATCGACTAATCCAGACTAAGTGGAGATCCACTGTTAGGACCTCAGACCATCACCTCCACTGAGGACTGCAATCGATCCACCAGAGGAAGCACCGACATACACATACACAGACGTTTGAGCCACAGCCTGGAACTGATAACTCCAGTTCTCAGAGTAAGAACCCATTGCCAGCCCCTCCGTCACTACCACGACCACCACAGCCATCGGGACCTCAGGTCGGACCGAGCAACGCCAGGGACAACATTCAACCACCAGAAACTAGACCAAGCCTGCCGTGAAGATCTATCGTTGGCAGGAATTGTAAAATTTGTGATCAAATTGTATAACTTGTAAGTCAAATTACAAAGATGTAATGATTATTATCAATAAACAGTTGGGGTGCAGGCCTTGGAGTCGGAGGAAGTGTTATTGTCTGAAGCTTAGATAATGAACGTAAGCCTTCCCCATCCCCTGACCGTTCCCCTCTACCTGCAAAGGTACCTGCTGTCTGGCTTTTCCAGGGACGGATCAGGACTCTGAACCTGCAATCATTACTTAGTCCGGAACTTCCTTCGACTCCTTGCAGTTCGTACTACCGGGCTCTCTCTTTATCGCTGTCTCGTAGAGGACGGCCAGGTGACAATTTCACGCTGTCAGCTTGCCTATGGACGGGATCTAAGAGTCTTAATGGTTAGGCACCGGGGGGGGCGGGTGTCAACCGTAGATACTCTTTAGACTCCCGCTGTACCATAATCACTGCGCCAGTAGCGCGCTCTGCTAGCGAACTCGTGAACATTAGTTCTCCCTTTCTTCTTATTCGGGACCCACTATTCTTATAAGTTCTTCATAGTTTAATAGCAAGGGTCGCTCATAAAACACATTTCTTTCCGCGTAAACGTGATTCACTTTGTCCTACACGTTTCGTGGCTTAACTACCACGTCTTCAGGACCCATCCAGATCTGAAGTGCTCGTTTCCTCTTACATTCGTTGAGACAGTCCCTTCCTCTCTGGAGAGATCGTTGATACTCAAACAGTACTACATTAAACAGTTCTAACGAATGTAAGAGGGAACGAGCACTTCAGAAGACCACGAAACATGTAGGGCCATGTGAAATGTGTTTGCACGGAAAGAAATGTGTTTTATTAGTGACTCTTGCCATTTTAACTAAGAGCATTTATTTTTGTTTGATTTTCTTGTCTTCGTACTTCTGTTTTTTGTGTTTCGTTTTTTTTTAGTATATTTTGTTCGCTATTTATATTTCCATTCCTCGTCCTATAGAGGTTAAGACTTGGCTATTCACGACTGACACACACTTATTTACTGGAACATATTATAACTGACTGTTACTAAGGACTCACATAGACCTACCTTGCACTTTGTATTAGTACACGACCGTAGCCAAGTACAAAGTATTTCACTACTTAAAACATCGCCACGTTTTCGACATGTTATAATGTAGGACAATACTGAAAATTTATGCAGAAACGAGCATACTTACGTAAACATGTACTATAATAGGCAAAAACAGATACGCCACTCAATTGCCCATGTAGCGAAATGTGATTAAAATAAGAATAAATATATATATAAATATATTTGCATTAACTAATATTATTTTCAATAACTTGATGTTTTCCTGGAATCATTGATTTGAGACACTATGTCTTTTTATTTATTCTTATGCTGTTTCCTTTATTAAGTAGGTACTACTGATTGATGAGTAAATCGTCGTCGTTGCAGAACTCATTTAAATAAATAATAATAAATAAACTATTATTTTGTGGACGTTAACAAATAATAAATAAATTAATAAAAACGTTGAATGAAGTGGGGGAAGCTTCCTGGGGGCGTTTATAATTAAGTCAAGCACTCAGTGTATATTGCTCAGGTGTTTAAGAACACCTGTGCAATAAGAGCGGCCGTTTGTAAAAATAATAATTGGAATATAATATAAAATTTATTAGAATCATATTTCATGCATGCCTCGAGAAGGAAGAAGGCAAGGACCAATGGGGATTACGTGCGTTTTATTTTATTTTTCAATATACATACTTAAGAAGAGTCAAGTTGTCGGAAAGCACAGCTGGCGAAGCGAGCAATTGTCATCGATGACAGGTGCAGATGGTCAGCGGGTGAGAGGAAGGGGGGGGGGTGAGAGTGACGTCATTGTTGTGATGATCCGTCCACCATTCCTGCTCGAGAGTGGTGCACGTGACCCAGTGATGTCACTGACACCCCCTCTCTTAAGAGGGAGGAAGCTTGTTTGCTTTTCACTACAACAGATTTCTTTTCTATGAGTTTTAAAGTTTTACAATGGTAGGTATTGTATTTTAGTGTAAAACACTTCATGAAAAGCTTCATTGTTCGTCCACAAAGTTTTGTTTTGTTTACGCGGGAAGAAAGTACGCGAGGGCTTTCCATTACTTTCATTGTGCACTATTGTGGTTATGCATTTATTGTGTTTTGAAAATTGTTTACATTTGTATTTTTATCGACAAATTGTGAGTAAATTCTACCTTTGACTCAACAAAAACTGAAAAGTTGTAAGTAATATTGTTTTTGTACATTCTCCATTGTTTGTATATATATGAAGTATTATCAAATCGTTTTTTTTGTTTTGTTAGTATCCTCTGTTTTGATTTCAAGAGTAAATATTTACATTTTATTATAGGGAACCAGTTAGGTTGTGACTAGTTCATTTGTTATCACACTTTGGTTGATTTTTATTAAGTAGAATCATTCCAAACAATTCCAATTTACTGTATAATTTAAAAAGAAAGTTGAAATGAATTATATCTGAGTTCTTATCATTCATTTTCACTCTATTGCAAGAAATGTTTACTTATTACTTTCTTTGTGTTAACATTTTTGTTCAAAATAATAAATCCTTATTTAATTTTGTACAATTAATCTCGCCTATGTTTATTTCCTCCAAAATTTTAATACAAGAGTATCAGACAAAAATTGTCTATGTTTATTACATTATATCCATTGAACTACTATATCTGAAGTAACGATATACTTCATTTTTAAAACATTTCTTTGTATCTATCTATATTTAAACTCTTATTTATTAATTACTGTCATAAAAGATGCTTTCAATGGTCTTTTATAGGGAGACATTCATAAACCTGATATTGTACCGAAAATTGTGAATATTTAAGAGTGATCTAATGAGGAGTCAGATGTTGCCTCATGCATTTGTGAGGCATATATATTTATGTAGTTAGAGTTCCTTGGTATTCTTCCATGTCAAATATAACTAGTAAAATAAAAAAGGGAGATTTCAGTGATCATACAATTTTGGCTTTTTCTTGATAAGCATGTCCAATGAATAATATAACATAGGGAGCCATGAGCTTTTAGTGAATTTCTTTTTATTGAAAAAACTACAGTAGTTTGCATGGAAATGCCTGGGATGAAAAGATAACCACTCTTTTTGATGTCCTTGCCCGATTTCTCCGTTTCAATGCATTATATCAAAGAATGGCATGAAAGATAATTTATAGATATTTTTATGATAAACAAAGTTCCTGTACAGATCTTCTATTCCTCTAGAAGAGGCAGAGAAATTTGAAATCTTCTCTAAACCCATTAAACCCCTCCCCATCTCCTTCGATTTCGATCAAAAAGAGGGTTGTTAGGAAAATCTGTCATTAATAAGAGGCCTATGTGACCACAACTCAAGTTGGACATTAGATAAGTAGTGGTACAATTGCTGAAAAGTAAATATTCCACTAACAGGAGTGGGTGCTAACTGCTGAAAACCAAATATTGTCCTCCTTATCTGATTACACCCATTAAAAATATTGAGTGTGGTATCAATCGAGTAAATATTGAGGTCTATAGAAAATAAAATCGTTATTGATGAGATTAAATTGAACATATTTACGTGACAGGCTTTTTAATTAGTATATATCACACATTGTAAATGTTCTACAAAAGTCATATTTGATATGTGAGCTAGGAATACAATTTTCATGATATATGAGCTTATCAGGGGCTCAGGTTAGCCATGCGAGTTAAAGTGTGGACTTAAATGTCACATGGTAAACCTGCAGTGGCGAGTTTGATTCCTGTCTGGGCAAAGTACTTTATTTATTTACAGAATTCATTAAATAAAATCCTTAGTCCCACTCTAGCTAGAAAAGAGAGATAACCTGTAGATAACCCTTGCCGTAATAGCAAAAAGTGAATGTTCATAAATAATTTTTTTCATCAGCTTATCGTTAATACGAGGTAGGTAGGAATGGGTGTTTACCAAGGACTGAAAACTAAAAAACGCAAATATCTTGGTTAATATTCAAGATAGCGAAAAAGTGTATAGAACAATATTTTTAGACAAATTTGCAACAAGATTTGTTTATATAATTTTTCAACCCTACCATAATAAGAAAGATATTTTGATTTGCCTCGCTAAACCCTCCCTCCCTCCCTGTTCTGATTTCAGGGGTTAATGAGTTTGATCTTTAGTTTTACATAGAACATTAAATATCGATTTCGGTAACATTCAGTGTCCATGGAGGCAGGGGAAAGTGCAATGGACGAACAACCACACAGCATAACATAACAAATATGATTTGTGTAAACAAGAGTTTACTGAACACATAGATGCCAGAACGGCAAAATTCGGATCCAAATAGACAGTATTTTATCCTCATATTGTGATATACAAAGCTACTGGGGGGTCAGACCATTTCTTGATTTTGGCTAGGTGTAGAACTACTGGATCTGAGAATATTTTATTTTACAATTATTAAAATTTGATTTTTGGATCTTAAAAGAAGTTCTTTATGAGCCATAATGGTATATATATATATATATATATATATATATATATATATATATATATATATATATATATATATATATATCATAGGAACGAGCTGACAATAGAAGAGACTTTACAGAGTGTAATTTCAAGGTAGAATATCAATTTTATGAGACTATAAAATGACACTTCACAAAGGATTCGACTATTATGAGATTAATGTGTCTATGCTATAATCTTAAGTATATTTCATCTCTGAACAACAGCCTGTCATCAATTTTATTTCAGTTGAGAATGTTTGTTTGGTCATGGTTTTTGATAATGATACTTTACTGGTATCATTTTAGTAACAGTTTAGTTCATATGTTGATAAAAACCACTTTTGTTTTTAATTTTTTTTAACTATGAACCCAACCCTCCCATTTTCAAGCTTTGTTACCACTTATTCATAATGTAATGTAAGTTTCGTTATGCACTTTGAAAAAGAAAGTTCCTCACAACCTGAAGTGTGTAATATATATTATTGGAAAGAACCTACACTGACTACAAAATGATACCTCTCACATTGCTCCAGTTTAATTAATTCATGACAATTTATATAACAAATCTGATGTTTAATAACATATTTAATGGTGTTAGTGAAATTTACAAAGCCTATATTTTATACAAGACTTCATTAAAATTCAATATTTGGGTTTTGCTTAGTCTGTATTACTATCTGGGTGATTACCTTTTTACCAAGTTTAACCAAAATTTTAGATGGTTAGATTAAATTTTACTTTATCTTGTTATTGAACATTAACACGAACAAAAGACCTTAGAGTATTGTTTATATAGATTGACTAAAGACAAACGTATATGTTATAATAATAATAATTATAATTTATAATAAAGTAAAATTGTATGATATTATTTATATTTTACAATTTTACTTTATCTTGTTAATTAACATTAACATTGAAGCAGTGTGAAATATATGGATTTGGCAATTGAGCTTTTTTTATTATCTCCTGAATATATCCATATGGCAATTAGTTAAAAACCATATCTATAAACTGTCGATTATTACTTATATGCCTCCACTCCTTTTCCCCTTTCTTATCTTTCAGATAAAAAATGTATGGTGTCTCTGGCTATATAAAAGAGATGCACAGTTCTTACTCCTACCAAGAACCTTTTACTTTGCAATATTTTGATTATACAAGTAGTTATCTGTTTGAATGCACGTCATATAATTGTAAAACATCCTGACCATTACCACCATAAACCTCCTTTGCGCACTTAGGCTAATTCAAAATATTAGCCAAGAAAAAAAATCCACATTCTTTTCTTCTGTTATAATAAGCAGCCAACCTTTACCCAAAAATCAGAAACTGAAATTGTTCCTTATTAGCAGATTTTGGAATGAGTGGGGGGGGGGATTCAACTATTTAGATTGTTGATCATGACACTATTTTTGAAAAAATGTTTCAAACATCCACAGTTGTTAAAGTAAGGTCCAAATTGATGTATGTCTCTATCTGTTACCACTCTACTACTTTTTATTTGATCTTTACAAACTTTAGTATTTAAGTCTTTTATATTAAACTAAAGATCAAGTTAACAGCTGAAATTGCATCAGGAAGTCAGGGGATTTAGATGGGGTATAAAAAAATGTGTTTGTGTGTATCATCCTGAGTTAGATGAAAACATTTCATATAACTAGTGGTATTGCAAATAAAGTTTTCCATAATTGATTTGGTGGTTGAGGATGTACTCATGACATGAGTTTCAAAAAATGTTTTCTAATGTTTATCGATCCGACCTAGGAGGCGATGAAAATGGGGTCTGTTCTTAATTTTATTTACACTTGCCTCTTAAAACTTTAGTGGTTGCAATATTTGTTTAAACACCAAGATGAAGTTTGTAAATTGTGGAAATCTGACCAGGGGAGGTTCAGAGGGGGGCTATTTTATGTAATTCAAAATATCTCTGTTACTATAAGTCTGATCAAAAAATACTATAGAACCTATCTCCAAGAGTTTCTTCTCTATCTTCCCTCCCTATTGCTTCAGCTTGGAGGTGCCTTGGTCCAAGCCAACCAGGCATCATAACCTCGAGCCAGCGCCTTCATGGAGTTAAGACTCTTTCTCTTTTGCTTTCCCAGTCTGGAGATGTGGTCATCCACATAAGTCTAGGTCTTCCTCGAGGGTGACATTTGACGTGTCTGGCTTCAAAGATTTCTGTAGATCCTGGTCTTCATTCGTCCGACATAGATGACTCGACCACTTCAGTTTTATATTTTCAATTGAACTTTTCAGATCGAGTAGTCCAAGGTCCCCCTTATCCTCTTGTTTCTGACATGGTCTCCTTATTCTGCGTGCCATTCTCAGAGGCTGTAACTCTGCTCCAATGTTTATCCAGGAGGACGCAGCTTTCACTTCCATACTCGAGGGTAGGTAGGTACCCTATTGGAAAGCTCTTGGTCAAGTTTTGCAGTTCTCCTAAGCACTGTCCCAAGATATGTATACTCCACTGTTTCTATTATCTCCCCCTTACTACAGACTATCATTTCCTCCTCTTCGTGGCCGATGTGCATCACCTTGCTTTTTTTTTTCATTTAGTCCCCTTACTTTCTTTCCAGCTTTGCATTCAGCAACTGCCTGCTGTAGATTTCCATTGGGATCAGCTATGAGAACAATATCATCTGCGAAGACCAAGGTTTGAGTAAGAATTGTCTTCATGTTCCACTTTCCAACAATTGTAATTATTGTTTTTCACTTGCATATTTTTTGAATTTCCGCCATGAATACCATGAAAAGGAGTGGACTAGGTCTGTCACCTTGTTCAAACACCTTTCTAGATTATTAGTCACCTTTACTCTTGTCATAAGACTCTATTCCGTTTATCCTCACTATACCTTTGGAATCCTGGTATGTAGGTTCAATCTTATTCATTAAATCGGCACATTTTTAGTAGCTAAGGCTGCCAATGTTTCTTCTCTAGGAACCGAGACATAGGCTTCCTTTATATCCAGAAACGCTAGGTAGATGCTCTTATCTCTGTCCCATGACTTTTCTATAATTGACCTGAGGGAGAAAATGTGGTCATGTGTTTGGCAGTGGGGCCTAAATGCAGCCTGCTCTTCCTCCAACACCCATTCAATGATTTCCCTGAGTTTCCTTCCTAAAATAAAGGAGTACAGCTTATGGACTACTTAGAGAGAAATATAGGCCGTTAGTTTCCACAGTCGCTTTAGCTTCCTTTCTTGTGAATCTGTACAATATATTGAACTCCCATTCCTTAGGTATAATTTTGGTCAAAAGGATGTTTTAGAAGAGACCTTGTAGAGTTTTCTGTAGTTCCAGGCCTCTGTATTTTGTTCTGGTGTAACACAATCTCTGCCCGCTGCTTTGCCAACTCTCTAATTTTCTCTATGGACCATGTGTCATCCTCCTAGATTACATCATCACATCCTTTCACTCCTGTTCCTTGACCATCTTCTACTCTCACATCAGCACTCCTGAGAAAATTCCAGCATAATGGTGTCGCAATCTCTCCAATATGTCCTCATGTCTAGTAATTAATTGTCCTTTTTCGTCCTTTACATTTCTCATAGGTTTACTAGTCTTCCCTTTTTTTTCTTTTTTTTAGAAGGGTTGGTATTTTCTTTATAATCAGTTTGCAGGTTTCTACCAAAATCGTCCTAGCTTTTCTTCTTAGCCACTCTTAACGATCATTTTAGCTTCCTTCCTTTTTCTGACCGAGTTCCCAGTTGACTAAATTTCTTCCATCAATGATATACTTACTAAACTTCATTAGCACTCGTGAAACCAATGTATTTAAATAAACTGTCTCTTCTCTCTTAGTTCCTTAGGCATATCTACCTTTTTTTAAAATAGTTTTATAATCAGGAATTTCTGATAACAGGTTTATTTAACTTTTTATAAAATCGATGACATTCTGTTAATGTTGTTATATATCTTTTCTCCTATCAAATATTAACCGAGTTATTTATTTTTGTTTTTTTTTACAATATTTGTTGGTACTTCAACTAGGTCATAATGAGACTCTCAATCAGATCATTGGCCTTCTTCGGCTGGTAGGGTCCCAGTGTTGTGCCAGATCTGGTTACTCTTAGCACAGAACTCCCAAATCTTCCTCTACTTCAACTATTGTCAGAAATTATCTGTTTTGGCAGTCTGTACCACTGCCTCAGATGACATACGATAGCTGGTGAGGTTATTTTGTTCCATCATTTCAACTTCAGCCTACTTGGAATACCCATTAATTCTGTCCAATTAATATCTGCCATCCGATGGTTCCACTAGATCTAGATGAAGACTTCCTTTCTAACATGTATTACCTAAATTTTGGTCCTATGAATATGTGGGGCCAGGGCTTCGTTGTCTATTAGATGTGTATCTTTGATCGGCTGAATTTAAAGTCCATACACTATTGGTTAGTGTAAATCTTCCTTTAAATGGATCAATACTCTAGTGTTTTATTGTTGCTAACGACTTGGAAGGCATATGCAAATTCTTTCAAAATTTTATCCACTTCCCGAGACCAATTTTTATCCAACTATCTATTTTCTTCCCCCGGAATTCCCATGGTAATAACTTCTTTTGGAAGATTTAACTGAAAGGCCAAACACCATTGCAGTTCGAAAAGAGGCACGTCTTCTTTAGCAAGACCACCACTGGTAAAAATTTACTCCGTCTCCTTAGGGATGTCTTTATCATTTCTTATTACTTTCAGCCTATATTTACCGAAGCCCACAGTAACCTTATCGGTGTGACTTAAAACTGAGTTCCCTGGTCTTACACAGTTCCACCACAATTCGTACATTTTAAAACCTGTGCACCCGAGTCAAAGCCCTTCTGACATTGGAATTTTGTTGAGCTGTACATTGATGCTTGCTCTAGAGGCACTTCAATGGACTGCCTTTATCACGGCCCCCTCACAATCCACACATCGCACAGGCCTAGCTTTTTTGCAGGCTGTTGTAAAATTCCCTACATTAGAACATTTTCAACATATTCCCTCGCGGGACAAGACTCTTGTCAGAGCAGCTTTATGATCGCACCACTGATGTCTGGTCTGGCTAACGAAAGGAGTATTGTAACTCTATTGGCTATCTTCAATAATTCGCTCTTCTTGCTCTTTCCTTAGATAAGGCCAGTGCCAGGACATACTTGGCTCTTAATGGGTATTCACGGGTAACCATTCATTCCGGCCATAACTGTCAAACCTGTACTTCCAATAAGGAACAACATTTCCCTATTGTGAAAGGGTCTCTCAGGTTTTCATCTAGGCTATTTCCATAATTGCATTTTTGAGCCAGGGATTCGAGCCTATAACAAAAATTTATAAAAGTAAAATATTCACTGTCTAGTCATTCAGCTCTCTGGAGTTAAGGTGTGGGTACATCTACCAAAACATTCAGTTCACTGAAGGTAAAAATAGAAGTAAACATAGAACATAAAAGTAAAGATAAAAGTAGAACATTAGTTCATGAGTTCGCTAGTGTCAGCTCTTGCTCATTAGCTGAATTCTAGCTAGTATATATTTCTGACTCCTCGTGATGACAATGTACACAGGCAGGCTGACAGCAGTTGAGCAGGCCACTCACCCTCCTGGGTATAATGAGTCCTGTCAGTCAACTGGAGACAACACATTTCTGGTCCTTCTTGGTCAATGGGGTTACACATTGGATTGATCACTCTCTACGATAAGTATCTGATGACGAATCCCTCCAGTCTCACTCAGCAACTGGAAATTTATATATATATAAACATGCACCATCCTTACATAAATAAAAATTAACAAATAAATAAAATATGTTCAGTTAAAATGCTGCAATGTATAAAAGCTTTAGCATTCTTCAGTTTACTTTCTGAATACACCACCACTTCCTATAGATATTTAGTCTAGTCAGAAATTTTTGGGATGTGTAACATTTATGAAAATGTTTGGCACCTCTTTGATTCCTTTACTAGCTATTTCTACTGCATTATTAAATGTCACTAGAATGGCTCATTTGGGGTCTTCCTAAGTATTTATGTTGTCTGTTTTGGGTGTCATAATATACTTGGTGATAAGGCTTGGTCATTTGTTTTTAATTCGTGAAACTCCTAATTTTTTTTTAGTTTGTAGGTTATGTTATTTATTATTCATGTTTGTCATTTATACTCACTATTTTCATTATTTTTAGATGGAGTTAAAGCTACACAGCCCTGTGGGGGCTGAGCCTGTAATATATCCTTGGCCAGGGACAGAGCGCTTGGATAGTGCAGGTGAAATATTGGAAACTATTAAGTGGGTGACTGCAGACTTTCCTGAGCTCAAACTGCCACTTGAAAATAATATCCTTAACAGCATTGAAGCTGCAAAGGATTATGAAACAATGAAGAATTTGTGTGATCGCTTCAATCGTGCTGCAGATGCTGTAGCTGTTTTGAAAAAAGGACTCCATCATTCAAGAAAGACTCCTTCAAGGGGACTTCTGCGTCACATCCTTCAACAAGTTTATAACCAGTCTGTTCTTGACCCTGAAAAATTAAATCAGTATGAACCATTTTCTCCTGAAGTTTATGGTGAGACTTCTTATGATTTGATATGCCAAATGATAGACCAGATCGACATTACTACTGAAGATGTTTTTATAGACTTAGGGTCTGGAGTAGGTCAGGTCGTTCTTCAGATGGCTGCTGCAACTAAGTGCAAAATTTGTGTTGGTGTTGAGAAGGCAGAGGTTCCTTGCAGATATGCAGAAACAATGAATATTCAATTTAAAAAATGGATGTCATGGTATGGAAAATCTTATGGTGAATATAAATTACTTAAAGGAGATTTCTTGTCTGAAGAGCATCGCAAAACAATTAATTCATCCTCTATAATTTTTGTTAATAATTTTGCATTTGGACCAACTGTGGATCATATGCTAAAAGAAAGATTTGCAGATCTCAGAGATGGTGCTAGAATTGTTTCTTCAAAATCATTTTGCCCATTAAACTTCAGGATCACTGATAGAAACTTGTCTGATATTGGAACTATAATGCATGTGTCCGAAATGCAACCTCTCCAGGGCTCTGTTTCTTGGACAGGTAAGCCAGTATCCTATTATTTGCACGTCATAGATAGAACAAAACTGGAAAGATATTTTCAGAAATTAAAGAACCAACCAAGCACTAGAGGTGGAAGAGAATCAGTTAACAACCATTCTTCAGGTGGTGGATGTGGTAGCTTAGAAAATACTGATAATGAAAGTAGTAGACAAGTAAGTGAGAGGAACACGGATAATACCTCTGAAGATGAAAGTACTGACAATGGTTCACCACCAAGAGTTACAACTCGTAGAGCTTGGTCTGATTATGTAAAAGCTAAGTCATATAGTGATGAAGAAAATATAACTAATAGTCGTAGTAGTAATAGACCAAAGAGAATTCTTCCTCGAACAAGTAAGTCTTTAGCAGTTACACCTGCTATAACGAGTCAGAAAAATAACCGGAGGAAGACTAAAGGAAGAAGAACTAAATCTAGACGGCCTATTAAAATTTCAGGCTTAGATCTCCTTCATAGTGAAACATTATTAAGTACATCTCCAGAGAAAGTTGGCAGAAAGCCCCCTCCTGCTCCTGGATGTGTTGATCAGCAATTAACTTCTTTAACTTCGAGCGCAAGGACTGTTCATGAAGAACTTGAGATTCCCCCTGTTCCAGCTGCAACACCATATTCCCTTCAAATACTTCTAGATCTTTTTAGAGATCAGATGGTATCAATGATAGAACAGATGAAGAATCCTTCATTCAAAGAAAAAATTCAAAATCAGATAGACCAAGAACGAGACAGGAATAATAACTTGAAAAAGCAAGCCACACAACTTGAACAACAAATTAAGGTACTTACAGATGACAGTGTGGTTCTTTTGAAAGCACGAATGTATGAACTTGGTGTCACCGATATGTCTGTCAGTGGAATCTTTAAGAAAGCGTCCGATATTGTTAGGGAGCATAAACATTTGCAAGGTAAACTCGGTAAGCTGCAGGATCAAATTAATGGCTTACAAGAAGAACAAAGAAGACGGGTACTGGAAAGAATGGAAGAAATGCAGAAATATATGGGTATATCTGGTCCCATCAGAACTGAGCATATTGTTGATGAGATAAATGCTACAGTAGGATATAAAAAAGATTTACTAAATCATAAAGCTGAATTGGAGCAACACATCTCTAAATTACAAAAAGAAAATTATGCTTACCAGCAACTTTCACTCAAACAACAGCATCGGTTAGAAAAACCAGTTATTAATCCTGTAATGAAACCTCAGCCTCTTCCAGTTAAACCACGGTACTCTGAAAATCAAATTGATAGAAGAAAGTCTGAAATTGAAAAAGCACGCCAAAACAGGCACCCCCCTGAACCACGTATAGGTTTTACAGCTAACAAAGTATATGAATCCCCACGTGTTGATAATTTTGAAGAACGTTTGAAAAGTATTATAACAACAGCTTTAAAAGAAGACACCCCTCCTAGAAATCTCATGAGTGATCCAGTAAAAACCAATCATGGTAGAAATTCTATTTCTGTTCCCACAAACCAAGAATCACCTGGAAAACTAGCATTGCGAAGGCATCTTTCTCAGGAAAGAATTGCTCCAAAAATCAAGAAGCCCAGACCTAGAACTATTGGTGATCTTGTAAACGTGGAAATAGAAAGATCTTTGGATTTTTCAAATCAGAATCTTTTAAATATTCCTGTTGATGTGCCAACAAATCCTAGTAATCCATCTTTACACCAAACAAGAAATGGCCCTCCAATCTTAGATCCCTACGAATTTGATTCACTTAAGTATGAAATCAAGGAAGAGCCAGTTGAGGGCTTAGCAGCAAGTTTACATGAAAGTCTATTCAATGGTGAAGTTAAGGAAGAGCCAAGTGCTTCACCATTACTAGAAATAAAATCTGAAACAGAAAATATGAAGAGAACTATATCTGAAGAAGATTTCTTCCCAAGTAAAAGATTGGGTTTAGATAACATTCCGTCCCCTATAGAAGATGAAAAATGGAAAGATAAAATAAGTTCAGATTTCGATAGGTTAGTTGCTTTTGCATCTACAGAACTCGACAAAAGGAGGAGGAGTACTGAAGGCTCTATGTCTAGTCCAGGTAATAACCAGAATGACGATGAGGGAGGTAAAAAGTCTTCTGTGCCCAAGTATATTTCAGAAAGGGATACTCCTCCAGTACTCGAACCTCTTCATGTAATAGCTGCATCCCCGCCTCCGTCATCTCCTCTCCCACTTCTTCCATTGGATGGCCCATATTCTCCTGTCAACAAGCCTTCCTCTCAGCCATCTAATCATAATCACTTCAAGAAGAAATTTTTCCAAAGAAACTACTTAAAGAGTAAATAGTTACCAACGGACCCAGTAATACAGCTCAATTTGTGGATCTGTGATTTACTGAGTAGTGAATATTGCCGGGAGGCCTAGAAGTTATAGACAATATTAAAATAATAACTTATTCAAATTACAGTTACTCCTTTCAGGGTGTTGAACCAGCTTGTTGAGGAATGAAACATTTCTTTTAATAAAGTTTTAAAAAACTCATGGCAGAAGAAAAATATCTTCAGAAAAGAACTATTGTAATTCTTAAAGTCTTCATTTGTTACTATTTATTTATTTTTTTTTTTTTTTAAAAAAGAATTGAATCATGACTTTTTAAATAACAAAGCATGTTCAATTAATTTGGCTTTATTCTGCTAACTTATTGTGTACATATAAATATAAAAATGACATTAGGAAATATTCAATAAATTCATTTTTACTGTAAATTTTATAATTACCTTATGGAAAAAGCGACAATTTTGTAAGAAAGAACGGTAAAAATGTATTGTTAAGAGCTTTTACCAAAGATTATTTGCAATTAAAACAAGAAAGACTATTTTTTATATTATGAAATAAGGAATACTATATTTGTCGGTTTGGTAATATAAAGTCTTACAACAAAATAGGTTGTTTGTTATTCTATGAATGGCTTTCCTATTAAAACTCCAGTCATGTTATAACTTTCAGAAACACCTTGGGCAAATTAATTTTAATAATTTATTTGACATTCATTCATTAACGGAAAAAATATTAATATTTTGGCATTGAAGTAAACCGAATACTCATTTCCTCCATACATAAGCAATTTTTAACAATTGATTTAAGAGTTGGTGCTGACATCCTCAAAAAAATAGCTTTGAAATTTCTTTGTGCATTAGTGTCATTAAAAAAAAATGATTACTTAAACTCAAGTATTTAAATGTCAATAATCTTGCCACTAGAACAAATATAAATTTCTCTTCTCATAATAAAATAAACTAGTATTTTCAATTGACTAGTTTCATTATTGTTCCTTTTTTTTTTATATGTCAATGAATCCAAATTCTGGAAGATTATTATAAGCATGATGTACTGTTCATTTACTTGTTCTGCTATAAAGTGCATGCCATTGTTTATTTCCTAATATAGAGTTTGAGCTTAATTTACAGAATCTCATTTTAATTTGTTTTCATGTATACTTTTCTCCCTTGATGTATATGTTTAATTCATAAAAACCTTTGTTTAAGTTTTTCTTTGTTTTAGTCAAGTTGCATTATATTTTGGATAAATCTGGAGGCTGCCTGCTTCAGCAGTCATTTATTTTCTTTAAGGCATTCATTTTTTCTATGACAGTCTGGCCATATACAACCTGAATAAGAACAGAAAAAAATTGACCACTGAGGCAGTGAAGCTTAAAAGATAAAAAATGTCTATGTTCAAATGGAACCTGGTTATATCCTCATAATATATACTGCCACTTCTTTATAATGTTATAATATTTATTTATTACTAATGTAAAGTACAAATAGATTTTAGCTATTTATATATTACTTGGAATTTATAGATAAAACTTATTCAATATTGATAAAATTATTAGTATAAGAAAATGTAAATTTCTAAATTCTAGATATAAATGACAATATATTATTTAGCGAGAAATTCATTATACAGTTAACTTAATAGTTTATTTTATTTTAAATAGTTAATATTTAGAAGGTATGGGCATTTCTACAAACTTCACAGCTAAGCACGAATTCCTTGCCTTTATATGGAGTGGGCATTCATCTCCTTCCTATTGCTTTAGAACCTAATTTTTTAGAATGATTATATAGTTGCTTAAAATAATTAGTATTTAAGAAAAATAATTATGAAAGTTCAATTCTTTATGCTAATATAATGTTGGACCAGGTAATGCGCATTACATGGCTCATATTAACTTCACTTGGGACTAAGTGTCACCGAATCTACTAACCCTAATTTTATACCACATTGGTAGATCTTGGATCACAACACTCTTAAGTTAAATTTTAAATGGGATGGTAATGAATTAAATGAATTAAAAATTAAAAAAAACTTGGGATAATAAATAAATTTTGTGTATTGCTAATGTCTTATAATGTAATGAGCATGCATTGTCATTAATTCCAAACTTAAAAATGTTATCTAAATAACAACAGTAGTTTGAGTTTATAATTCTATTTTTGGTTAACAGACTATTCCTTGCTCTTTTTATTTTAAACCTTCTGTCATAAAAAAAAAAAAAGTTTAAAGAAAATATAACATATATTTGACTCCTTCATTCTTTAACTATTCAGAATAAAATTTCATTTCATTAAAAGAATATTTAAGAGTAAATTGACAAAACTACATAAAAATAAATAATTAATATACCAAGTCATGTAATGCTTTACTTTAACTGGTATTATTATATACCAAAAAACAAAACAAAAACCAGTGTTTCATTGTGTTACATAAATATTTTTAATTTATTTAAGTAATTAATAAGAATTGCGTGTTAAATAAATAGCGTGTTAGAATAATACTATCAATTACTCCAACATAATTGCAATTTATTTACTTTTTTTGAATTGATTTAATTCAGACTAGTGGAATTCCAATATTACAGAAGTTTAACTAGTAATGATGTTTCTGAAGTTTTATTAAAATGCTAAATCTTGGAATCATTATTATTCCTGGTAGCTCTACCATTTTTGAATTGGTTATGTTAATTTTATTTGATTTAATAATTAAGAAGTTTATAAAAGTTATATAAATTGATTTTTTAAATTTTCTGATCTTTAGAAAATTGTAATATGACACTCAAAAGCATGTAGAATTATAGAAATTGTTAAATATTTCTAAAATTATATTATTTGTATAATAATTTTTTTAAGAAGTGTAGTTATTTTTAATGTTATCATTGTATTTTGTATATACTGCAGTCTCTGTCCTCATATTTACAAATTTAATATGTCTTGACTTTAATATTTTTAGTTAAAAGGTTTACAGGTTAGTGAGCTAAAAATTTCAAACTATAAGTTCAAAATTTTGCAAGAAATGTATTTTTAAAAAAATAATTATTATAGTAGACACTTTTTTCTAGCAGTTAATGAAAACTTCCTCCCTCTAATTGATCCTCCAGTGCCATTGGAGGCATAGAATTAATGAGAGTTTCATTA
This sequence comes from Riptortus pedestris, assembly GCA_019009955.1. Taxonomy (NCBI): domain Eukaryota; kingdom Metazoa; phylum Arthropoda; class Insecta; order Hemiptera; family Alydidae; genus Riptortus; species Riptortus pedestris. The sequence continues at coordinate 125,083,379 of CM032229.1, read as the reverse complement.
TTTATTACTGATGAGCAGGGGTACAAACATGGCTACAGTGACATGTTCTACAAAAATTCATTCTTTTAACTCCTAGGCCCCTATCGCTAAAAAGATAAAACATTCTAATCCTTTTGACAAATACACAAATAGCACTTTTATACCTGGCCTAGTCTTTTCCTACAGCTAAGCTTAAGTTGTGTATCTATGAATTATACTCGAGTAAAAAAAAAAATCTATAAAATTATTCTAAGCAGAGAGAGATATTGTTTGTGAAGCTTATGTAGAAGATCATTCTTAAACATTTTTGTGTATATGCCTGAATGTATTTCTTTTGTTTAATAAGTTACTGACAATCTCTTATTGGAGTCTAAATAAATCGTAAAATAATATGGGTTCATCTGCATTATACTCGTATTTTTCAGAATGCTCATTTTTTTTTTCTCCTTTCTTTCTTTTTTTCTTCACAGAGGAAATGTACAATGTATTTTATTTATTATTGAGAAAAGACCCTGTTTAGCAGGCAGGTGTATCTGCCATTTGATTATTGATTCCGTTTTCAGTAAAAACATTTTATTCGTCTGTTCATTTTATTAAGAAAAGTATGATAGTGTTGTAACTAATGAGATAAATCATGTCATCAATGCTTAAACCATTTTTAATATATTAAATTTGATTTGTTAACAGTATGTAACTAATATAATAAGTGTACAATTCTTTCTAGGAGTTAACGTGTATATAGATTTTGCATTCAGTGTATTTATCATAATATTGTATGTATTGGGATAGCATAAATTAATAATGATGAAGTTGATTTAAGAAATATGTATATTAATAAGATTAACACTGCTAAGTAAACAATTCTGGGAAATATTTTTTTTTAATAACATATCCTGCAATTTAAGGTTTAAGATATTATTTAATCAGAAACATTATTACAAGTTATAAATTACATTATGCATCCACCACAATGTTTTATTTAATCATGATTTCTTTAATTAACAATTAAAGGGGGTTTTCATTGGAATTTAAATATCTGTCTCCCATTTGAAATTTTGGGTGTGCCAAGCAAGTTATTTCACCACAGATGTTATTTATTACTGATATACTGTTACTATTAATTTCGGCTAGAAGTATGTGATTAAAATCCCTTAGTCAAAATATTGCTATAAGGAAGGGTTTTTACAATTATATAGCTCAGTCCATTATAGTATAATAAATATAACAAATAATTTACCCTGTTAACCTTCAGATAATATATCTCCCCCGAAATAAATTTTCACTAAAATAAATAGAATTGCATAAAACTTTGATGTATTTCGAAGTGGACTTAGTTGTATCTATTACTCCAATATCTTGAGAAACCCCCATTAGTGATTTACTTAATTTTTCTAAAAGTTAAAAGCCATAAACAGAATGAGGAAGTTATAAGAAAACAGAAAGCATCGTCAAACTCTTATAAAAGTTTTAGTAACTATCATTATTTTGTCACTAGTTGGCATTAAAAGTTAAGACCAGTTGTTTTCTAAACTGTCCTTTATTCAGCGTTAAAATCCATTATAGAATCATATCAGTTACCAAACTTCTGGCACTTCCATCATTAGACAAACTAAATATCAGTCAAATGTCAATATTCATCTTTTTTCAAAATGAATACTATTGTCAAATTAATATTATTAGGATACTCCAGGTTCATGTATTAGTGTACAGTAATGATATATAATTAGATAATTTATAGTATTGTACATTTCCATCCATTAAGTACATACTTATATGTTCGCTATTGACATTGAATTGATTACTTAATAATATAAATTTCAACTAAAAATTAGGTTGCCTTTAATGAATTGTAATTGATACTCTCATAAAAATAATTTTAGCTCAATCTTCAATTTATTCAGATCACTGCCATATTTAAAATTGAGGGTTTACTAAACCCAATATATTTTTTTCAAGGAAAGTACAAATTGAATTGTCTTTTTCTGTAAATTTTAATATATTAATATTAACTGTTATGATCTCTTAGGTATCTCATAAAAAAAGTAGAAATATTGTTTTAAAGACTGTTAAAAGAGAAACAGTTTATTTATTTATTTTTTTTTAATGTTCTACCAATAATAGGTACTTTTATATATTTAAATTATTACACTAATTTCATTCCTTTTTCATCAATTCGTGTGTGTGTATATATATATATATATATATATATATATATATAATTCACACATACATATATATTCTCACACTCATATAAACTATTACAAAAATATACATGTCTGTTTGTGTATGCATGCATGCATTTATATGTGCATACCACCCTTTGTAAATATAGTGGAAGAAGTTTTATATTTTTTCTGCAATATTTTAAGCAGTTTCAAGTATAAGCCAGCTGATATTGCTTTACATTATTTGTTAACATTTTATTGTGAAGCAGTGTCTTTCCTATTTTAATGATTTTTTTTATAAACAATTTCGGCTCTAAAATGTTATTTTTGCTAAATAATGTAAACGGTTTTAGATACACTAGTGGAAATTGTATTAAACATGAAAGCACCATTCCTTTATGAAGTATTTTGTAAATAAAGTTTATATTGTATATTTGAACAGTAAAGGTGCTTTATTGTTAATGTCTTTTATCATTTGTTTTTATACTTTTGATATATTTATAATTTTTATAAGAATATTTAAACTTGCATGTCTCAACTTAAAACACTATTTTATATTTTAAAATATTTATGTTTTATTGTTTCATTTTATATATATATTTTTTTTGTTAATAGTGTTTAAAGTATAGCATGTGTAATAAATATTCTATGATTAGTAACTCATTTTTATTTATACCTTACCACTTTTAAGTTTATATTGTGATAAAACTTATTTTCCTGTAAATATGTAGGTATATTATTAATCTGTTGCCATAATAACATCAATTGTAAAACTACATAGTCTTTTACTTATTTATTAGTTTTTTAATTAATTTTTTTAAGTAAATAAATATCTTTTCATCAGATTGTTCCTGAGTAATCAAAATACTTTTTCTTCCTCTATATTTCTACGGATGATATTTTCTTTGCTTAATTTGATAAGATTTAGTTTTTTTAAGTAAAGGTTTCATTTATTTGTTGGTTTCTTTTCCTATTTCATTGGTGTTTGTTGTAAAAGCCAAAATAAATGTGTTCAGTGTTCTTAATAATTTTTAGCAGTAGCACCATATAACCAGCAATAGTTGTGTGGGGAAAATTGTATGTTCTTTCTCTGATTTGTTGAAATAAAAAAACCTTTTTTTGGAAGTTTACTTTATTTTTCCACCATGTCATTGATTAAATTTCCTTTCTCTAATGCTTCTTTTAAAATTATATATAAGTAAATAAATATGCATATAAGTATGAAATATAAAAAATAGCCCATGTTGACTATATTCTTATCCATGGAGTTAATTTATAAATAATTCCACAATTCTATCTTGGCATCTTTATGGAGCGTTAATAAATTTCATTAAGTGACCAGAAGTTGGAAATCAAAATTTATAAATTTAAGCAAAGTATTAGGACTGGAAAATATATTTTAAACACAAAATGATATTGATATCTTTCCGATAAAACCAATATTAAGAGATATTGGCAAACTTAAGTTTTGAATCCCATGAAGTAAACTCCCATTTCTCAGGGTGGTAGTAAAGTGTATAACAACACATGCTAACAATTTATTCCATTTATTATATATACATACATATATATATATATATATATACATACATACACACACACACAAAATTTCTCAATTCTATTCAGGCATTTTCATGGAACATGAATAAAATCTTTGGCGTCCAGAAGTCTGAAGTATAATTTCGTCATTAATAAATGTAAATAACGTTTTAGTATTAAGCATAATTTGTTCTTTCCATTTTCTTGATAAACCAATATTAATAAAGATATGTAAGTATGTTTATACACCCACACACACACATATACATACATACATATGAATATTGACAAATATGATTTCATGTTGAAGTAAATACCCCTTCCTAGTTCATTCACATTCTCATATAGCCTATGTTGTACTTTGAGGCAGTTAACGCTCAAAAATAAATGTTGACAGAAATCTTTGCAGCCGTGATTGAGCAAAAGACATACAGAGAAAATTAAAATAAAAAAGGATCATGTCAATTTAAATCAGGCAAACGTTATAGTTTTATATATATTTCTAAATAAGGAACAGGTCTTTTAAGGGTTAATTACAAATTAACAATTTAAATGGTAAGCTCTTCTGTTCCTGAAGTTGGGACCATCTTTTTTCCTATTGTCCACTGTCCCATCTCCCCATTATAAGTAAAATACTGGAGAAACTTTCCCCAAACGCCTCTATCCTATACCTGATCTCAGTTTAGTTTCCATCAATTACTCTCCACATCCCACCTATGCAACTGGGTTGTAAACTCAATATCCCCACTCTCTGAGAATAAACAATACTGCGGTTTTCTTTGATACAGCAGCTGAAGCCTTCAACAAGTGTGGCACCTGAGTTTATAATTTAAAACGAAATCTAACCTTTGATTAGGATTAGGATTGAGGTGCTCAACTACTGTAGGTTATTAGCACGGTCCGTGTTATCAATTCCTTTGAGCAACATATTTTCTATTAATAAGATTCTACCCATAGATTTTTCAAGGTTTCTTATAGTCCTTCATTTTCCCCACTCTTTCCTCAACTCGATGATGTGCTGCAAGGTGAAATCATTCACCCCCTCTTTTACCTAGTTTATACTACTGACTTCTTACCACCCTGACTTAGTGATGACAATTGGAAATCTAACACCAAACTATTGGTCATTCCTTCAACCTTTCACCCATAGAACAAACCTTGGTTAAACAAATGGAAAATTAAGGTGCATGCCGGAAAATCGAGCCATGCAACATTTATGTTTAGGCGGTCAAGTTTCCTCAGTCACAATCAATGGTATTACACTTCCTTTGGTATCTCAAATTTATTCTGGGCAAACGATTGACATGGAAGGTAAGCATTAATAATAAAAGACAGAACTAAATAGACGATTTAGACTTCTCAAATAAATGATTTGACTATTTGATGGAAAATCCAAACTTTCTCTTACAAACAACCAACTCATCAACATTATTGTACTTTGACCATTATGGACTTGAACTGTGGGGTTCCACAAAGCAATCCAATTGCTTCAGAACTGAGTCATTGGTTTGGTATCCAAAAAAAAAATTAACAATGCACCCTTCTAAGTATCCAACTTATCCCTCCACAATGACCTAAATATTCCTTGTGTTCAACCTTATGCCAAATTCGTTTTCCGGAATTGCATTCCCTCCTACCAGTCACCCAAATCACTTAATTTATACCCTATCCTCGAGACTAATTTCTCAGTACCCACCCAGAAGATTGAAGCATCTGTATAATTAAAAAGAAATCATATCAATAATTCAATTAGTTGGTGATGTAATTGGACTTCTCCCAACACATGTTTCTCATTCCATTTTCATGCAGTCAATTTGCTAAATTATTGCATCTGTCGCAATTGTATGTATATATATGTATGTATGTATATATGTATGTATATATATATATATATATATATATATATATATATATATATATGTATGTATATATATATACATGTATAAATTTAAAAAAAATAGTTGGGATCTCACTGTACAACTACCTAAGTTCTCACCACTATGAAAAACTATTTTGCTGATATAATTCTTTCCTAACACATACTCTTATCATTCAGTTAATTATTCCTGAATCAATAGAACCAGGAAGAAGTGTTCTTAAGGATGAATGCTAAAGAAAGAGAAGGCTATCTAATTGATAAGAGGTGTTTGAAATGGCTAGTTCAATGTATAATGATAAGTAGGAATATTTTTGAATTTGAGCCCCTTGAAAAAGAAGAGGAAAGCCCTTCAGAAACAGCTCCATGCCCTTGGAGAAATGGCAGGGTGCGGTTTTCAAGCATGAGCAAAATTGGTCCAACTTTGCATTTTTGCTAATTGGAATCCAGAAATAATTATGACAAAATCTTCTTAGGTCCCATACAGGGCCCAAGAATGGATTCCATAGGTCTCATACTACTAAATCACAGCCTTCTTACAAATCAGGCCATATAATAAGCCATCTTTCACCCATAAGTCCTGAAATAAGTTTCATACAATTTTAACAAATAACCATTAATTCACGAAAATCACCACGCTTCCATACCCAATTATGCGGGATCTATTGCATAAGATACTGGTACTGAAGTCAATAAATAATAAGGTATAGCCTCCATCTTCAAGTTTACTGCCATTAGTTAGGTCAAGGCTTTAACAGTTCCTAATTGCTTTGTTATCTGGGCTATTGGTTTTTAAAGGCTCCTATATGTAGTGACAGATCACAAATTTTGTCAGTAAGTACATCTTCCAGCCACACCATTAGCATTAGAAATGAATAAAATGCTTTTCATGTTCCATTTGGAGGCCTAAAGGAGTGTTTGGGGTCTGAGAATTTCCACATTATTTTTCAGAAAAGGAAATTTGTAATAACATCAATTATGGTTCGATCGCAAATCCGTTAGTACATGAATATTTTTTCCCAATCCTAAACAGTATTAAATTAAATATGTCAGGAATTAGAATTTCGCGATTTAAGATTTCACGATTCTATAATTACGTACTTCTTAATGCTTTAGCGAGGCTGTATAACTAAGTGGCTTCCCTAATTCTTAGAATTTCTCGCGTATTCCGATCCAACTTAGTCCATTATTATAGTAAAGTAATTGGATTTATACAAACTGACTATGTCGCCGTTCTAATTTTTTGAATTTCAATTTAGTAATATTCCAAAACGAAGTTGAAGATTAGCAAGATGGCTACAATGGTGTAAGGAGCGGCTTGTACTGCAGTTAATGCGTTAAGTTGGGACCATCTTAATTTTGAGTAATACGACCCAGTAGAATTGATTAATCTACAATTCTGTTTTAAACTGTCATTTCAAATAGGGTAAGTTAATAAAGATAATGCTCATATGTGTACCTCACTATAACCTAAACTTTCTGTGGACATCTGGTTTCTCTCTTTTTAAACCCAAAACTTTTGGTGCTTCTCATTGGCCATTAAGGTCAATAACTGTTTATATATGGGTTATGTTCTGCCCAGCCTCAAAGGTTTTCTAGTCAATTATTTGAAAGCCTTTCCAGAAAAGAAAAATTGTTAATGTCCATAACAACACACATATAGCTTAATTAGCTTCATGATAGGAAAAGGTCAGTCTTCATAAAGACCAAAACCTTAGTGGTTAGGAGAGAAAAGGTTATCAGGTTCTATAGTACTTGTAGGGCCTGGATCTCTGTAATCCATCCCTTGCTGTCGATAGCACATTTCTTCCATTTGTAGCCCTGAACATCAACAAGTTCTCGAACCATTCAGTCCTTTCTGCCTTGGCCTTCCTCTCCTCCTCAAACGTGACATATCATATCTTTTTTTGGGCAGATGTCCTGGATATATATATTTTATAGTTGTGATTCCGAGTGCCATTTTTAATAGCACGGATATTAACTTTACCATATGAATCCATTAGGTCCCTCATCTGGACATTTCTTTTAGGGTTCTCCTCTAGAATGTCTTAATACACTGTTTTCATTATATTGGTATTGATAATAAGCATATTAGGTAATAAAAAAAATAAACACCCAACAACGACTTGCCCGAATAATTATGAAGTTCTGTATTGAGTAAATTATATCATTATTTAGATTGCATTTTAAAACTTTAAAAAAAAAAAAAAAAATGTTTAATGAGGTTAGTATTATGAATTTTGGAGAAAAAAAAAGGTTTAAAATGACAACTTGTTTTGCTAGGAGCTCCTGTTTCTACTGGCCATTAATCCATGATTTTTTTCGTTGATAATTTGACCTTTCAATGAATCCCCAATATGTATTGTCAGTTTACAGTTTTAGAGTAAGTGTTCTATAGTTTATGTAGTGATTTTATCACAAGGCCCTGTATTAATGTTTCGAAGTTTAAATCTGTGTAAATAGTAGTTGGTAATACTGTGTCTATGTTGTGTAGTAGTCTGTAATTATTGTTGTTATCTTAAGATAGCCTGTAATGTTTTTGTTTGTTCCTTTATCTTTCATTGTCCATCTTTCTTTTCAATTTTGTAAAGTGTTTGTATGTAGTATGTATTTAACGTGCTATTGTGAAATTTTTCTGTATGTAGTTGGTATAAATTCATTTATTGATGCTTCTTTTGATATTTTGTCAACAAATTTGTTCTTGTATTGTTCAACTTGTGTTCTAGCCAATGAAAAGTATACTGTGTTAAGTTTAATAAATTCTAAGACCTTTAATACTGAAAATCCTTCCCCTTGGTTCTTTGTACATAAAGACCCATGTATATATTTTAGTAGATCTGTTAGAATGTTATTATTATTTACTAACCACCACTTTTTGCTACTAAGGCTAATTGGGACGGGTTATCTACAGGTTACCACCCATTTCTTGCCAGGATGGGACTAAGGATTTTATTTAATGAGTTCAGCACTTAATAAATTGCCCAGGTAGTAATTGAACTCGCCAATGCTTTAACATGGCTAATCTGAGCCCCCATTAGAAAGTTACTATAAAATTTTATGAATGCCCCAAGTGATCTCCGTCCTGACTTCCATCATTGTATATTTGGCTGTATGTTTTTTGAGTTGGATTAAAATATATGTGAGGGTATTCTGCAGAGGGTATCCATTAAGAGAAGTGTAGAAGGTGTTCTATGTCTGATGATGGGATTTATGGTATGATTGTTAATTAAATAAAATCCTTAGCCCCTCCGCTGCCTGGATAGAAAAGGGTAGTAACCTGTAGATAACCCGTCCCAATTAGCCACGGGATGAAAAAGGATGATAATAAATAGTAATAATAAATCTCTTTATTATCTTTAAATCCATCAATCTCTGAACTCTCTCTCTCTCTCTTTCTCTCTATTGCGGCTGTATGCCAGGCTGATTTCTGTAGAGTAAGTTGGTAATGTGTCTGTCAGTAGTCCTCAAGTCAGTTTTGTTGCTATTGAAAGTAGATTTATGTATTTCAGTAGTTAAGTTTCAAGATGTTGAATGTGGGCATTCCAAGTTTTAATTGTATTTACTTTAATTTGCTTTTGTCCTTGTAACTTGATGCCAAATGATACATTATTCCTTGATCTGCTAAATACTGAAAGACGATTTGCCTTTGTTGAATTTCTGTTTATTTTTATGAGCCCATTGTTCAGTGATGTTTAGTACAGTGTTAATTACATTCTGTGACTCCAGGAATATTTGATTTTACCATATCTGAGAACATATAAATAAATGTGTTTCGAGTTAATTAAGCGTAATAGTTCATTAAGACTTAGATTCCATAGAAGTGGAGAACATCTTGAGACTTGAGGTGTTGAAAATTGGTTGTAATTAAAGACATTGTTATATGTCCAGGGCTCCTAGGTTCTATGTTGGAGCAGAATTCATTCCATGATTGTTTTCAGTTTTGTTTCAATGTTCGTTGATAAACATGTCTTGTTTGTAGATAAGTCCCTAGTCCCTGTGTTCTTTTTCATTATCAATAGCTCTTTGTTTATTTTTGCTAGTCTCTTTTCTTAGTTGAGTCAGTTCATTCCCCCACAAAGCATCTTGTTATATTATTTTCTGGTAACTATTATTCATTTTAAATGTTTTATTATAGGGTTTCTTTAGAACTTTTTGAAGTCTGTTTAGAGTGTGATCAATGTCATGGTTATATATGTAGCCAGTAAGAAATGTGTCAGTGGCAATCTTAAAATTGTACGAATTTCAGTCAGAGTATTTTGGTTGTAACAGCCCGTCAATGTAGTTATTAGAGTAATTGCTGTTTGCACTTCAATATCATTATTTTAATAAAATCTATTTATATTTAGTAACCAATTTAATATTACTAATTCCTTCTAAATAAGATTCCTGTAATATTAATATATCAATATTCTTCTTAGATAAATATTCTTTTAAAAATAAGTATGAATTTTTACAAGGCTTAACTAACACCAGAGACAAAAAATAACACTTAGCAATTCTAAACAAATACAATTTATATCAGGACATGGACCTACGAAGAGTTACTTGTACAAATTTAAACTAACAAACACAAATACATGTAAATGTGACAATGAGACTGAACAGACACATGACCACCTCTTATATGACTGTACATTACTTGACGGACCAAGAACAAAACTCATCAAGTATATTACTTTACAAAACGGAACTTGGCCGACGGACAAACCGAAACTTTTACTCAAATTCAACAGGGGATTTAATGTATTTATTCAAGATTTGGACACCATTTTGTAGATATACACCTATTGTTGTACACATATGTAATATTACATATGTTTTATTTTATTTTTTTACTTTATTTTTATTTTTATTTAATTAATTTATTGTTGTATAATGTTTACAATTATTATATAAGAAATATTATAATGTGCTGAAATGTGTGTAGTATCCAAAGGATGGAGCACACAACATTTAAATAAATTCCCACGTTAGAGGGATACTCTGCGTGGAAAACAGGAAAAAAACAGGAAAAGGCTTAACTAAGTTTATTATTATTTATGTCCACTTTATGCTACTATGGCTAATCGGGACGGGTTATGTACAGGTTACCACCCTTTTCTAGCCAGAGTGGGCTTAAGTTCATTTAATTAATTCCGTCACTAATTAAATTTCTACTGCCCAGGGCGGGAATTGAACCCGCCACCCTAGGTCTACCATGCGAGATTAAGACCAATGCCTTAACCCACACAGCCAACCTGAGCCCCAACAAGGCTTAACTGAAATATCAAAATGCATTTTCCTATTAAGCAATTTCCCATAAAGGTTATTTATAAATTAGCATTGAAGAACTTTATTTCTTATCACATAAGTTAAACATATAATTCCATGAGCACAAATTGTTTGCATAACCTGAAATAGGTCAAGTTTATTAAATAACAATTATCTAATATATTGGTTAAAATTTTGGATGTATGTAGGTTACTGATGGTATATTCTGTGTTATTTGAATGTAATGATATATGAATAATGCAAATAGTGAAAGAGTGCATTTGAAGTAGAAATAAATAAAGTAATGAATAACAATTTTCTGTGTCTTTAGAAGGAAAAACATTACTATTTGCTATTTTCTGCCTAATAATTGCATTATTATGAGGTGCTCATAATTTACTCAATAGCATATGTGTTGTCATCACTTTCTAATGGGGTTTACAATGATCAATGTACATAATACAGTCGATGCATTTGTGTTCTTGGGCTTGATACATCTACTCCTTGGAATCGTGCTCTTCAGTGCACTCATTATTATTTAATCTGATTAAATATTGTCACTAATCTAATATCCTAATATATTTATATATATATATATATATATATATATATATATATATATATATATATATATATATGTATATATATGTACACTAGCGGACCCGGCAGATCCATGATGATATGCATGATATTTCAAGCGATTAGGATATTAAATTTAGTAATATTATGTTTAAAACAAAAGCTACTTTTAATAACACAAAAAACAACATTTGGTATGTGCATGTTTGCCTAAAAACAAATAGAAAATAAAATATCGCGAATTTTTTATTCAGACCTCCCTTATAACCCCCACTCCCATTCGAACCTAAACTATTTAATATAGCTTATAATCATGGAAGAATTAATGCTAATTTATGTGGAGAGTTTTGTTAAGTTCGGTTCAATCGTTAGTGCCCCATAAAATTGTTGGCTCCCACTTTAATTTTTAGTGTATACCTCATTTATACTTTGTTATATTACAAAATTTAATATAACAAAAGTTACTCTAAATAACAAAATAAACAACTTTTATCCTGTGCATATTTGCCGAAAATCAATAGGAAACGAAATACCGCTATTTTTAATTTTAGGGTTCCCTTACAACTCCCACTCCTGCTCCATCTTCCGGGCTGATTTGTGAATCTAAACCATCCAGGGCGTCACCCAAACGGGTACAAAAAAATTCATTCGTATCGGCCTAGCCATTTAGGAGAAGTTCAGTGACATACACACGTACAGTAGAATTTTATATATATATATATATATATATATATATATATATATATATATATATATACATTTACAAACATACACACACCACTCTAGCGGTCACAATTTTTGGTCTTATCATTACCAAACTTGATATATAAGCATTTAATGTAAATCTGAAGACCAAGTTTGTTAATGGCGGAAATCCGACTGTGGAGGAAGGGGACATTTAGAGGGGCCGTTTGTATAAGTCGGATCAAAAAATTGTATAGAAACCATCTTGTTGCAAATGTAATTACCTTTAACTAATGTTATATTCATATTTTTTCTATAATGAATATTAACCGAGATATTTGAATATTTTAGTTTTCACCATTGAGTAAACCCCCGCTCCTACTCATGTCCTATTAACACTAAGCTGTTATATCTTGAACCACTTTATCCTAAGCTTAAATACCAAATATTGTTTTCAAGAGACCTTTATTATTTGAGATACATGTAAACTCGTATGCTGGCGTCATCAGTTAAGATTTTACATTTTTGACTCAAAAATGTTTATTTAATCTATATCATACTCAATATTTAACCATTAACTATGAGGAATTCTGTTGCAATACCAGAAAAGCTTCAATTGTTGACCGGAAGCTAGCAGACCATTCTAAGAACAATGAATATTGATTGAAAATCTTGTCTGTCTATTTGTCTGCCATTGGTTACTCAATCACTCAAAAACGCCATGGAAGATTTCTATGAATTTTTATATTTGTGAGTCTATTACTATAATTATAAACTTTTTACTATAACTGGAATATTAACAGTCATATAACAGTTTTTGGTTTTCAGCGTTCAGTAAACCCTCATTCCTACTGCAATGATTTTTTCTCAGAGTACTAGCTGAATCACTAAACATCTCATATCCAGCATAATTTTAACTCCCCATTACATAGGCTTACAGGTATATACATGTTACTGAAGAAATGGAGACTAGATGTCATATCATCAGTATATCCAGGTTGTGGGCTTGTTAATAAACAAATTCAATTTTTTCATCTGAGTATTTTTATGTAGAAAAATACACTTGTATTGTCATGTTTACTGCTTAATTTTATCATCAACACCTGATTGTCTACATGTTACAAGTTCACTTGAAAATTCACTTTTTAAGTTAAAACACCATTTGAAATTATCTTACCCCTACTGAGATTACTTTCAAACCATTTGAAGAGAGTTCTTCCCCTCCCCCCTCTTAAGACGCACATAAACCTCCTTATTTTTAATAGTATTAAACATGTTGATTAAATTATACTATTTCAAAAAGTATGCTATTGTCGGGAGTGAAATTCTTTAATGCACTACACAAATGTATTAAATATATAAATGTACATTCTTTGTTTACAAATAAATTAAAGACTTCATCTGGAGTCTATGGTTTGAAGATGTTTTATACACAAGTTGAATACTGTATTACTACGACTATCAAAAACATTTAAGTGCAAATTAAACCAATATATTTGCCTCAATAATTGTAAAAAAAAATAATTAAAGAAGCTAATTAGTAATTTTCTCAAAGCAAACCAAATATATTATTGGTGCATCCTATTTTTTATTTATTTATTTTTTTAATTTAACAGAAATCTAACATTTCATTTTATGTCTATACTCCACCTCTACCTGCTGTTCTATTTCTCCTAACTTATAGCCTCAATCAGCATTTCATGTTCCATTTGTTTTGTTTTTTACAGGTTTATGCCTGACCATGACAGGAAAAACATTGCCACTCCCCCCTCTAGACCTTGGTATCCCACAAGCAGTAAGTTCAGCTTATTTTTTTTTTCAATTTCTATAGTACTGATATGGTTTGTGCCTTGTATCTGTGACACAATGATTAAATTTTTCCTTCTGACCCAGCTAGTCATGTATAATTTAGCCATGGTGTCATAGAAACAGCCACTTCCCTCGTTACTTCACTTACCCCAAAAGTGGCTCGACCATTTTTTCAAATTAGTATCACTGATCCATAGATTGCAGTTTATGCTATAATAGCATTCTAAAAGTCTCCACTAGGAGGTAAATATACCTGACTGATAGCTTGAGGCCCATTTTGACTGGGTTGAAAATGTATAACAAATTGTGTCCTGCAAATGTAACCTTTACATTCTGCCTCTAGGCATTGAAAGATTGACAAATTAAAAGAGAAAACCAAATAATTATTGGGTAGTGGGGGGGGGGAGAAGAGAGATTCCTAATATCTGGAGGAAAATAGAAACACCTTGAATTTAGCTACAGATGAGACTTTAGGTAAAAATACAAATTATAAAAATAGAATCAGGTAAATGCAAATACAAAAAATAAATTTGAGGGGGATTCATTTGAGAATAAATGATGGTATTTTTTTGGCAAGCCTTTACTTTGCACAATATTTTGACATTTCCCCGTCCCAGTGTTTAGGGTTTATACCAGTCGTTGCTTTGGATTTCATAATAATAAAATTATTTGTTATGTAAAGCTTCACAGTCCTCAATATTTTTATATTGTGCATGTAGTTTTTTTTTTTTTTTTTTTTTTTTTTTTTTTTTATAACGTAAATGACCATATAATTCATAAGCATAGAAAGTATTCTTTAATAATATAATAAGTAATAATTTTGATGTAGCTTTTAATCATGGAAGAATTACTACTAATTCACATACCGAGTTTTGTTAAGTTCGGTTCAATCGTTAGTGCCCAGTAAAATTGTTGATTCCTGGTTTAGGTTTTAGTGTATATCTCGTTTATACTTTGTTATACCACAAAAGTGAATATAACAAAAGTTACTCTAAATAACAAAATAAACAACTTTTGTCATGTGCATATTTGCTGAAAAACCAATAGGAAACAAAATATTGTTACTTTTAATTTCAGGCCTCCCTTTTCTTATAACCCCCACTCCTATTTGTCTCAGAGAATATTTAATATAGCCTAAAGTCTAAGTTGGGTTAGTAGTAATATACAGACCAAGTTTCATAAAATTCGGTTCAGCCATTTATGCGTGAAAAGGTGACAAACAGACACCAAAGCTACAAATTGCAGATATCGTGTCTATGGCATGTAAAACGAAAAAGTATCGTGAAATTTCAAGAAGCTCAAGCCAAAGCTAGTCAAATTGGACAATTCATTTGAAATCTAAAAACTGAAAGAATCCTTTCTTCTGAAGAAAGAACCCTTTAGCTGCTTAGGCATAGCCTTTAGCTCTTGAGATGGTTTTGTTTTGCAAACTTCCTTAATATTGTTATTTTTATTTACTGATTTCAAGATTCAATGTGACAATCTTTCTTCTGATATTCAGCTTGATAATAGACTGCTTTATATGCGGATCATTATTGACATAATTTAGAGTTTTCGTCTCATCCATTTTAATTTTAGATGTGGGGTATACACATTCAGTTTTTTTTTTGCTCTATAATTTCTTTGCAACTGTGTGTAATGTAATCTTAACATTTGTGCAAGCCTCATTTTTGTTCTTAGGTGTCTGTTCACTTTTAATGCTGTGCCAGTACTATTTTTGAATCCTATTACTTTTAATAAAAATGTTTAAATGAGGCTTGGTCAGAGAAAATGTTTATTTATCTGGTCTGAAGATTAAACTGATGTTATAAAAAATTGTTAACAATATACTAATTATTAATATTATTGTTTACCAGCTGGAGTTGAAGCTACACAGCCCTGTGGGGGCTGAGCCTGTAATATATCCTTGGCCAGGGACAAAACGCTTGAAATGTTCAGATGATATTGTGGAAACCATTAGGTGGGTGACTGAAGACTTTCCTGAGCTGAAATTGCCATTTGAAAATAACATTCTTAACAACTTAAAAACTGCAAAGGATTATGAAACTATGAAGAACTTGTGTGATCGATTCAATTGTGCTGCAGATGCTGTAGCTTCTTTAAAAAAACGTTTTTGTCATGTAAAAAAGAGACCTTCAAGAGAACTCCTGCGTCATATCATTCAACAAGTTTATAACCAGTCTATCCTGGACCCTGAAAAATTAAATCTGTATGAACCATTTTCTCCTGAAGTTTACGGTGAAACTTCTTATGATTTGGTATGCCAAATGATAGATCAGATTGACATTACTAATGAAGATGTCTTTGTAGATTTAGGGTCTGGAGTAGGTCAGGTCGTGCTTCAGATGGCTGCTACAACTAAGTGTAAGCTTTGTATTGGTGTTGAAAAGGCAGATGTCCCATCCAAATATGCAGAAACAATGAGTATTCAGTTTAAAAAGTGGATGGCTTGGTTTGGAAAATCTTATGGTGATTACAAATTACTTAAAGGAGATTTCTTGTCTGAAGAGCATTGTAAAACAATTAATTCATCCTCTATCATTTTTGTTAATAATTTTGCATTTGGACCAACTGTGGATCATAAGCTGAAAGAAAGATTTGCTGATCTTAAAGATGGTGCTAGAATTGTGTCTTCAAAATCATTTTGCCCATTAACCTTCAGAATCACTGACAGAAACTTGTCTGATATTGGTACTATAATGCATGTGTCCAAAATGGAAACTCTGCAGGACTCTGCTTCTTGGACAGGTACACCAGTAACCTATTATTTGCACGTCATAGATAGAACAAAACTGGAAAAATATTTCCAGAAATTAAAGAACCAACCAAACATTGAAGAAGAAAGAGACTCACTCAGCGGCCATCATTTAACTGAATGTAATTCACCTCCGAGGGTTACAACTCGAAGGGCTTGGGTAGAGTATGTAAAAGCTCAATCCATTGCAAATAATAACAGTTTAAATACTAGACCTAACATTCAACCTCAAAGAAGCAAGTCATTAGCAGTTGCACCTGTTTTAACAAAGAGTAAGAAAATGAACCAGAGGAATGGTAAAGGAAGAAAAACTAAATCTAAAAAGCCTATTAAAATTTCAAACTTAGATCTCCTTCATAGTGGGCCAATATTGAGTAGATCTCCAAAGAAAATTGGCATAAAGCGTCCATGTGCTCCTAGATGTGTTGATCAGCAATCGAATTCTTTATCTTCGAGTGTAAGGGCTGTTCATGATGAAGAAGAAATTCCCCCTGTTCCTGCCGAAAGATCATCTTCCCTTCAAACGCTTCTAGGTCTTTATAGAGATCAGATGGTTTCAATGATTGAGCAGATGAAGACTCCTTCATTCAAAGAAAACGTCCAAAAGCAAATAGAACAAGAACTAGGCAGGAATAATAACTTAAAAAAGCAAGCTATGCAGCTTGAACAAGAAATTAAAGCCATTACAGATCAGAATAATGTCCTTTTGAAAAATCAAGAGAGTGAACTCGGAGTTCCAGGCATATCTCCCAATGGAATCTTTAAAGAAATACATGAAGCTCTTGGAAAACGTAAAGATTATCAACATACTATTAGTGAGTTGCAGAGTGAAATTAATAGCTTAGAAGAAACTAGAACACGATTTATAGAGGAGAGATTTGAAAATGTGAAAATTTGTATGGGCATATTAGACCCAGTCAAGACTGAGGAAGAATATTAATGACATAAATGTGCTACTGCAGTTTAAAAAATGAGTCATTAAATCATAAACTTTAATTGGATGATCACTTTCTAAATTGTAGTAAGAATACTATGCCTATCAGTAAAATTAATTTAAACAACTGCATTGGTAAGAATAACCTTCCTTAATGAAATCTCAAACTCTTTCAATGAAACCATTATATTTGGAAGCTACCAAAGAGAAAATCTGAAATCAAATAGATTTGTTAGAATGGGTATAAACCCTTTACCTTAAGCCTAAAACTAAAGCAAAAATGTTAAGAATCCATGCATGTTGATAATTGTGAAGAACTGAAAAGTATAATTTTAATTTTAATCCACTCAGTAGGCCGACCTCATGTATGAGACTATTTTGTATGACCAAGAGGGAAATTCTAGGCATGTAACAAACATAACTTATGTATAACCAGCCACACAGAGAAACATAGGCTGACACAACTGTCACCTGATCAGTACTGAATGGGTTAAAAGAGGACATCCTACCCATAAATCTTTATGAGCTCTTTATAAATTAATTTAAATCCCTCCCCCCAGTCCCATAAAAACTATAGAAAATATTGTATGCATAGAAATTGAAAGATCTTTGGCTGAAAAAATGGAAAGACAAATTATGTTTGTTTTCAAGAGGTTAGTTGCTTTTACGATGACAGAACTTGGCAAGAGTAACAAGTATGAAGGAACTATTTATAATCTGGGTGTAATGTGCAATAGGCAAAAGAAATATAAATGGAGTATGTCTGTATAATATTAAAATTTTAGCATCTCAGAAATAGCATCTGCCATACCTCTGTTGTCAACTCTTTCACCCCAATTATTCAAAAAGTCTTCCTTACAGCCATCAAGAAACATTAATCACTACAAGAAGAAATTTTTCCAAAAAAGAACAGTAAAAAAGAAGAAGTTATTATCAATTGATCCAATAAGATAAGCTGATTTTTTTGGAACTGTAATTTAATGAGCAGTTAATATTACTGGCATGTCTATAAGTTATAAAATGTATAGAAATTGTATGACTAATTTATTAAAATTTTAGTTACTCTTTTCTTCTTAATGGTAAAAGCAAGTCAGAAGAATAGTACACTAATGTTTTCTGAACCACTAATTATATGTTTATAAAGGATTGAATTATGGTAATTTAAATAACAAAATACTTCAATTATCATAGATTTATTCCATTAACTTATATTGTATATAAAGAACAGATATACATTTTAAAAAACACATTAAGAAACATTCAATTAATACAATTTTTTTACAATAATTTTTATAAATACATCTTAACAATTCAAATACAAAGAAGAGAGCAATAACTCTTTATTAAAAAAAGAGTGTGACCGTCATGTTGAATACACAGCTACTCAGTACTTTTATAATGAAAAAGTGTAAAAAGTATTTAATATTCATTTACTCAATATTCTATGAATAAACGCTTGCCATTCAATTATATCGTTTTAACAGTGGTAAAAAAAAAGATATTAAATTAAACCAAATAATTATTTCAGCGTACATAGGAATTCATGATCCCGTTGGCACTTGGAGCCTTAAAATATCATAGAAGATTTAATTTTTACCACAGCTAATAATTACAAATATAAATAACAAAATATTGAATTAATTTCAGATAATTTTTTTTAGCAAGAAGTATTGTAACTTAACTGTCTTCAATAATTGTGTTGGTACCTGTTTTTAATAGCTCTACTTACTTAATAAACAATAAACCATTAATGTTATTAGACATGTTACATTGATGTTTTATATTATTCAATTTCATTTATTATTTATTCTAGTAGATTAAATTTCGTAAAAACACTTAACATTGTTTGTTCAATAATATAGAGACTGAAATGGAACTATAAGTGATCACTGAGCAAATAAAAACAAGAAAATTCTCACTTTCATAAAAGAAATATGATTTTATTCTATTAAAATATATTTCCACTTCTTAGTGATGTTGGTATATTTATTACTAATTTAAAGTACAAATAGATTTTTGCTTTATCTAAATTTTTTATGATTTATAGTTAAAAATTATTTAACATTGATAAAATTACTAGTGTATGCAAACATAAATGATTAAATATTAAAAGTAAATAAATGGAGTAAGTATTTAGAAAGTGTGGGCATTCCTGCAAACTCCACAGCCAAGTGCGAATTCCTCGCCTGTTGGTGGATGTTTCACATGAAGTGGGCACTCGTCTCCTTCCAGTTGTTTGGCTTTAGGGCCTGTTTTTATTTCACAGAATGATTAGTTAGTAACTTAAAACATTAGTTTTAAAAAACTAATTGTTACATTGTTTTTATAATGACATCCAAAAACAAATGATTTTTTTAATTTTGTATTTTGTTAATTAAAATTTGTATTAGTTGTATCTAAAGCAGTAAAGTTTCACCATTGTGAACGACACACCTTTACTTAGATGTATAGAACCAAATTTGATGTTACTATTTAAATAGAAGTATATTTAAAATATTTGTAAGTTTCGTCTTTTTTTTTAAAAATGGATGCAAGTCATTTCTGCCACTATCAAAGTAAATCAATCATTTGTTATAAAACTACAGTTGTTAATGCATTATAATGTTAAAATTTGAAAAACAAATTAAGTAATGACAAATTGAATATATCAAGTCATACATTGTTTTCCTTAAACAGATGTAATTATCTTATTTTATTGGTTTGAAGAAAAGATTCTCATTAGGGAAAGATGCTTGTACATATTACTACAAATTAAGTTTATTACTAAATAATGTTGTAATTAATTACTAAATAAATAGCACCAGTAAGATAATTACATATCAATTATTTTAACCTTCTTTGATTATATATAATAAAAATATACTTTTCCAGACGAGTAATTTGATTTTTAATATTCGTTAAGCAATGCATTTCAAAATTTAATTAATTTCTTTATAAACGCTTTTTTGGCTGAAATGATTTATTTTTCTGAATAATGTAACAGTTTTTAGATATATAATGGGATTTATATTACATATGGAGGCTCTGCTCCATTATCAAATTGTTTTTTGTTAATATTATTGTTAAATGACCATTTTACATGTGAAGTGAGATGGTTCATTATTAGAGTTATTTATAAATTGTTTTTATTTCTTTAATATATTTATTTGGGATATATAAATTTGAATGTATTAGGTTAAACCATTATATTGAAATATATATATATATATGTTGTATTTTCTACATTTTTATCATTAATGTTTATAATATAGCGTGTGTGATACATATATTTTATTTTCATATAATTATCTTGGTGGATCATTAATCTATCGCCAAGATAATTTAGAAATTAAATTAAGGAAATTTTTGCATCAGATTGTTTCTAAATAATTATATATATATATATATATATATATATATATATATATCCTATTTGTAAACTTTTGTTAGCTTTATTTCATTTTTAATTGATCTATTTTATATTTGTTTCTTTTTAGACTGCATGCTGCATGCTGATAATTGTGTGTGGTTTAAAAACTAAATAAAATTGTTCGATGTTCTTATAAATATACAATAGATGTGCCATTAAACGAGGATTAGTTCTGTAAGGATAAATTGATGTTTTTCCCACTTGAAATAAAAGTTGTTTTAAATATTTTTGTTTCTTTATTTTTTAAGTTCAGCAAATACATTTTCTTTTTCTTATTAGTGAAATCAAGAAATGCAGAATGAAATTCAGTTCATTTGAACTAGGTTTATGTTACTCAACCTGAATTCATTGCTCCTTGTGATTTACCTTGGTTAGTTGGTCTTTTGAGGCTCTAACTCTTAACAACAGTTTAAACACTAATTGTTACCGCTAGAGCAGTAACAGACAACTATATATATAGACACACACACACACAATTTTGAACGAACCTCATTTTTGTCATCTCCTAGGTAGGATTGATGGACATTTGGGGTGCGGCATGTGTACGACCTCAATAACTGATTTCCCCCAAGGGAAATTTGCTAAAATTTCAACAAAGCTACAATATAAGTTAAACTCAATAATTTATTAACCCTTAGGCTGTTATGGACTGACGTATTACTCCGATGATTTCTGTGTTAGGGATGCTACAGACTGATATATCAGTCTGGAGAAAGACATGACCCGGGTGCTGCAGACAGTCTGGGGTGTTTAGCTCTCGATTCCTACAAGCTATTAGATTAGTTCTTCCTCTATTGCCATCTGTCATCATAAATTATCTCTTCTTGGGATTTCTTTGATTTTGTTTTAGCCTCTTTATTGCACAATTCTTCAATTTCGTTATTTAAAAGTGCATTTTTCTCTCAAAATGAGACTTAGAATGATTAAATATTAAGGAAATTGTTATCATCTGTCATTCTGTGATTTAACCATTAAAGAAGAAGAGGGAAGAGTAATGCATTACCTCATCATAATTTCCTTAAATCTAGCCTAATTTTGTCGTCAGCTGTACAGAACTTTCTCATGTCTAACCATCAAATTCTCATTTAATTAAAACAGTTGAAAGTTTGTGTTTAGTCTTGGGAGGAGTTGAACTCCACAGGGCAACATTATTCAGACTCTTTGACCAGAACCCCAAAATCAAGAATTGTCTACGAACAGTAGTAAAAAAAAATCCAAACTAATGAATTTCAAAGCACAATTCTATCAAAAATTTAAAAAAAAAATATCCTAGAAAGGAAAATCCCTTTACAAAGTGAAAGGTAATATTTTCAGATACTTCAATGAATTTTTTTGGAAAAAAAAATCATAGCATCAGAAATTTAACTTTGATTACAGGAAATACCTGTTTTTTTTTTTTCACTTTTAGGTTAGCATATCTCAGCAACCTGATGTGATGGAGTATTCTGAAACAAAATTTGAATCCAGTACTCCAAAAGCTCTAGGAAGAGTTTAGATAATCTTAGAGGGTACACGTTTAATGAAATTTTATAGATCTGCATGATAAACATTTAGGCCAGCAAATATTTGTAATCAGGCATCTTTCTCTAGATATAACTGATATTATTATAAATCAAGAAAATTAACAGTTGACCAGAAATATGGTTTTTTATTAACATCGAATTAGAAATCTATGTTCAAGCCTTGCATCTAGACTTAAGAAAAAAACTAAATGGCTTGCTTGACTGATTTGGTTCTGATATTAAAGGTATGTCTAAATTATTTTTTTATTTATTTATTATTAATTTATCTACTATTCAGAGAGAAATCCAATAAAAATGTTTACAATTTAAATGTCCATTTGTAATGCCTACAAATAAAAATTATTATAATCGAAATTAAGGGATTGAGAAAGAAAAATGTGGAAGGAAGTTGTCATTTCTTGTCTTTCAGCCGTACTCTTTATCACTCACTAATTTTAATTTTTTTCCAGGGTATAGCTGAAGCCAATGTTTGTGTCAGTTTATCTTTGCTGATATGAACTTAGGCGAACTTAAATAAAATCTGAAACCGTTGATTCTCAGATTACCTGTTCCTAATCTATGGGTGAAAAGTAAAACCATGTCTAATTTATATATACTTTCGATTTGCTATTTTAAAAGAGAGCTCCTTTTAGTTATGGAAACATTTTAGTGTGATTTTCATTTATGGGTTTTAATGATGTCTAAAAATTCCAACTTTTTGTCTCTAAATTTTTTAGATAGAGAAACTTTATGAATTTAGTATTTTCTTCCTGCATTATAAGGACTTTGGCCATTTTAATTTAGACAATAACCAAATCAAATTAAGTGAAGGGTTTTCATAAATATTTAAGAGTGGAGATTTATATTTTCGAAATAAAAAGTGGAATTCAAATTTTGGTGCTTTGAAGAAATGTTTAAAACAGTTCTGAATTTCCTAAACGCCCAATCCTACCTACCCAAATTTGAATGTGCGAAATGTTTTTTTATTACTACTACTTTTTCCTTTTATATATTCAGTGATAGTTTTTTTCTTTAGAAGTAAAAATGTATTTGAAACTATTAGTATTACCTGCAGGGCATGCAGGAAGTTCATTTTTGGCAATATTAGTCACTCGCTGGAAATCATCATGGCAAGCATTGCAGAAGTGTGTTGTCCCAAAACAAAAGAAAACTGCAACCGAGCAACAATAGCGACACTTATATTCAAGAAAATCGGTGCCGTGTTTTGGACACATCTGAGCCCGAGATACATCAGAGCAAGCTCCACATACTAGTTCTGATGGATCAAAATCTCCACTTCCTCCGACTTCTATATCACAGCGAGCCTCTCCACCGTAATAGGCCTGAAAAAAAACACAAGCTCAAAACACATAATTATCAGAGTCATAGGAATTACCTGATATTGGAATAATAAGAATTCTCTAATTCTAATGATCAAACAGGTATTCTGAACATCGATTTTTGATGAAAAATCTGATTAGACCATAAATAGTTTGAATATCAACTGACCTAAAAAAATTATTTCAGAAAGAAACTGTTCACTCGCATAAAAGCATGTGCCATTTTGATTTTCTTACAAAGAGTTCTTCAATTATAATAATATTCGTTTATTTTGGCTAGAATTGGACAACTATACAATTTACAGAAGGAGTAATGCTTTGTTTGGTGTATTCTCAATAAATCACTCCAAAGATTCATTTACTAATACTGCAAGACCATTAATTAATAATGTCTGACAACAATGAACAAATAAATGGTAAATTAACAACTCTGGTACCCATTATTTGTTGGGTTTAGTCTAAATAGTTTTATTTCCAAATATATGTCACAGAGAAATTAAAACACAAAAGTTTGATTATAGATTTCCTTATTTACCACTCAATCAACATTACCAAGGAATGGCTTGGAACTTATTAACCACATACTAGTGAGAAATTTAGTGAAACAACAAAAATGTTACTTGTATTTTTTTAAAACCAACTTTGTTCTTTCTATTATATTCCTCAGCATACTTTTTTTTTTTTTTTATATGTTCATGCAAATAATGGACTATTGTGTGGCTAATAAAACTGCTAATGAATAATATTCAAGTTACTGTACCAGTAAGAACACTTTCTTTAGTGATTTTAATTTACGATTTAAAGAGATCAACATTTGTCATACAATTTACCACGTTTGATAAACAAATTGATGGTCGGCAGCCTTATTTGTTTGTGTGACAAACAATCTATGTGTTGATGGAATTCTCAATTGACGGGCGTGTTTGTCAAACATGTTTGAACGTGAGTGATAGTATTTGTTAAACAAGACCATTGTCTTTAGCTTGCCATTATGGAGAACACTGCCCTTGCGCTCAGTGAAAAAAAGCATAGAAGAGAATAAGGAAAAAGAATTTACTTTACCTTTTTTAAAATAAAAAAAACTTACGTGATTATTACTTTTAAGTGTTTCATTTATTGCTTCACGTGTGTTAATGATAATTTTGCTCAAAGCATGAGGTGCAATGCAGGATAGAAATTTTAAGTCTTAAAAATCATCGTCAATAATAATCTTTGAGAGAAGGTGGTATAGATTTCCGCAGCATTACAGCCTCGCGTTTTTAATACAATGACATAGCAATGAAAATTTGTATGGGCCAATCACAGAAAGTTGGCGTAGCCTTCTACTACTATGAGTAATATTTCCCGCAAGAATTTTTCAAGGGTATATTAATCTCTTAACTTTAACTACCCTCTACTCCATTGTCTAGTTTTTCTTCTTAATACACAGAGCTAGAGTCAATGCCAAAAAGTCCATCGCGCAGGAGCTGCGTAAACTAAGCAGATTTCCCACAGGAAGGTTTACAACAGATAAATCTACATACTGCTAACACCATCGTGAAAGTTGAATGTAGGGAATAAATACAAATGGTAATAAGGAATAATTCAGTCAATTTACAAGTTAATAATATCTACAACGGAAAATGTCTGAATTGTAAAGAAACAGGGCAGCCAACTTCGTAGCACGGAATAGATAGGATTACTTACTCTATACCAAAAAGATGAACAATTAATGAAATATATCTGGATATAACATATTAATTTTATTTGTAAACTATTTACTATAGCTAATGGAGTAATTTGAAATAAATGAGAATAATTTCTATCTCAATCACTCAGATTTTAGTAATCCAAGAACAAATAAAGGTGGGGGGGGGGGGGGTCAACAGAACTTATTTTTTTGTATCTCGTATGATAAAGGTTTGTTGAAAACAATATTTGGTATTTAACCTTGTAATGAAGTGGTTCATGATATAACAGCTTATTATTAATATGATACTAGTAGAAATAGAGGTTTACTGAAAGCATAAAACTATAAAATCCAAATATATCGGTTAATACTCATTATACAGAAAATATGTATAGTACCATATTTATAATAAATTTAATTTGCAATAAGATTGTTCCTATACAATTTTTTGATCCAACATATAGTAACATAGATATTTCGAATTTTCAAAATTCCTTTCCTCTAAACTCCCCCTCTCCCTTGTCTGATTTCAGCTGTTATCGAGCTTGATCCTTCTTTTTACATAAAACGACTAAATATCGAGTTTGGTAACGATTAAACAATAATTGCGGTAGGACCGATAGACATTTGAAGAAAAATTATGAAAATTGCGTTATGAGTACGACCTCGATAGCTGATTTCCCTTAAGGAAAATCTGCTAAAATGCTGTATCTGTACTCATTGTATGCTCTTTTGTTAGTAGGACGAACGATCATGGCAGGAGAGAACAGAAACTTGTGTTTGATAATGTGCACTCCTGTTTGATGAAAACTTAAAATTTACCAAACAAATTTGTCATATATATATATATATATAAGATATATATATATATATATATATATATATATATGCTTGATATTCAGGGGTCACAATTTTGACACACCAAGTCTCAGCCTTTTATTAATACAATTGGCAATTTTAAGGGGGGTGGCACGGGAACTTGGGACACCCTGTATATAACTATATATATATAGATAGATAGATTTATTAGAAATATTTTAGCTCATTGAAATTTATTCATTAAGTCATTATTGTTACAATTTCCCCAATAACCACAAACTCTAAACCACATAATTCACATGAATGTCCATGAAAGGCTCAGAATTTATGGATTTTACATTTAGTTGTGGAGATGGAAAGTTTTGAGGCCTCAGGTTTAGGTAAAATGGTATTGAAAGCAGGAAACTTATAAACTTCAATGTAAAATATCCAATAATAAATTGAAAAAATGACTTAAAAGGATAAGCAAGATATGGTTCATATTCTACGAGTTTTCTGAGGAAAAAAGTCCATAATGAAATGTAACTCCAATTGTCTCAGAAAAGAAGTCTGAGGTCAACGCACTTAAAACTTTTGGAAAATTATAGCCTGATATCATGGTTTATAGTAAAGTATAATTTTGAATGACAGTGTGACCTAAGAATAATATTCAACTTGTACAAAACGAGCCGTTTTCAATTTAGTAATTTAACTTATAATTTAAAATTATAGATTATATAATAGTTGTTGCATACCTTTTTGCACTTGAAGCAAACATAATATGCATATCTATCCATTGCATATGAAGCTGGATCTGGGCGGCCTTTGTCAAGACCTTCATACTCAAGCCGCATAAGAGCTTTACGTCTCACATCTTCCATGAGCTCTTTGACTGGCTCAAGCTGCTTAGCTAAGACTGGGTGCTCCATCGGACTCTAAAAGAGTAAATTATTTTGCTCAAAGTAAAAAAGTAAAGTTTTGACCTCAATCAATTTTGTACTGGGGTATGGGTAGGCAAAACACCACAGGCACAAATCCAATCTGTTTCTTTAATAACTTGATGTTTTATATCCATTGATGCTTCATCAGTGTTGTCTTTGCCATAAAAACATGTACATCCAAAACTAACACAACTAAGAATGATAAAAAAGATGATCTAGGAGCAGGTTCTAACTGTGAATTTTTAGAGATTTTTATATATGTAATAAATATATAGACAGAGTGTGTTTTTGTCATGCCTTTACCCCAGTGAATAAGTTATTTTTTTGAGAAAGTGAACTCATACAAAATTTAATCACAAACACATTTAATAAACATTAAATAAACGAGAATCTATAGGGTATATACAATGTATCTTTTTTGTGGATATCGGTCAACAGACCACAAAGAAGACATATATTATTAATCACTTAGTCATAAATTTTTTATTAAGTATAAGGAATACATTTTTTTCACTACCTAATGCACCTATTTCAGCCTCATGCCTTAGAACATAATTTAGCAAAACTTTGAAATAATTACTTCCTTAAATTAAATATCAAGAATTTCAATAGGTAATGGGATTTGTAAAATCATGCTCCTTGCCTTAAAATATTAGTCTAAGTGTAAAAAAAATAAGAAAGTAGGTACATGCTTAATTGTGATTATACTCAAAATTGGTATACATACTAAAAAAATTATTATAATAAGTTATTCATTTGGATCATACTTTTTATAGGCAATGTAAGCTATACTCTTCAAAAAAGAGATTATAACTAATTAGGCAGATCACAGATAGGATCACTAGATTTGGTACTGGATCACTAAAATTCAGATATAATCATATGAGAAAGTTCTAAATAAGATAAGTGAATTAGTAATCAATTCGGGTTGTTTTTAATGCACTGACTGGGTAACCAGGGAATCCCGACTGGTGGCCTGGAGCAGGAAGCCGGGAAATGATTTCTGGAGGTCTTAACTCCAGGTCATCTTTTGGGCTTTATATCATTTTGCTTTTTTTTTCCCTGTCAGTTATGAAAGTGGTCTTTATACTCAATTTATTGAGAACTTTTGGTATCTTTTACGTTGGCCCTTCCAAATAAGGTTCAATGGTCGATTTTCTATTACCTTCAATTACATAGGGTCCATCATTTTTTAAGATGATTTTGCCTTCTTAAAATCAGTGTCAATCAGCTCATCATTGAACCTGTTCATTATTAGCACATCTCTTAAATTTTGTTGGTTATGTGGCATTTTTGAGCCAACATATGATAATGGAAATATTTACAATTTTATGTTTCAGATTTCCTCTAAACCTCACCGTTCCTAGTTAAGATTTCAAGAATTGACAAGCTTTTTCTTTATTTTATATAAAATGTTTGAATATTAAGTTCAATTTTTTTTTGTTGAAAAATCATGCAATGAGTACATTCTGAACAGCTTAAGAAAATGTGCTAAACAGGCAAAAATGAGTTATCCAATAATGTGTACATTGGAGCAGCTTTTACTTATGAATGAGGTCAAACAATTTCAGTTATCTAGGATTTATAAATAATAAGCTCAATAAATATACTTGGTCTTTTGGTAGCTAATGTGAAATTATTACCTTACAAATAGGACATTGTGAAAAAGAAAATGTTATTCTTGGTCCAGCCCATCGCTTGGTAAGAACATTTCGACAGCAGTGAAGGTGGAAAACATGGCCACACTTCAACTAAAATAAGAAAAAATGATGAATTAATTAAAAGTAAAACAATTTTAAATAAATTGTATTAGTAATAGAATAAAAACAGAATTAAAAAGAAAATTTTGTTCATATTTTAAGTTGATTACTTGACTAGTGATCACATAATTTTTCTATAAAGCTTCGTTAATAGAGATTGTTTCATATATAAAAAGATAAACAATTTCTACAAGAAAAATGATATTTTAAAAAAAAGCAGGTGTCCTTGATATTGTAACAATATATTTTTTATTCATTTGGTTATTATCTTACAATTATAGGACAGATCTTAAAATTATAGGAAGGGTTATAAATCTTGAATCAGAGATTCATTTTAAATCAGTTATATTGGAATGAATGCTCTCCATCTTCCACTTAATTAAAAATCTCAATAGCTGATTTCCCTTGGGGGAAATGTGCTAAAAAGGTTTTTAAGGGAAATATATATTGTTTTAAGGAAATATACCTGTATGGCAGGGGCAGATGACAAGGCTTCAATAAAACAAATCATACACATGTCATCGGCATCCTGTTTAAGACTCGGATCTGTGGAACAGCCGTGAAGGCAAGGGAGGCATTCAGCTTCTCCTTGAATACCACCACACACATGACCACAGGGATGTACTTTGCTGCAAGCATTTCTTGAATGCTCCTGAAACAAATAATGACAAGACAATAATAACAAAAGGTATATTCCTTCACATCCCGTTGAGTACTTGACATGAGAGGGAGAAAACCAGGAAAGTTAAACATTATTAATATTAACACACAGAATGTACTTTTGGACAGATCTATGAGAAGAATTAAAAGTGAATAAAATGACTAACCAATTAAATAAAGTTGAAAGTAAGTTCCACAAAATAAGTATAAGTTTACTAAGCTATATGTAGGGTCATAGTCAATTTCTTTGAAAGTAGAAGTGTCATGGATGCTATTATTTTTATTAATATAACCCTCCATCTTAATGATAAGTTGTGTTTGTTTTGCCAGTTCATATAATGAAAATATCATTGATTTATTTAAAAATTATTTGCCCTAAACTGGGCCATTCTTGATTTTTCAGGAACTATAAAATCAATATCTTAAGGAGTATGTTTGTTATTAATTTTCTCTTGAACGAGGCTCAATAAATTAAAAAAACTCAAGTTTGGTTTTTTATTTTTCCCGCCAATGTCTGATGAAAAAAGGTGGTTTATAAATTCTGCTCATCGCCTATTAGTGAAATCAGATGAAGTGTTGTTGGTTCATTGGTGTCAATTATTATTATTTTAATATTCTGTGCCTTCCAGTTAATTTATTTTTTATTACTAGCTCTGCAACTTGGGCAATTAGCATGTTTTCCCATATGTTATGCTACCATCGGATAGATGGTGAAAAAATGAAAATCTTTGCCTTATCAGCCAATCGGGGTCAAGGCCTACCACATGTCGTTGGTGAAACGGTTAAGTGATCGACTTGATGGATACCCAGCTGTATTGCAATGACATTACAACTGAAAGATAGCTACAAATTTATTCGCTTCATGGTTATTAAGTAGGAGCTCAATTGCCTCACAATGATGTATGGTGGAACAGGTAGAAGCTCAACCTCAAAGCCCAGTAACCGCAGACCTAAATAAAATCGAGTGAGTAATCCATCAAACCACCACTGGCCCCCTCTGGTAATTGGTAAAAACTTCACATTTTTTATTTTTATTTAATAAAATCAAATGAAATAGAATGTTATAAAATTAAATAAAAAACTCACCTGGCATTCATGATCTGCACAAACGTTTCCAATGGAAAGTAAGCCAGATGAACCAGAAGCCCCACAGAATCTACAGACTCCAGCAGCAAGCCCTGAGCCTTGACTTCTAGTACCTTCTCTAAATTCAACTAGTGCCTTTAACGTACTAGAATCAGCTAACAACAATGCCCAGAAAAGCTTTGTTCGGCCACAACCCTCATGGAGGTCTACTTTTATTGCTTCTTCCTCTTCTTTGCATACCTTGAAATTAAATATATATTAAATAAAAACCTCTCAAATCTCATTAAATGGATTAGTATGGAACAAGTTAAAGCATTTTTTTTTTACTTTGCTTGATCATACTATTTTATTAATAATGATCGTATATACACTTTTTTAAAAAAAAAATAAAACTCATCAACTAATTACAATAATAACAAATATATGTAAAGACTGGCTCTAATATCTCTTTTATTGGATTTCTAGGTGCAAATCAGTGAGAAGAAAATAGTAATCTTAAAATAGCACAAAGGGGAAACAAAGAAAACCCCTAAGAGAAAAATTATGAAGGATTGGCAAAAATATCAACAATTTTTTGCATGAATATTAAATAATAGTAGTAGAAATACTCTGGCATTTTGAAGCTGAATATATGTTTTGATCTAAATAATGGCCATGAGAAGCAATATATAAGCCTCTATAAGGCATTATCTACCTAAATTGATTCTGAAAAATCCATAGAAAAAGATTAACACAAAAGCTATAATTTCCATTTATGACTATCTGAGGAAAATCAAATAATTACACATGGCCTACAATTTAAAGTTGTTGTTTCAACAAACAGATGGCGTCTCCGGGTATTCCTCCATCTTTTCCACTCCAATGCCAGAAGTCACTCATTGTTGATACTATTAAGCTACGTAAAGTATCATTAACATGAATGGTACTCCTTTGCTGATAGCAGTCTTTTTTAAATTATTTGCTTTGTAGATAACTCATTGTAACTCAGTATGTTCTGAGTATTTAACAAATAATTCCATAAATGAATAAAATCTAACACTAAACACTTGAACCAATAATAAATATAAATAAGTATCTAATGACAGAAGGAGGAATACAAATTACCTGTCTTTGGTGCATTCGTGTTCTTCTGTGTAAATGCAAGTACCTATCACACTCGGCACATAAACTTCCACAAACATTGCACTGAATAATAGCATTCGTTTCTCCATCATCATGGTTACTGCAGGTAGGCTACAAATAAAATCTACATGAAGTCATTTAAAATAGAAAGTAGATGTCAGTATCGATGCTTATTATGTTGATGGAGGATATCATTTCTGTTTCACATAATGGTTGTTTCAGATTACTTTGGAAAAGGAAGAAATTACTTTTAAACACTGAAACCAAAAAATAATCTCTTAACTGTCGGTGACGACGGTCTTCACCGACAGATATGACAACAGTATCATCTATCCTGGTGGTTCCCACCCTTTATTTGATTTACCAATAATCTCTCAATATACCTGAGCTACACAATGTAGCACTAATCACTCTTCTATGAATAAGACATTTTGTTATATATCAGCTCATTGTGGAAAGGGTATGCTGAATGCGTACTAGAAGCTATAAACTAAAAAAGAACAAAGTACTCTGTTAACATTGATTTTTAAAAATGCGTAAACCAATCATTGTAGGAAATATATTTTTTTATTTTTATAAAATTGATTGTATATTTTCCAGAGTATCAAATAATTACAGAAATCTCCACAATTTTGTATGTCCCCCATCACTAAACCCCTCCTCGCCCTGGTCTGATTTTCATGAACTTTAACCATCTAACTTTTACCTTTAAAAACTCAATCATATTTAATATAAATTACAAGCTAACTGTGAATGTAAAAATTACAATTGGAACGACATTTATAAGTGATAAAGGAGCTCGAGCAAGGTAGTGAGCTGAGGCGTTGGTCTTAACCTCACTTGATAAACCTAGAGGGGTGGGTTCGATAGGACAATAGGAAGTTCTTAGTGATGAACTCATTAAATAAAATCTTTAGTCCCCCCCACCCACCATAGCTAGAAAAGTGTGCTAACAGGCCGATAACCTGTCACAATTAGACATAGAAGCACAAAGTGGACATTAAAAATAACATTTTATTTTCAGATATAATAAACACATGGAATGACTTTGTTTAAACCGATTTATTCATAGTCCTTATAATGATTTTTCAATTTTCATTTAGTGAATGTTGAGAAAAGTAAACAGGATGATGAAAAACAGGTTTGAAAGCGAAACCCCTTAACTACAATCCTACATAAGTAAACTTGAAACAATAATTAATCCCCATTATTTAAATGTTTGAGAAGACTACTATTCTGAATAACATTCATGGTAAGGTAGAGAAAAAAACAGAAAAATGTAAAATCATGAATGAAGAAATTTCTTGTTGTGTAGTACAAATAAGTCTCTAGAGTAGGACATCTATATGAATAATAAATACCAATTAGCCCAAGAAAAAAAAAAGACTATGAATGTTTAATTGAAGAAACTGGTTTTATAAGAGTTTGTAATTGCTAATTTAACAAGATATGTTATGATAAGTGATCAAAATTACCCTTGGTGGAGGTGGTTTTCCATCAGCTGTATTTCGCCATTGTCCAGAGGACAACCTCTCTACGTGATCCCTGTCTAACACACAGAGAGAAGCTAAAGCAAGCCATAATGTAGGTGAATGGAGGCAATCATGAGTCCCTCGCTGGGCCTCACTAAGCCTAGTTACATTAAGTATATTTTCAGCCACTGCACCCTTTGTAACTCTGGCCCATTCTTCAGATAATTTTCCCTGTAAAAATATTTCCAAAGCAAATTAACATTAAATGTTTTTGGAAAAGAATTTAGAGTTCTGACTAGCCATGTTAGTTAAAGTGTTGACCATAATTCATTAGTATGGGCATAAGGAATTTATTTAAATAACAAACTCATTAAATAAAATCCTTAGCCCCACCCAGGCTAGAAAAGAATGGTAATCAGTAGATATTCACTCCAATTAGCTGTAGTAGCTTAATATGAATATTAATTTAAATTATTATTTTAAAAAATTGAAATTATGCAGCTCATCATAAAACTGGAGATAAATTAGTACAGTTTTCAAATAAATATATGATTTACCGAAGCCATATCGCGAATAAGAGCTATAATTTCTTCAGCCAATTTTCGTGAAATACAGCCTCTAAGCCACCATCGAGGGCCAACATTATCCCTAGGATGGATGCACGTTGCCAGTGAAATGGAAGAAACTCCTTTACTTTCTTTTCCTTTTGTCTTCACTTGGACTGTCAATGCTTTAGCAATGCAACTGAGAAATACGTCTAGAATACCCATTCTAAAAAGAAATATTTTATTATTAAAAATACTGATTTTAAAGTTACAATTCTCATACAATGATTTCAAGGGATGGTGTCAATGCAGTTTTTATTTATTTTTTCATGAACAACTGAAGAAAATTATAAAAAAATAAAATAAAATAAAGTTTGAAAGTGATTAAAACCATAATAATTTATATGATCAAAAAAAATTAAGTTTGCTTCAAAATAAAAAGTGATTGCAGATTAAATAATACAATTACCTATGAAAATCAAATGCACCACCTTCTTGAGATCGGCTTACTGTAGCAGCAATACTAAAATCTGTGGGAGGCAATTGTTTAACTCCCATTATATGGGCAAGTGTGGCAGGGGGCACTTCAGCCAGCATTCTTCTTAAAAGAGCTGTTACCTTAAAAAAAGACAAAAAGGTATAAATTTGTATACCTAAATAGATGACGAATATAACACAATAATATGCCTCAGGAAAATGCTGTTTTCAAAATTTGACACTTCTTTGAACAAGATTGGTTGGTTAGCCATATAGTCTAGGAAATTTAATACTCTATAAAAGTTAACCCCTGGCTTTTATTTTACTTTTTTATTTTAACTCAATTTTTATTTCATTAACATTTAATTTTATTTTATAATTTCATGTAATGATGATTTGGTTGTGTAGTCAGCAAATCACCATCGGTGACCAGTCACACTTAATTCTTTAATAAACTTTATATATATATATATATAAATGATTATATTATAATATATATATATATATATATATATATATATATATATATATGATTATATTATAATATATATATTAAATGATTATATTATTATTATTATTATTATATATATATATATATATATATAAATATAAATGATTATATAGCTTTAAATGATTCTATGTGAGACTCTTTAAAATTGTTTTGTGCTTTGCTTTGATATTACAACAAATGTAATCAACAATTTTTTTTTTCTTTCATCCCAAAATCGATTTTGGTTTTTCCTTATCTACCACTAGAAGATCCTCATGTTGCTTGAAAAGGAAACCAAGAACCTGTTTTTTAATCAAGTTTTTGCATTTTTCACTAAAACTTACTACCTCTCTAAACTACTGAACAGGAATTTAAATTATGTACTTACAGTATATAAAAAATAATGAGTTATAGGTAACTGGACTTTGAAAAAAAAAAAAATTATATTATTTTTTCTAAGATGTATTTTTTTTGTGTTTTGAAAGATTTAATTATTTTTAAAACTACTCTTGAGTCGTTTAGAGGACTACTAAGTAATCATGAAGCTATAAAAAATTTACAGCAGACTATTATTTTTAGTGTCATCAGGTTCTATATGGAATTCCACTAATAATTTTAGATATTGAAGTATTCCAATGAGACACTGTATTCAAACGTTTTAGAGGAGAAGTAAAGTAAATATAGATTGTTGACCAAATAGGATCGTCCATAGGGAAGTTTTAAGGGAGGGGGGAGAGGGAGACAAAATCATAAATTTCTCTATAAAAAAAAAGCTCTAATTCCATTCATAATTATTTATTAATAATGAAAATGATCATCATAATGACCCAAAGAATGTAGTTCTTTCTTCAGTCATACTTTAATATTTCAAAGTGATCTCATATTTTAATTCAATTAAAAACATCAACAATGTGGAATAAGCAAACACTTTAGCCAAATGTATCAATAATATCAGTATACATACAAACTTTTATTACAATCAACAATTTTTTAAAAGTTAACAAATTCAAAAACATTAGTGATTAATAAAAGATTTCAATAAGTCTTAGATATTTACCTGTCTCTGGACTCTAGCAGAGCCTGTATGCAGCAATGTAAGAAGATCTGAAAGTAATGCATGCTGATGAGCTAAATATGATCTACCGACAGATGAACCACTAAGGGCGAGTACCATAGACAGCATTTCAAAACAATACGTGTCAGGAGCCTCTGGACCGCTAACAGCTGAACACAATCTACTTTCCCACTCCTCCCTCATTATTGATGCTTCCTTTCGAATTGCTTGAACAATATGTACACAGACCTAAAATCGAAGAATGAAGTTAATGATTGAAGTTTTCAGGAGAATTTTATTTTTTCTAATGTGAGGTCCACATAAATCCAAAATTTTAAAATTAGTTTGGGCCAAATGAAACACTCTTTAAATAGAACATTTAAATATCCATAATAGAATTTAATTATTTATG
This sequence comes from Riptortus pedestris, assembly GCA_019009955.1. NCBI lineage: Eukaryota > Metazoa > Arthropoda > Insecta > Hemiptera > Alydidae > Riptortus > Riptortus pedestris. The sequence continues at coordinate 125,047,072 of CM032229.1, read as the reverse complement.
TATTATTAATTCTGCTTATATTCACATTAAAGTAACTTGCTAAAAGTTACTTACTTGGTTTAATATTGAAACCATATACTTTTGCATTTAGAACCGAATTCGGGTTAAGCAAAACTTTCGTTTTCATAGACCATAACTCAATTTTATCATGCAGCTTTTTCTGTTAATGCTAGTGTTCTGGAAAGGGGTTCTACACATTCTGCACCGCATTTTTATTCAAGTTCTGGTTCAAGGCTAATTTGGGCTTAAGCTTTAGCAAATGGCTACTTGATTTGAATAAAAATATTATTTAATAATTATATCATAGTAAGTACATTCCTGGATGCTGCTTCACATAAAAATGCCACACAGCTGTGAAAAGAGGTCAATTTCGCTTGTCACACTCCCTAATGCCACTATGGTGGCATCACAGACAAACATCGCAAGTACTTTATTCAAATAGCTACTTAATTACATAAAAATGCTGAAAGGGTAGTGTGAAAACAGATATAAGTTTAACCTTGAAGTCCGGTAATTACGTAACTAAGTTAAATTTAGCATTCTCTCTCTACTCCTGAACTCAGCACTTCTAGTATGATAATAAGAGTGTGTACCCCTCTTAATCACGTCCCCCCCCCTCAACACTGCTTCATATATCATACAATATTGCACCCCCCTATGCATTTTAGTAAATTTCCTTTAGGGGAAATCAGCTATTGAGGTTGTACTCATAATGCGATTTTCGACAAATTTCTTCAAATGTCCATCGACACTCCCATAGCTATTACGAAAATGATGTCCCTTCAAATTTATATATCTATGTATGTAAATATTTGTCTCTTGATGCTCTAGCCATTGCAATTTTTGTTTCATCATTCAAACTTGATATTTAAATGTTTAATGAAAAACTAAAGATCAAGCATAGATGGTAGTGGAATGTCACACTGGTGAGATGAGATCACCAGTGTCTCATTCCAGCAAGTGGGAAATCTGTTTAGTTTATGGAGTGCCACTGTGACTGACTTTTTTTGAGCATACCCAGCATTATCCTTGTCATGGTTCTCCAGTTCATTAGTCCTTATTTCCTCTGTGGAAAAACTCCAAACGTACAATTAGAATGTCATAAATAATTTATTTTTTACCATCAGACATTAATTTAATTTTAATATAATAAGAATATTTCATTCTTTTTAATAATACATCAGCATAGATTTATCCTATATAATGGGCAGCTGTTTATTCCCTTGCTTATTAAAATTTTTGGGTTTTGAAAGTTGAGAAAAGTTTATATTAGTTATGGAGAAGTTCTGAGGTGTATGATGAATGACGTAAAACAGACTATAAAAATTTCATAAAATGTATATTAACTTTTTGTTTGTAGTGAATAGTTTAGTACTATGATTCCCAAAGTGGTCTATATCGACCCCCAGGGGTCTATGACAACCTGCGAGGGGTCTAGGTCAGCGAAAAAAAATGTTGGGGGTCCATGAAATGAAAATAGGGGTCTACGATAGTGGATCTCAACATACACTGATAGTACCTATTTACTTACATTAGTAATATAAAGACATATACATTATTTATAAAAGTACCTATGAAGTAAAAAATGTATTATATATGTTTATAAAATTGTGCAAGTTGTAGTATGCAGGCATTCGCTTTGTGGTCGCAATACATTTTGAACTTGTAAAAACCTGCACATAATGATATACCAGTATCATCTTGTTACAAGCATACGTGCTTCGCGAACTTGCACTGACTTCTTCAATTCGTCACTCTATAAATACGAATGTGGTAACATACCAGAGACATCCCGTATTATGGAATATAGCGAGGAAATTTTTAATTTCCTTTCCATCGTCATATCTAGTGGAAAGGGGGTTCAGCGCTGTTACCAATCTCCTAACGAAAAAAAGAAACAGACTGGACATCATTAGCTGAGGAGATTTAAGATTAAACCTTACAAAATTGACGCCAAATGTTGATAATTTATTATTAAAGCATCAGGTTCATCCTTCTCACTAAAGCATTTACTTATTGCATAGTTTATTTTATGTTACATATATTTTATTTAACAGACACAAAATTTTATTTTGAGTAGTTTTAATTTAAATTCAATTAATAAATGTATAAAACTTAACATGTGTTTTTACTTTAAGTTTTTAACACTAAACTTCACTACAGTTAGAAATTTACAAAAAAATCAATATCAGGTAAGTAGGGGGTCTACCCAAAACCGAAAAACATGGCAAGGGGTCTACGACACAAAAAAGTTTGGGAACCTCTGGTTTAGTATAATAAATATAGAAAAGAATTGTTTACCTGTTTTTGTAAGTGAGTCAATTTACTTCTACTAAACAGGATTCCAACCATATGCTCTTTTAGATCATTACTCTCTTCAATAAGTTCACCTTCAGAGGAGCGGAAATTTGCTGGTTCTTCTTTCTCCCCAGTAATGAGTTTTCCAAAAACCTGAATTTGAAAATTAAATTAAATTTTAAAGATTTATTTGAATTTAATAAAGAGTGTACAATCTTTAGTGGTAGAGAGTGCCACAAAAATGGAGGTAATTAAATTATAGTCTACACATTTGTACTGGCAAATCATTAGTCAGCTTATGTAAGTTATCGAGTGATAGCTCTTTAACCCTTTCCTTGCGCAAAGCCACTATAGTGGCTTTGCACAAGGAAAGGGTAAATAATTCTAACTAGGAATGGAGATCTTGTTACAGGTAATTTTTGGCTAGTCCAATGCAGAAAACTATGTGAAACCTCTGTATGCTCTTGTGGCCTTCTTCCCTCCCTTTTGTTTCTGTGAAAATCACAGAATCAACTCAACATCCATAGCCTGAAGATACATATAATTTAATTTAATGTGCACCACTAGTTACACATTTGTCCTACTTTATGCTCCTAGTTTATGCTTTTATAGTCTCAGACTTTTGTTGCTGGAACTACTTGTTCTACCCATCATTAATTACTCTACATGTTATCATACTCACCTAATTCTAACTTTCTTGCCACCAATGTCTGTCACTCTGGATAGAAAGGAAAGACATTTTTTGTTAATTTTGTATGTTCAAGGATTTTGAGCATTACTGAAGTCTATCTTTCCATTTTTAATCTGTTCTTCTTTGTACATAAAAACTGTAATTACTAGTTTGAGAAGGATGTTATATTTCTCTCTTGAGTGTTGAGAAAGGAAAAGTAATGTGACTAATTTAATTATCTTAAAAGCAGTACTAATGTTGTTATAATAGGTATTTATGGTAACTGGACGGATATAGAGACATTGCCACCACTCTAAACCAATGAATTATAGAAAAACCAACTTGATTTTTGAAGGGACAGCCACATTTAAAATTCCTTATGTCACCTTGGATATTTAGAATAGTGGCAATCAGCATATAGCTAGCTGCTCATCTTGATTAGTACTTGTGACACAAAATAGATATAAAGAAAAAAGAATTAAGTTTAAAGAATGAGAAAATGTAATTTGTTATATCAGAAAGGAAAAAGGACTAACCTGAGAGGTAATCAGCCTAAACACACGAAGGGTTTCTGCTTCTGTATTCCTTTGTTGAATTGCTGACGCAGAAAATTGTCTTTTCAGTTTGACAGACTCACCTTCTAGGCGGCCAAGTACTCTGACTTGCCTAATTCTCATTGAGTTATCGCCACCTTTTAGTTCTAGCCTAATCACTGAATGATTACTCTCTGAAAACATTTTAAAAATTGCTTGGGTTACTTGGTATTTTTTAAAGGTCTTTATGTAGTAAAAGGATGTTACTTTTTAGTTATCGTATTGTTGCGAAAATTAAATGGCTCTACTATTCAAGGCGTCATTGGAGAGTGCGGAGGGGTTCAAAGAAGTGCCGCTAATTTGTCGCTAATTGGTGGAAGGCACTAGTCCCTTCCAGACCTTCTTGGAAGAGTCTCGGTCTCATCCTGCTTCTCTATTTAAGCCTGTACAGCTCGAATTAGTGGAGCCGGCAGAATCTAATTAGGGCCCGCCGTGCCTATCTTCCTGGAACTTCTGGACCTTTCCTTGGCTAGCCCCTTCTACAGGCATTTATAAGAGACCCTGCCAGTACCTCAGTTCAGTTGACGCTCGACGGTCTTCGAGGGATGTTCAGCGCTACAGTGCGACTTAGTGCAGTGCGGTAAAGTGTTTTTATAAGAAGAACAGTGTTGTGCCGTGACTGTAAGTAACAGTTTAGTGCCGTGTATAAGACAGTGCAGTGCCGCGAAGTAAAGGACAGTGACCTTGAATGAATTATTGGACTGTGTAATTGAAGAACAGTGACACTATCAGTGTAATACTGTGAATAATAATAATTTACCAAGAGTATTGTGTATTGTGAAATAAATTGTGCAGTGATAAACTGTGAAACTTGTGTGTGTTTAATTTTGCAATCCAAAAGAACTCTTATTAACAACGTTTCATTACTGGTTTTGTAATAAAATGTAACAGTATATTTCACATGGGAGCATATAATTTAACTACAATGGTAGGTATGCTAGTTATATTAAGAAGTTGAAATTCCTGTAGTACAAGTAATTTTTAAGTTAAAAAAAGAGACAAAGGTTCAGAGGCAACAATAATCTGTTACTGCACTGCTACTTGCAGGAGTAATTTGGGGTAAAATAGTCCAAGGTAAAAGTAACAGTGTCTTTCAAAAGTAATTATTTCATGTAGCCAGGTGTACAATATGTACTATAAGATAATTTAAACTGTTCAAAAACCTGTTTAAGTTTTGTTTGCCATAATAATTTTTAGATTTTGGTAATAATTCAAGCAAAAATGTTAAATTGCCTCAGACTATTATTTACTGTTCCGAGCTTGTTACAATTTTGAAATGTTACCTATAGAAGAAATGCTAGTTATGCATTTAGAATATATATAAAAATGTGATAATAAATTTATAACTAATAAAAAAAATATTGTTGAAATAATTAATTGTATAGTTTTTTTTTGTTTTTTTTTTAAATATTTATTCGTTTATTTGCAACAACATATGTACATATTAAAAGCAAATGATGTGAATGATTATAACAATTGGCTTGATTATTCACTTGAGGTGGGAAGTTGTCCATTGACAATATCCACATTGGAGGGAACATTGGCTGGTACTATTGTACATGGAGGTATTCTGAGCACTACACAAGGAGATCTCTTGGCCACTTACACTTCAGTCGTCGTCTTGGGTTTTCTGGAATATGGGTAGATGAAAGTGATTCGACTAGAGGATTAGGATGTGCGGGAAGGAGAGAGTGGAATTTCTGATATCGGGATTTTGCGAGGGCATGGACAAAAGGAATGTTGAGGTCGTTATGGAGAGTTAAATTGGATACATAAAATGGGGAATCTGTAATTTTGCGAAGTATTCTGAATTGGAGGGTTTGGATTTTGTAGGAATTTGAAGGTTTAGTGGAACCCCAAAGTTCAAGTCCGTATGTCCATATTGGTCTGAGTACTGTCGTATAAATCAGTCGTTTGTTGCATAGTGATAGTTTAGCCCCCCCCCCCTGTGGTACACCTGCCAGCTGGGGGAATAAGGATGAGACTGAGGAACCAAATGAAACTTGGAAATGTCTGTCGGAAAGATATGATTTGAGGATGAGGTAGTATGTGAATGGGAGTGTATTTTATAGCTTGGACAATAAACCTTGGTGCCACACCTTATCAAAAGCTTGGGATATGTCAAGGAAGACTCCAGTGTAATACTTCTTGTTTTCAAATGAGGAGGCGATAAAATCAACTATTCTGTGGCATTGCTGGACTGTGGAATGGGAATGACGGAAACCAAATTGATGGGGAGGAAGTATGGGGTCGAGGAGGGGATGATACAGGCATTTAAGGATGAGTTTTTCAAGGATCTTTCCCATTATGGGAAGAAGAGCGATTGGACGATAAGAAGAAGGGAGTTGTGTCGGTTTTTTAGGTTTAGGGATCATATGGATGACGGAGAATTTCCAGAGTAGAGGGAAATAGGTTGTTCTGAGGACAGCATTATAGATGTAAGTGAGAAAGAGGACTGCTTTTTTCGGGAGATTTTTGAGGATGCAAGGGGTAATTACGTCATAACCTGGTGCCTTGTAGGGAGGGAGTTTTTTAATGATATAAATACTTTTAGAGGGATTGAATGCAGGAGGAGGAATCGATAAAGGAAGAGGTATGTCCAGTTGATTGGCAACAAAGGAAGAATAGCAGGGGTCTTGGATATCGTCGTGAGGAGTAAACACCTTGGCCAAGTGATGACCAAATGTTGTTGCTACATCGTAATCAGACCTGGCCCAGGTGCCGTCCTCACGACGTATGGGAAGACGGGAGGATTTATAGGAGAGAAGGCGTTTGGTGGCTGTCCATAAGGAGTTGTCTGAAGTGTTAAGGTTCTTGGTGTATGAATGAAAACAATCATTGTAGTACTGTGTTAATTCTGTTTTGAGTTTTCTGGTTAGTTGGTTCAGCTTTGTCTTGTCAGAAGGATACCGAGTGTTTTTCCATATTCGTCGAGCTCGTCTTTTTTCTTGGAGTAGAGTTCGTAAATATGGTGGAAGGTATATCTCTTTTGGTATTGCGTTTGTCCGTGGTTTTGTTTGAGTCGAGTAATGAAGGGATTTTTGAATTGTAACTGTTATATGTTGTACTGCATCGTCTATCTCTGTTTCCGTTTTTAAAGAAATATTTAGGTCAAGATTCTTGTCAATGTATGTTTGAAAGGATTCCCAATCAACTGGTCCAGGTGTGAGGGACGGTTTGTCGGGAAATCGGAATAACTGGGAATTTGAGTTGAAAAGAAGAAGGACAGGACTATGATCGGATGAAAGGTCATCTAGTGTGAACGCTGATAAAGGGATGTGGGAAAGGCCTGAGGTAAAGAAATAGTCTAATATATCAGGGAATTAAGAACGGGAAGTGGGCCAGTAGGTGCAAGAAGAGGGAGTAAGGACGTTAGAGGAAATGGTCGAGAGGGCCTGGAGGAGAGCACGTCCTCGTGTGTTCGATGTTCTGCAGCCCCATTGACAGTTCCTGTTCCATCTGGATGATTAGTCCTGTAAGTTTTGAATCTGTCAATGTGAAATGTGTGTCGGCTCGTAAGATGTGTTTCAGTCAGAAGTGCAATGTCTATGTTTTTGTTTTGAAGAAGTGTTGTCAGTTCGTCTTTATGATTGCACAGTCCATTGGAGTTCCAAAGGAGGAAGGAGAGAGGTTGAGATTTTGGGAAAATCATAATTGAGGCTGAGAAAGTGGGATGTCACTAAGTTTATGAAGGAGTACAGTTAAGGGGAGGATCAGATTTTTTAGGTCATTTAGTATGGAGTGGAGGGAGGAAATTATATTTGAGAGGTCAGAGGAAGTCGAGCAGGAGTCAGGTGGAAGATATGAGGAGGGACTAGTAACAGACGCGTAAGTGGCTCTAACTCCTGGTTGGGAGGGCGTTACTGGCTGGTGAGTTTTTGGTCGGATTTGGTCTTGTTGAGGTTGGCGATGTTTTGAGTCCTGTGTAGGCTAGCGTTGTGGCTGTTGTGAAGTCTGGCGTTGTGGCTGCTGCGGAACCTGGCGTTGTGGCTGCTGCGAAGCCTGGAGTTGTGGCTGGTGTGAAGAATGGCGTACTGGCTGCAGCGAAGCCTGACGTAGTAGCTGCAGTGAAGCCTGGCGTAGTGGCTGCTGCGATGGCTGGTGTTTAGGTTGCTGTGATGGCAGTTGTGACTGCTGTGAAGGTTGGTGCTGAGATGACCTGGGCTGAGTAGTAATATGAGATGAGTCAGTGACGGGGGGATTGTAGTCAGGGTGTTGCTGTGGTGGCTCTAGGCCTATGATTCCCAAAGTGGTCTATATCGACCCCCAGGGGTCTATGACAACCTGCGAGGGGTCTACGTCAGCGAAAAAAAATGTTGGGGGTCCATGAAATGAAAATAGGGGTCTACGATAGTGGATCTCAACATACACTGATAGTACCTATTTACTTACATTAGTAATATAAAGACATATACATTATTTATAAAAGTACCTATGAAGTAAAAAATGTATTATATATGTTTATAAAATTGTGCAAGTTGTAGTATGCAGGCATTCGCTTTGTGGTCGCAATACATTTTGAACTTGTAAAAACCTGCACATAATGATATACCAGTATAATCTTGTTACAAGCATACGTGCTTTGCGAACTTGCACTGACTTCTTCAATTCGTCACTCTATAAATACGAATGTGGTAACATACCAGAGACATCCCGTATTATGGAATATAGCGAGGAAATTTTTAATTTCCTTTCCATCGTCATATCTAGTGGAAAGGGGGTTCAGCGTTGTTACCAATCTCCTAACGAAAAAAAGAAACAGACTGGACATCATTAGCTGAGGAGATTTAAGATTAAACCTTATAAAATTGACACCAAATGTTGATAATTTATTATTAAAGCATCAGGTTCATCCTTCTCACTAAAGCATTTACTTATTGCATAGTTTATTTTATGTTACATATATTTTATTTAACAGACACAAAATTTTATTTTGAGTAGTTTTAATTTAAATTCAATTAATAAATGTATAAAACTTAACTTTATGTTTTTTTACTTTAAGTTTTTAACACTAAACTTCACTACAGTTAGAAATTTACAAAAAATCAATATCAGGTAAGTAGGGGGTCTACCCAAAACCGAAAAACATGGTAAGGGGTCTACTACACAAAAAAGTTTGGGAACCTCTGCTCTAGGCTCTTGTTCCGAATGATGGATTGACAGCGCTGTTTAACAGTTCTTTGTAGACCATGCATCCATGGTAATTGGCAGGGTGATCAGCGCCACAATGAATACATTTAGCTGGCTCGTCTCGGGTTTTTTTTTGTACAATTGGTGGTAAGGTGTGGGCCAGCGCATTTGACGCAAACTGGACTGAGCTCGCAGAAGTTCTTGGAATGATTATAGCCTTGACAACAGTGACAATGTATTAATTCTTTTTGTTTGTGTGGCTCTTCTATGACTACGCTTGTATATAGTAGTTTTGTGAGGGAAAAAATGTCGCTATTATTGAGGACAGGTTCCAAGTCAATAAAATATAGAGGTAGTGGGGTTCTTGTTCTGGGGTGTCTAACGTTACAGACTGACTTGACTTCAAATCCGAGTTCCTCTAAATCCATTTTGATTTCTTCTTTCGGCGTTGATGGATGAAGATGACGGATGACCACTCGGAAGGCCTTTTCATCTTTTAATTGGTACGTATAGAATTGAAGGGTTGTGGTCCTTAGATAAGTAATTATTTTTCTATATGCTTCAGATGTGACAGGCTTGATTGTGGTATTATTGATGTGTGCACGACATGTGAACTGAGTTTCGCCCACTATGGAGCTGAGGTGTTTACAAAATTCTAAGTAGTTAGGGATATTTTTAACGTGTATTGGAGGAGGATGATTTGATGGGTCTTTAGGTTCTTCCATTTCCTGGTCTGAGGGTGCATCACTAGGGACAATGACGTCAAATTTGTTTTTTGAAATGATGTTTGTTGTTTGGCTTACGTGCTTTTTTGGAAATGGCTGCCTAAATGTAGCACAAGATGAAGTGCTGGGGGCTATGGACTGATAAGATGGGCTTCTTTGAAGAGTGGTTTTTTTCTTTTCCGGTGAGTCGTTGGCGGTCGAATTCTTTTGAGAATTGTTCCCCGCGGAGCGGGGTCGTTTCTCAGTTCCATTTTTCTTCTTGGGCATATATTTTTTTTTTAAGAAAAAAAAAAAAAAAGAAAAAAAAACTAGATTGAGGCGTGGATGCGAACCTTAGTACTGTGATTACTAGGCGACAGCTCTATTGCCTCAGCTATGGAGGCTATTGATAAGAGCTGCTCTATGCGGGGTTGTCTATCTCCTAATAGCAAGGAGCAGAGAAAGAGTGGGCCTAAGAGCAGGACAATACTCGATAGCCCCCACCTCTCCCCAAGGCAGAGGCAAGGGCTTAGATAACTGAGAAAAAACACGTTAAAAACTCACAGTTTTCTGGATTGTGGCTCCATAGAATTTCTTCAAAATGCACATACACACTGTTTGTTGTTATGATCAACACTATGACAAATTTGAATGCTTGAAACGGCCTTAAACTAAGTCAACAAAAGGATTTACACAGAGCTGAAATAATAGAACTGTCTCCTGCAATGGCTGCTACGCGACTCAATTGTATAGTTAAAGAAAAAAATATATATATATATGTATATAGTACAGATATTGTGAAGTTGAAAAATTATAGTGATATCATCATTGTAAAGTATTTTTCATTAAATTATGCTTTCTTAAAATTATATATGTAAATTATTTTAGAGTTCATTGAATTATATTACTATTAATTCTTTATTTTCAAAATACACAGTACTTTACCTAAAATTGAACAACTTATCCAGCCCGTTGCTCGACTCTCTACTTCCACACTTCTTAATTTGAATAGCTCATCCACATTAGGGCCAGACTGAAAGGTAACACTTGACACTTTGTTCTATACAAAAAAAAAGGAGTATTAATTTTCGATAATAAATGTATTAATTTTAATTGCATAAGTATTCAAACTATTATAAATGCATATTTCCTTCACAACCAGTGAAGGAATATGACCTGTTATTTTTTTATTAAGGGGGCTACTTCAGTTGCAGCTTTTTAATTCATTCTCCAATTATTCATTACACAATGATACTTTTATATAACGTTTATATAACGAAATAGAATTTCAATTTTTAGATGTTTATTTGAAATTATATTAACATGTGACATTTTTAATGTAGAGCCTAAGCAATTGAGAAGTAACTTAAATTAAAAAATATAGATTCCAGTTAAGTATGTCATATACAGAGAGATCTAGGGCCTGTACACTTCCGCCAAAGAGTATGACATGTCCCACTTCATGAGCTGTTGTGCTGCACAGTTAGCTTACTTAATCTTATCCTTTAATTAGATTAAACTAAAGATATTTGGAGGGTTGGTTTGGAGAAGAAAATTTGTTGTAATATATGCTGTACCACTGTAGATTATGGCTAAGAAGCCGAAATGTTAAAAAATTCTAATAAAATAAAATTTGAGACTAAAAATGGCTTCATTATAAAACTACCCATAAAAATTAATGAATTTTGGCTGAGAATGCCAAAAGCACCAAAGGGAAAAATGGCATGGCGACAACTTGTTCTTCCATCAAAAACGGTGTACGGCAGGCAATAGTCCTTCAATGGCTGTTGTTTCAAAAAATAATTATTATTACAGAGTTTAAATAATATACAAGTCATAAAATTTGGCTAGCTAATCGCATAACCAACAGTTAAAATATTTCCTATCCTTTGACTAATTGTGTATAATATTTACTAAAGTAAAAAGTGAATATTTACCCCTAAATCTCGACAGTTGTCGATATGAATATATACAATTGAAGGAATAGCAGCAGGGGGACAGGTAATTGTGAGACTTTTGGTTTTATTTCTATCTTCATCTCCAGACTCCCAGAAAGTTTCTGTGGAATTATCTGTGAGACTCCCAACCATAGCTTGCCGTGAGGATGCTTTAATTTCTATCATACTTGTCAAATCGCTTAATGCCTCAACATAACTTGCCATCTAAAAATAAAGACCATTTGAAAAGAAATTTATAACACAAGGTATTATAATTAATGTTATAATAAATACAAAGATCTTCAACCCAAGATTTTTGATTTACCTGTGATATTGATGATAAATGGCTTTCTTGCATACTTATGGTTTCATCTTGTTCTTCTTCAGAACGAGAAAGTATTTTACTTATATTGCTGAATACATGGCTCCTAGAAGGAAATAAGATTATAGTTATTTTAGGTTATGAAGATTTTCATATGCTTCAGAAATTGTATCACTTGGCTGAAGACTGAATCTTTTGCAAAAAGTGAATTACATTAAATAGTTCAACTATAAAAAACAAATATTTTTTTTTTAATTTGTGAATTTTCACTTTACAGTTACTATATCTAATTTGATCTACAGATTACCACCCTTTTCTAGTGTAAATAGAACTAAGGATTTTATTCAGATACTTCAATAAATAACTTCCTATTGTCCAAGTGGAAATTGAACAAAAGATTCTAGGTTTATCAAGTGTATGTCCCAACCAATATCTTAACTCAAATGAGTAACCTGAGATCCATAATTATAGAGAGTCTTGACCCTTTCCTTGCGCAAAGCCACTATAGTGGCTTTGGGCAAGGAAAGGGTTAAGGAAAAGAAAAGTGAACTTTAAAACTGGTTCTTTTGGTGACTATTTTGAATATTTTGCAAACTAGGATTGGCTTCATTACTGAAAACCCAAATTAAAGAACATTGATAAACATTGAATTCAACAAAACCTTGAAAGATACATCAACAAAGCCATTTATGGTAAATTGGAGATCACTTTAGTCACACGTGTGAAGGCATTGACCTTAATACACAAGTAAAACATTAAATGCTTTGGGTATAGTTGTGGGTTAGATTCTAAAATTGATATAAAGATTGACTTATCAAATAAAAAAAAATAGCATAAAGTGGTCATTACATTAAAATAGTAAATTGAAATGAAGTTGAATAATAAAAAGAACTAAATCTCATTATGTTAATAAAATAAATTTATTATAGTGAAAACACATTTTTATTCCTTTTTCAGTTAATTCAGAAGTTTGTGGACGCCCAATATCCTTAGTTATTACCTCTGCAGTAATTTCTTATTCCTTAGGCACATGTGATAGACATGTATGAGATATATATTAAAACCAATTGTTCATTAGCTCCAAAAAGTGTTGTAATAGATATAAACTTAGTTACCTGTGGAGGAAACTGTGATCTGCTTGTGTAAAATTAATACCCCAGCATCGCACAGCCATTTGCTGAAGAGATGAACCCATAGGAAGGAGAAGCATTAGGTCTGCTATAGACTGTAAGAGGGAATGAAATGTTGAAGGCAGAGGATGAACTGCTTCCCCGGCTAGGCCCATATCATTCAATGGGTGCTCACAAACACCCCTTAAGTCCTGAAAATGTACAGACACTTACTATTAGATTGTATGTAAAATGCTAGTATCATATTTTAATAAATAGTGAAACAATAAAATAATGCATGCCTCCAGTAACTTTCACTTTTTTATTTTTAGAATAGTTTTTCACCTTGTAATTAAAATTAGAGGAGAGGCAGTAGCATTCCAGTTGCAGGCACCCGAGATTTGTTTCAAAATATGGTAAAAATTGTTTATCTTTTAATATTTTATCATTTAAAGGGTTGACTCCATTTTTTATAAAGCAACAAGGGCAAGGTTTAGGACCTAGAATAATATTCAGGACACAAAATTGTAAAAAATAAATTGAATTGTACTGAATATATAAGGGATCCCTCATAGTATAGCAGAGGTCAAAAAGTTTAATACTTTAAGAGAGAATGCCTAAATTGTATTGAGTACATAAAACAGATCAATAAAAAAATATGCTCGCTTAAATAATGCAGTAGTAAAACCTTGGGGGTCTTAAGTAGTAGGGGGTAGAATGGTACTTTGTAAGGTCATAAACCTACATATAGCAATGCACATGGTGCGCTTACTTGAGATATCAATCAGCAGAAATGAGAAACCTCTTGGACTAACACAAATTCCCCTTCTGTTTAAAAAAAATAGCTTTTAGTACTGTATGAGCAGACACAATTCAAATCACAAATTGGGAGGGGCGGGGGAATAGCTTAAAAGCAAAAAATAAATGGGGTGATTTCTGGAAAACTAAATCAAACTTTCAATAATCTCATTGATTCAAACTCTTAGTGTGTGAACTTTCATTATAATTTAAAAATAATAGTGAACTTTCATTATGAAAAGGGCTCAGGTTAGCCATGTGAGTTAAAGTGTTGACCTTAATCTCACATGGTAAACCTAGATTGGCGAGTTCGATTCTCGCCTGGGCAAAGGAAATTATTTAGTGACGGAATACATTAAATAACATCCTAAGTCCTACCCTGGCTAGAAAAGGGTGGTAACCTGTCCCGATTAGCCTAAGTTGCAAAAAGTGGACGTTAATAAATAATAATAATCATTATGAAAAGAGGAAAACAAAAATATTTTTTTTTTATAATCACCTTCCATTCAAAATTCCATAAATGATGATCCGTAATATTAAAAAAAAAAATGGGTAAATTTTACGACTGAAAAGCACTTACATGATCTTCTTTCCTGGGTTCACCTTCTTCTTTAGGTTGTTCAGGATCGATTTCTGATGAGGATGGAATGGGAGTTAAAGCAGCAACAAACCACCAAAGTAAATCATGAAGACATGTTGCCTGAGTAACGGTGTGCAGTAGCCAATCCAAAGCCTGTTTATAATCATAAACAAATAACGAGATAAAAACAAAAAAATTGATTTTTTTCCCTCATTGGTAAAATTACACAAACAACACAAAAAATAGACAGAAAAGAAAATATTAAATTTATAGGGTATTGATTAAATTTAGAAGAAAGCAATCTTGAACAGAAAGAGAAGAAATATACAGACCTGCATTCCATACACCCTGCAGGTTGCCTTTCTGAGAGCCTGCTTCATTGCTAAGTGGAGACTTGGAAGGTTATGTTGCTGGAGCAGGAAAATCATTACTGGACGAGATAACAGATCCACAGTAGATCTTTCAGTCTCAGAACTAACTATAGCTGACTGACTCATACTAGGTACTAATTTTTGAAGAGCTGCTGATGGATAGCAAAGCAGCGACGAACCAGTTTCTGAAACAATTTTCAGGTATTTTTCCCACTCTGTTTAAAATGTAATAAATCAAGTAATAAATATTCAATATAAAGCATAGATGGACTTACGTGTCATGATAACTCTTCCTTCACCTTCTTTTTTACTCCAGGGTACACCATTTGTTCCCATTGAAACTGATCGGTGAAATAATCTACCTTTTCCACTTTCACTATCACTATCACTAGCTGGTCCTTCAGACACTGGCTGCAAATGAAATACCGAGTTATTTATAGTACAAAAATCTAACTGATTGGTAGCTTAAGTTGAGGGCATACTAACTCGAGAGGCTGAGGTACTATCTGAATCTTTTCTCCTCAAAACCACCTAGAAACAAAAACTAATTAGAAGAAAAATCAAGTTATAATACTAAACAGCTTAATCAATTATCTTAAAAGAGATTTCATACAAAAATCATATTATGTGATCTAAGGAGTTAAGGAGGAACTACAGGTACAGGACAAACAGAAAACAGTGTCAAAGAATCTAAAAATTTAAAAAGAAATAATAAACTACTTTGTTCCTTTAAAAATATTGAAAAATACCAGTAAGTAATGGGATAAATTATTTTTTAGGGGCCACTTCTAGTTTGAGCAACATAAATTAATAATTGCCAATGAACTAAAAAAAAAAACATGAGAATCGCAGTTGGAATTTGTTTACAGTTAGAGTAAAAACATTTTGGTCAAAACGTTGTACCCAAAAATGTTTTGAGGTACAACAATGAGTGACTTCATTACTAAGGCTTTTATCTGTCCCAGGGACCACCAAACCCAAATTAATATTCACAATGGAAATTAAAAAGGTGTTGTGAAATAGTACTGATCATATTGCCTTCTCTGTGCCCTATTCATGAAACACATTTAAATCTACTTCTTTAGTTATCAAGCTCTTGAGAAAACTGATTTATTTTATTATATTAAAGATGTAAGTTGAAAATATAATTTAAATGAGTAAAAGTGATTTGCATTTTGATTCATATGCATTATTTCTAGCAGTCTTTGCCTTCAGAGCCTTTATCCGAACCTGAGT
Organism: Riptortus pedestris; assembly: GCA_019009955.1. Taxonomy (NCBI): domain Eukaryota; kingdom Metazoa; phylum Arthropoda; class Insecta; order Hemiptera; family Alydidae; genus Riptortus; species Riptortus pedestris. Next base: position 125,031,324 of record CM032229.1, on the reverse strand, counting down.
ATTTACTAATTTACAGGCGCAATTCTAAAGTATCAGGACACAACCAGGTCAACATGTTCTACAAGCAACCAATCTCATATAAGTTTGTTCCAGAAGGATGTTCTGCCAATTGTGAGCATTATTCAGAACAGCAGGAATGAATGTATGACGCTTTGGATTGGTAGAAACCCAGTTTCAGTAATTAGGAAGAATGCTTGCATGAGCAAGACAATGACCAGCCACACACCTCGTTCCACACAAAGCAAAAACCTGCAGAAATGGGTGCCATTGAAATAGTATAATATATCATTAGCATACCTGCCATTATAGGCTGTCAAAAATATATTCAGACATAGCAGTAGGCACACCCATATACTCATTTCTTTCTAGTAGTTAGAATAAATTAATTTCAAATCTGTAATACAAATCTTTAAAATCATGAATTTCTTTGAAAATTATTAAAACTGATAAATGTTACAAGAAGAGGAAGAAGTAAGAATTATTATCTGTTAGTTGATATATATAAATCAAAATAATTAACTACAATATAAATATATATTAAAATAAAATACTGACTTCATCATGAGGAAAATGAATGTCATCTTTAAATGATGTTGGATTAACACCAAGCGAAAGTAGACATTGAAATGGCCCTGGAGGTGGAAAGCTGGAATTCATATCAGGTGGTGATTCTTTTTGAGAGCCCATTCTTTTCGGAGATCCACTGGAAAGTTCAAGTAGAAACATGGCATTGTTTTTCATAATGAGATGAGTTTCCATTACGCTTGGAGCTGAAAAAAAAGAAGAATAATTAAATAATTTTTTTGTAAGAAATACGTTTATTACACATACTGGAGCATGCAAGCCAGGAGGCTTGATTTTGAATAACAGAAAGTGCAATACATTTTTCTCTTCAAATTAAATAAAATAATAATTATTTACTTATGTTGCATTATGTAATTGACATCAATAAAATTTAGGAATATTAATGATTATATTATATAAAGTTATAATATTTAAATAAATTACATTAAACTTCTGGGAGAGGTTACTCTGAATAAATTAAGAAGTTCTCAACTCCATTAGCAAATAAAAGGAGGAATAATTCAATTCCAAACAACTTTTTAATAAATACTGACTTGCAAGTGTTGATGCGGGGGATGGCATCTTAGCCTGAGGTGGAATAGTAGCAGCTTTTTTCCTACTAGGTTTCTTAGAAGGAAGTGCTGATTGCTTTTTGGCTCTCAAATATTTTTCCCTGCAAGCATCACACAACAAGTACCAGGAGCTTCCACCAACTCCTCCATCACCACAGTTTCCAGCCCAGCCCACACAGAAATTTCCTCCTGAATTATAACCTTTACCACCAGCATGTCCACCACAACCTTGCAGAATAAGGTATCACTTAAGAACTGATGATAATTAATGTAATAAATAATGTTTGAGTAATGTCTTACCTGCATGTGCTTGTCTCATGTGGTACGTAACAGGATGGGGGAATATCCCGCCACATAACTCACAAGAGCCCATCCTTTCGCTGGCACGAGTGCTACTGCCCTTCCAGTCTTTCTTTTTCCTAGATAATCTTTTACCTTCTCCATTTTTACAGCTGGTAGAGGGAGCACATGGACTAGGGAGAATGTTGTTAACAGTAAATGCCTAAAAACATACAGTACGCATTAGGAGCTTAACAAGATAATGAGAAGCCTTTTATTTTTTTAATGTTCATAATTTTGTGATGGCTTTAGACTTGGGGTATCTGCCTAATTATGGTTTTGTCTGAAATTCTATTGAAATCAGTGCAGATGCATTTTGTTTTCATGTTTTAGCTCATTCTAAGAACAATTGTGTGAAAATTGAAATTCTTGTTGGTCTGTCTACCTGTGACTCATTCAAAATGATTCAAAGAATTTCAATGAAATTTTATATTTTAGAGTTACTTACCCCAATTTACAACTTAGGTAGAATGAGAATTCGAATTTTAAACAAGGAGTGGGGGTTTACTTCAAAATAGATATCCATCAACATCTTCATTACTATTGATTTAATAAAAAAAAAGAAAGAAAAGAAAACAAAAAAAATGAGCTGATTTTTAGAATTTATTTTTCAGAAATAAAGCTTTTTTGATTTACAAATTCTAAAATTTTGAGTTCCAACTTCCAGTCATTTAATAGGAAATATTTTGAATATGCATTTAGGGGACAAAACTGTCGAAAAGTACTATCAGACTTCATACTAACATTTTACTGCCTCTAGAGGAGTGTGTTTTGTGTCTAAGAGAAATCAGTAAAGTGTGCTTAGAATATACATTTCAGCACTAAAGCATTGTTTCAAAATATGAATTTAAGAAATCTACTATTGATTTCTGTTGATTTGACATAAGAACACAGATTGGAATTTAGAATTCTTTTGCACATTAATATGGGAAATAGATATATTGTCTTGATGCATTGTTTTATACTTTACTAACAAGAGTAAGGATTTACTCTGAAGTCAAAGCATAAACTCATTTCAATGTATTATTAGTTTTATTAAAAAAATAGTGTGTCTTTAGGAAATTCAGAAGCAGGATGCTATAATAAACGTTAGTCGTGTAATGATGTTATTGAATAGATTTAGTTTATATATATTTTGGGGTATCTGAAGTATTAGTTCTTTATCTGTTATCTAGATGGCAGAATACTTCAGGAAAAATGAAATGTAATGCTGTTATAACATAGAATAGGTACTATGATTGTCCTTATAGTTGACAACTAATCCTCTTATTGAACCCAGCTCCTCAATTGTATGTAGAATATGTTTTTCAGTATTAATAAGTTATTTTACTGCTTATAATTCAAATTATTATTTTCCATTTCTCAAACCACCTCGTACTTAAACATGTCAAATGATAATGCCTGAACAGAAAATCTTAACACTCTGACAAATCCTGAACATAATAGATCACTATTTTATTTAGTTCTATCAATTTTCACTTGAAATATTACTTCTTTAAAAAATTGTTATAATTTTTATGTTATGAATAATAATAATTTGTAACTGGAAATAGACTACATGATAGCTGAAGTGTTATAAAGAACTGGACATATTAATTGTTGGATCTTATTGAAGTTGCCCTTCACACTCTGCGATCTCAACTGTGATATCTCAAGTTTTACAGCAGATTTATGTAATTGAAACTAGAGGAAAAGGACAAACTTTGTTTATAATTACTCTTCTTTGTGTTGGAATACCTTAATCATTCAAATGAGCATTTTACTTTGAACCACCAAGTGTTATTAAATCCTATTCACTAATAGGTTTGAACAGTATAAAACAAGTAAGACGCAATGAAATCTATTACACACTCAACCAATTACCATACATACATATACAACATAATTTTAACACTGTTTCCATAAGACTACAATGTTCACATCCTGATCTAAAAGAGAAAAGTGTAATTTTCTCATAGCAATATAATTAGCATTTCTCATAGCAGCAAATTACAATTCTGTAAAGACACTTGGTATGTGTCCACATTGACACTCCAGGCTGACTTCGAAGAAAATGGGTTTGTACAAGATTAATATAAGAATGCTAATAGAAGAGTTCTGCCAAGTGCTGAAACTTCCTGTGCAAAAAGTCTTAGCTGAGTAATTTTTACATATTATAATTCAACTGACTAATCTCCACCAGATTAATATTGTTGCTGATTTGACAAAACCCAGACCCTTTATTTTCTATTGCTGTTACAAACACAAAACATCCCTTAGTCCATCCCTCTGAAGCAATACTATTTCTCCCATTTACCAGTGCCCCAAAAGATATTGGACAAAGAACTTTGTTGCAAAACATATTAAAGTCTAATGTAAATAGATCTCTAAAACAGAATTTCTAAGAAACATTAGCTGGTCTTCTTGATCAATAGGATTCCATGAAGTTACAGTTTGCAAATATTTACTAATAAAATAGTCGTCACAAAGAAATAAATCAAAACAATATGATACATTCATCTAATTTTAACATGAACAAATAACATTACCTGCAAACATGTAATGGTAAGTTGCTCCCAGAGATAAACAAGACACTTCAGAGCAGGAGGTAAAATAGTGACAGTGTGCTCCTGTTCAGTTTTTCCTTCTTCTCTAACTTCTTCTCGAATAACATTCTGTTTACTCCTATGGCGATTTGCATTGGCATTAGCTGCTGAACGAGTAAGTGTTTCAAGAGTAGAAGGTTTGATGTGCAAATGAGATGCCATAGAAACCTCAAGGGAATGCCTTTGATCAGCAGTTCGAACTCTGAAAAATTACTAAGAATTATCGAGAATCGAGTCAATAAAAATTCTATTATTTTCAAATGAACGCCCACTATCTCATTCTAGCTATGGTGGGACTAGGTCAACTTCTATAATTAAAATTATTTTCAAATTTCAATACTTGTTGCCAACCTTTCACTATGTAAACCTTTTAGCACCATCAATCTGGAAGCTACAGTAGCAAGTCTTAACGAAACAACAGCCATGAATATTATATCATATTTAGAACATTACTCTTCTTAAGTATGGAATAAGCAGTTACATTTCTACTGTGCGGTGTCTCTACTTGTAATGATAAGAGTCTAGAGTGTATGATTTTAGGTTCTGCAATAAGTATGCATAAAACTGTCAGGATTATCACTAGGATGATATAATTCAGGAAGGTTTGTTTCTTCATGGAACAGTATAATGATTTTGTAAGAAAACCAGTAGAAGAGGTCAGACTTCTCAATGGAACAAAAATTACATGTAATTGAGGACAAGTTAGGAACAGAGTGGAAAACCAGGGACCAGTGTAAAAATTTCTTACATTCTTCGACCAGTAGCCTATCTGTAGTCAAACACATTTTATTTCTCAAGAGTGTAACTATGGAGAAGTAAATTATGTAACTTCAGGTCAACTTTATAAAAAGGTAGAATTTCAAAAATGAATTTCATAATGTTTGATTTCCAGAATCAAATTCATATTTTATTAACATTGGTGTCTGTGTTCTTTACAACATTCTACCTGATTGTTCTACCCGAACAATTTGTTTCAAATATTTCTTTTTTTTTAAATCGGTGATTTGCCTTGAACAATCACAGCAATATCTTGGAAACACTGAATTAGAGCAAATCAAAGGCACGTCATTTTAGGACAGAATCTGGAATGCCATTAGGACAAAAGTTTAATTTAAGCTAGAAGAATTTAACTTGATTTTTTTTTGGAGACACATTGAATGAGCCCAGAAATAACCAGGGACCCCGTAAGGGCTACTGGCGCCTGTGTGCACAAAAGGATTTTGGCGCCCCTTAAGGCATTTTGAATTATCTTTTTTGTAGGGTAGATAGGTGCTTGAAATAAAGCAAAGAACTGAACTTTAAAAGTCATATTTATTTGTAGACTAAAATATCAAAATAAATAAACAGAATAAAATCTAAATTTTTTTATTGGGCCCTTGGTTTTGGCGCCCCAAAGAATGGTGCCCGTGTGCATTGCACACTTTTCACATATTGTAGCGGGGGCCCTGGAAATAACTGTCAGAAAGTCCTACAAGACTAAAGTTGGAGTTACATTGTTTTTTATTGATCAAATAGCTTTACCAGCCTTTCATATTTAATCAAATAATCATTAGAATATACTTTGTTTTCAGGAAATACCTTTACTAAAGTAAATGCCTATTTATAAGATTTTAACAAATACCACATACATTTCCAGTAAAAGGATCCAGTAAGAGCAATAATGGTACACAAACCTGTCAGTATGACGAGTCACAACAAGAGCACCTTGTTTAGGAAGTGTAGGATGAAATTTTAAAAAGCTAGCACATGCCATAGCATCATGAACTAATCCTTCATGCCACAAAAATGCAGCGAAAGTAGCTCTAATACTTTCAGCTACTGATGGACTCATGGCTTCTTTAACTCCTCTAAAAACAATGAACACAAAAGCTAATTTAGTAAAGGTAGAAATAAATCATTCAATTTATCACATTTTGACTATTTTACAATACAAATGATTTAATTATGACTAAATTAAATTATAAAGAACAAACATATTAATAAATAATATTTTATTATTATCATTTATTAACGCCCACTTTTTGCTACAATGGTTAATTGGGACGGGTTATCTACAAGTTACCACCCTTTTCTAGCCAGGGTGGGATTAAGGATTAATATTTTAAAAAATTCTAACTGATTTTTTAACTACTAAACTGATCTTTAAATTATTATTTGATCTATTATTATGTTTTTACAATTGGTTTAAGATTGAAGTCAAAATAGTTCTTCTAGAAAGTTACACTGAAGGCCAATGTACCACATGACCTGATTATAAATGAAAAAACAAAACAACTAATAGCCTTTGGAAGGTAAAACATGCTATCGATATTTTCTAATTCTGATTTTATTTTGTAAGTAAATATTGAAGACAAATGAAATTAAATACTCTTTACTAATTTTCTTAAAAGAGTATTATTCAAAAAAAAAAAAAAAAAGAAAAAGAAAAAGAAAGTTGGTAATGAGGAAAGAACAAAAATTTCATTTTCTCAAGAAATGTGAGATATCATGGTATTCTCACGGCTACCACAACAGATGAATAGAAAAATCCATCATGCAAGGGTATACTAAGCAGATTTACAGGAGGAAACAGGAATTACAATGTTTGCTCGACATAAGATACTCGACTAAGGGACGTAAAGTGAAAATAGGATGTGTAGAAGGAGTTAAAAAAGACTGGAACCAAAAAAATACAATTTACTTAGTTAAAATTCAAATTAGACAAAACATGCATATAACAATATTAATAGAAAATTAAAATTCTAAAAGACTGGTTATATAATTTTTTTTTTAAATTCGCCTCATAGTAAATGAGATATTTCAAACTTTCAATTATTCCTCCCTCCATATAATTTAATATAATCTTTAGTTTCCATAAAACGGTGAAATGTGGGGGTTTAATGAAGGTTGAAAACAAAAATTTCAAAAATCTCTGTTAATATTCATTATAGAGACAAAATGTATATAATAATATTTATAGGACATTCAATTTTCAATTAAAATTGGCTGAATAAAATTTTTCAATTAGTACAATAATAAAAAACAGATATTTTGAAATTCCCACCTCCCCCTGTCCTCTTACAAAAAATCTGCTAAAAAGAGAACATTTCCAAATTAACAATAATTGCAATAGTTTTATTTTGTAGACAAAAACCCAGAAATGATGGCAATACTTCAAGGAAGCAAACTGAATAGTAATAATATAATTGGGCTAAAATATTTATTCCATTCACAATACTTTTTAATGGTTATAAAACAAACATTTCGAACACACAAATTACTGTTCAAAATACATAAAAAGACCGGTAAAAAAATTAATTTGTCTTAAAAATACAAACCTGTGCTCCCTATGACCCCTCTGTGATCCTGCCTGAAGTGGACCGGGTGACATAGATCTTTTTGAACTCCCTCTTCCTTTGCGACTGGATTTAGGAGACTCTTCTCTACTACTGGCTCCAATACTAAAATGACTCTTCACACCATCTGGTGATGTTTGCGTTCCAGCTTGCGCCATTGATTTAGAGCTTGAATCACTTTCCTAAGGACAAGATACATTTATATTATTCAATTTTTTTTTTAATTTAATGTTTACAATAAGTATGAAAATAGTTAAATGATCATAATCCCAAATTATTATTTTAAACTTAATTTTCTTAAAACAAATTATTGAAAACTGTAAATTTGTATCATAGTTTATCATTTAACCAAAGATAACTTTATTATTTTAAGATAGATCCAGATGTTGCTTTAGCATAAAGCATTGGTTGCGTTAAATATTTTTTTATTATTATTATTTATTTTTTTTTTGAGATGAGTCAACTGAAACCAAATGTATCACATTTTTTTTTTTTTAATTAAAGAAATACTACTTCACTAGATGAATACAAATATTTATTAATGTACCGGTTCTTTATTCTTTCTTGGGGTTGATGGAGTACTGTGTAAAGAACAGCTACCACTAGGGCTGGGTGTAAGGTCACGAGTAAGGCTACTGACTAATGCACTTGTGTCACTCTGTGTTGATCCTCTTCTTTGAGATACACTTTCAACTCCACAGACTAAACAATGTTTATAAACGACAATATAGTAATTAAATATTAAATGAAGGCAACAGCAAGTTGAATCTAATTTTTTGTAAAAAATGTATGTTATTTTCCTACAAACAGTTCATTTTAATAAACATTATATTAAACTTAAACTTCTAGAAGCTATTAATTCTAAGCCCATAATTTATTATTTATTAGGTGTTATTAGTAAAATGAAATCTGAAACACTCATAAGGTACAATAGAAGTTTCTATTTTATGCAGAAAAACAATAGAGCAAGAATTTTTCAGAAACACTTTGAAGTAAATAGACTCTTTGAAAATGGACATAGAATTTATTTATTTATTTAATTTATCTGAAAGTTTTACCTTAAAGGTATAACTATAATTAAAATAGCCATAAAATGGAAGAATATTAGGTTGATATGCCATTCCCTTCAATACATAACAAGGGCTTACATGACAATATTATTCATATTTAATGAGAAAAGTAGTGTTTATTGTTGTGTGTTTGACCTATGCAGAGAAAGTAATAAACACATGTGGCTCCATTTTTTTTAAACTTTATATATTATTAAAAAATATATAAATAAAATATAAATTTATATTTGCAGTGTCTGATGAATTAAGCAGATTTCTCTTGCAGGACTGGCTTATAGATGACATAATTTCACATTCTATTCCCTGCACATATAAATAGAAATAACTACACTTTTGTATAAACCCCACTCCTCCTGGCATGATTCTTAGCCATTAATAAACTTGAACTTCAGTTTTTACATGAAACACTATTGAAATCGGTAATGCTTGTATAAAACAATTGTCGCCACCAGAGTAAACATATATATATATATATATATATATATATTGATAAGAGTTGTTCACCCTTAACATTTTTTTTTTAATTTTTGGACGAAAATTTTTGTTTTTATTTTTTTATAATGTGGCATTAAAAAATACATACAACCCTAAATTTTTACTTTTTTATCACCAACCCCAATTTTTTTATAGCCATTTTAGTAATTTAATCATTATCATCCCGCTCAATAACTGATCAATTATAGTGTTTTTAACTGTACTTCGATTAACTCTCATATTAACTATTAATTATTACTATTTTATTCATATTAATAAAATTATTAATTTTAAGTGTATTTGGCATGATTAGTTCAGTTAATCAAGTTTTAGTTAAACAAGTGATTTACATAACCTTAAAAGTACTCAACATGTGTCACAAGCTCCAACCAACAACGGCTTTAATTAATATTTGATATGTAATTTTAAGAAATAAACTATAGTAACTTAAAAATAATACTGTTTGGCGTTTGTTATTTTTATATTCTCTTATTGTTCATAGCGCACCATGCCTATTTCAAGCATATACCACATACTTACACACTTATAATAAGTAAGTTTACTTTTTGTCTACACTAGAATTTATCTAGAAACTAGAAATAATTTATAAGGCAAAACAACGTTTGCCGGGTTATCTTATATATATATATATATATATATATATATATATATAAAAGAATGAGGTACAGAAAATAAAAAAGGGAGAGAAAATGAACTACCTTGTAGATTTATAGGTAATATTCTCTGTTGTTGCACTTTGTAAATGTCTAAACCATGAATGAATAATTACATAGTCCAAGTTGTGTATTTTTATGAGTGTATTTTAGAAAAAAAAATTCTTTTTTCTTTTATTATTTAAAAAAATCTTGTAAATTTTTAATTTATTTTGCTAATATTCTAAATAAACATACATTGTTTAATATATATATATATATATATGGATTTGAAGGTCCTTCTTCAAAAAATGAGTTTTTTATTCAAACTCATATTAATATCCACTTTCAGGGTATTTTATGATGGGAATGCATTCCATTCAAATTAATATATTACCTGAAAGAAATTTTGAAAAACGTAGTTGATTTGCCAACAAAGGAAATCTGCTAAAATGATTTAATAAGTTGCTGGAATGAACCAAATGTTAAAACATACCTACTCAGACAGATTATATTTATTACCATATTTTATAACATAATTCTTTTATTAATATGACTAGATTAATAATGTAAAAATTATTTGTAGGTGGATAGTGCCTTTAACTATCACACATCTTCAGAGTGGTAGCGATGTACTAACCAGTGATTATAAACTACAATCGAGTCGTTAGTATTCAATTGTACTGAAGAAGAGTTAATGACCTGAAACTGCTATGATCTAATAAGTCTTTTGTTGAGGGATTTACATTCATTATTAAAATTAATATCCTCTTCATAAACCACTAGAAACACTTTTTGGAAGAGTGAAGTTACACTTTTTGGAAGCGCTGTGGTTCTTAGCTAAAGATGTTCTAATATAACAACCTAATTTCAAATAATAAGGGTTATATACCAGCAGGCGATAACCCAACACTTCTAGGAGAACCGTAAGCTAAAGGGCTGCTGCTGACACTGTCCTGAGCTAGTCCACTGCTATTTTTAGTACCTACAAATAATAACTTTGAATAAGACTCTTTTATTAGACTTAAAATTAAATAAGATTTTCAAGACTTATTAATTTGGCGAAAAATGAGCTATGAAACAAAGTAAATTTATTAATGATTATTTTCATTAAAAAATTATTAAAAACACATTAATTAATTGTAATTCCAGAATTAATTTTGGTAATTGAGAACATGCTAAAAGAAAAAATCTACAAATGATGGCCTAGAAAAACTGATCCCAATTAGCCCTAGTTTTATCAAATGGAAGTAAATTAAAAAAAAAAATTGAATTTATTCAGAAGGAAGAAACTTTTTAAAGTGGGAAGTTGTGATCTAACCAATTTATAAATAAAATATACATTTCTTCTTCATTTTCATTAAAATTTAATAGGCATTTCCATTAGCTAAATGAATTGTCTAATAATGCAGTATTTTCATGGAATGGTGAAAATTATTTTATTTATTAAACGGATGTACACTATTTCAATAATAAATAATTTTGTCATAATCTCTCTTCAATGAGCTTCATTAAAAAACAGAAAGCAAGATTACAACATGAAAACAGAATACTGTTGATATTTATAGTTTTTTTTTTCATAAGAGCTTTACTTGTGTGTCTTTCCCTTTCATACTTCTTTTCTTTTTTTTTTTCTAAAGATATCTAGGCATTTGAGAACGGAAAGAAAAGGAAATGGTGCTTACAAATCATCAAACGCAGACAGACTATGGAATATTTCATCAGGTTTTTGACTCTCCATTGTTATTAATATTGATAGAAGGAACAATACTTTTTTCCAATATTTCAATTTTGATACGAAGTACTATGTTATATTAATATATATTTAATTTAAAATTCAATATTTTTAATTTACTAATTGTTCATGCTTAATCTAGAAATAAAAAAAAAATACTATAATAAAAATGATCAGGAATGTAGTTTTCAGATTCTTATGTAGTAGGTAGTAGGGTGGAGAGAAGTAAATGTAACCACATTTTGACCTGAAATTTCCCAACTTGTTATTTTAGTTATAATTCTGAAATAAATTGGCCTAATTGCCTTTACAACCTTGTAATTTTTTTTTAATTTCTTTCAAAATCTTTTGTCTTAAATTGCACTTGCCCCAATTTTCAATGAATTTAGACTCCATAAATCATTATCTCAAATTTTATTCAAGATTCAAACTTTTTTGTGGGCCTCTCCTTGCAGTATGTGAAATACAGAAAACATGCTAAATTAATAACAATAATTTTGGTTTAGAAGAAGAGTCCGTTTTAATAGAACTTAGCTCTAGAGCATTGGAGATGGTGTATGTATTCCCGAAAGTACATTTTTTCTAAGAAAGGATAGTTTTTGAGAGGAGGTCTTGGACATTTTTTAATTTAATCCTAAAAATTATTTCATTATTTATTGCAGAACATTTGATATGATGCAATATTGTTCTTAAATGAACATCCGCACACAAAATACAAGAATCAATTAAGCAACACCTATAAAAAAAATATTAAAAAAATAACTAAGTACACAAAAAATACGAATTTGTAGCATCCAAAAAAGAATTATGAAAATTCACAAGAGTAAAATTTAAAAGAGGAACAGCAAATTTTTTAAAAAAAGAAGAAAAATAAATAAGTTAAAATATTTTGCACATTGGGAATAAAAACAAAAATTGCATAATTACTATATTTTTTAATACAAATACATAATCTTAATATGTTGGAATATTATTTTTGTGAATGGATTATCTTTCATCAATAGTTGTGTAAGTCATACAGTATGTTTAGTATTTATGTCGATGACGTTTGGTATGTATTCAAAAAAGTGGACAGTCAGGTGAACATTGCAGCCCAGAAAAATTGGTTTTCATTTTCTTTCTATCAAATATGATTGTCTCCAATTTAATGTGAAGTTGTGTTAATGCAACATTGTCTTGTCATGTAATTTTTTCGAAAGGCCATGCTCCTACCCCATATTTAATTTCCCACAATTTGCTGAATGTATGGGGGGTGGTTTTGATTATTATATTTTTGGTAATATTAAACAATTCATGTACAGCCATAGTGTCGATGTTAAAAGTTGTTTTCTTTGAATAATATTTTGCATGTGTGTAAACTAATATACACTATGTCTTTGAACCCGGATACTCATAACATAGTAATTTTTAGATGTATCAATCTGTAAATATGTATAAAGATTTGTATAATTAATGGATGTGTGCTATACAATTTTTTTCAGAGAGAGTAAGTAACTAAATGAGTCCATGGAAAGTATAACATTCCCATTCTTGTTTGTATGATTATCTTAGAAAGCAATATTACATGTGATTATACAGAATCATGGTAGACTAATTCAGTAATTTAATGCATATACAGTTTGTTTATGATGGTGGCTGTGCCTATTCCATTTCAATTTTGGATCCGTTCATGTATATTTTTTAATTATTTAAAACTGATTTGAATGTTGATTGATCAAATAGCAATGAAAGGCCACCACATTCTGTGCATGTAATCACTCATAGAATGGAAATAAAGCCTTATTTTTAACCATTAAAATTTGTAACCTCTTCATATCAGGATCAGGTATTGCTTTAACATAGAAAGGAACAAATAAACATATGTGATGAGTAAATAAAGCGTGTTCAAAGTATAATAAGCCCTGACTAGACTAATCCTGTGGTTCCACTTACCTCCACTTCACCCTAATAACACTATTTAAAATAAAATAATCTGTTCTGTATGTAAAATAAAATAATTTCAATATTTTAATAATAACTTACAACCATTTCATTGCAATAAATACTTTTTTTGTAAAGAGTATAAACAGACAATTATATAGTAGATTCCAAACAATAAGAAAACCACAATTTGTAAGCTTTAGGAAAGTGGTCTTCATGCAGATACAATGGATGATCATTCCTTCAAAATAAGGGTTATCTAAGTAAAGAATGTAACAACACAGGAAGTAGAAAGAAAAATTTCACAAACAACAAACATGCAGTAGAAGAAGTGTTTTCATTTTATGGTCTTAATATTAAATATCAAACAATTTAAGAACCTAAATAATTGTACTATTAGGTAACAGATACAAGCAAAGGGAAGTATGTCCATTCCACTTGAGAAGGGTGAATTTGCTGTATCTATGGTGTTCGTCATCCTAGACAATTATAATTGACCAAAGGAGATACAAAGCTTTCATTCATAAACAAAAATATGAAGAATATAAATGTAACAAAAAGACGGGAAATTTGCATCAAGCACAGGGCAATGAAATAATACCTTGACTTCGCTGGCGGCCTTGAAAAGCTAAAAAATGAAGAAATCTATGATCACCTAACACAATCATGCTACTTGCAATCATGAATAAATAATAATTAATGTAAGACACCTTATAAACTAATTGGAGTAATGGCAATGCTTCTTTCAAACTGCAAAACCATGCACACATAATGAAGACAGAACCTGTTTTTAATTACTTTCTTTAAATAAACTTTGAATTAAGACGTTTCCAGTCATTTTTGACCAGTTAGAGTCTAATGATCTTTTTAACGTTTCTCTTTTTTTTCCCCTGAGGATTATAAACAAGATCCATTTTGAGTTTGCATTGAAACTGAATTTGCTACATTAAATTAGATAGCTGTATTTTATTTTATTAGGAAAATAAAATACAGTCCTTTGCAATATCTATTCAAAAGTAAACAATCAAGGACTCAAACCTCCATCTTCGTGCTATGTTACAAAATAACAATATAATAATAAAAAAAAAGAGAGAGATTAAAACACTGAGAGCTGAATTACTGAAAAAAATAGACTAAGACCTGCATATTTTTATTGTACTTATATTCAATTAATCAATAGAAAAGCTGATTATGTTAAAGTATATATAGGGGCTCAGGTTAGCCATGCGAGTTAAAGCGTTGAACTTTATCTCACATGGTAAACCTAGAGTGGTGAGTTCGATTCTTGCCTGGGCAAAGGAAATTATTTAGTGACGAAATTCATTAAATAACGTCCTAAAATCCCACCCTGGCTAGAAAAGGGTGGTAACCTGTAGATAACCCGTCCCGATTAGCCTAAGTTGCAAAAAGTGGACGTTAATAAATAATAATAATAATAAAGTATATATGTATGAATATTAAAAAAATTGTATTAAATGTATGAATATTAAAAATTATGTATGAGTATTAAAAATTTGTGAAAATCCAAGGTTGGGATTCTTTACTTCCAACCTGCAAAGGGTATAAATTTAATTAATAAAATTTGGTATATTTAAATAACTTTCCTCAAGGAAATAGGCAGTAGTGTTCATTCAAATTAAAACATTTTCTAAATATTTGCATGTGTTGTGCTATCATCTATTATCTATCTAATTATAGATTGATTGAGAGATTACTCTCTACTACTAGCTTAAGTTAATGGGTTATGATGGTTTAAACAGCAGTAGAAGTGAATTCTTTCTTTATAACCATTCCTGCCCTGTTCTATTCTCCTCCTCATAATATATGGCCTTTTGAATGTAGTAAAAATAATTGTGTTCAGGTTAGCAAAAACATGTTTATTTATATAGAACCATATTCCTTCTATGATAATTCATTTAATACACAGATCCTGTGAGATGGATGATACTATTATATTTATTATGGCCAATGGGTCTTCCAAATTGAGTTGATTACAGACTTAAATAATTGTCTGATATTTTTTAATATTATTACTCTGAAACATTACATAGGGAGGCATCCTAGAGTCTTTTGAAAACATTAAATAAATACTGTGAAGGACTGGACTTATTTTATTCTCAAACATAAATTAAGTTCGTCATTCTATGTATTCACCAATTCCGTTTATTGAACTACTCTGACAAATATAATTTTTTTAAATGTGTGAATATTGCCTGTACTACAATAAGTATGCATTAACCACGTAATGTGTCGCTAACAATTGATGATAATGCTAAACATAAATAACCTGGAATTGGAAGGGGACTTGATGATGATGTCCTGGATGGAGGGAGTGGACTGGAACTCCTTGAAGCTCTTCGAGGAGTGTCTGGAGGAGTTGCGCCATTTCCATTGGCACGGCTTTCACCAATTGCTTTCACTAACTCTTTTACAGATACTCCTAGCAGCTCTGGAGGAATATCCCTGCATGAAACATCAATGCATGTCTTTTAAAAGAACAATTTCTGATATACTTAAATGCCTTCCACTAAAGGCTAATTGCCTTAGTTAATAAATGAAAAAAAATTTGAGGTACACTACCAATGTGCAATAAATACAAAAAAAAAACCAAAAACATTTGTTCACTATTTAAAAGTATTATGAGGATGCTAGGCACTCATTGGGTATCGGGAGGTCATCCATTTAAAGACGATTATTAAATCATAATTAAAAAGAAATTATTTAAAACAACACTTCCAGAATTTATAAGTGACAAACTGGTTAATGAAAGGTCAATCATTATTTACAGATAAAATATTTACTGGTTCAAAACCACGTATCGCTATTATATGGTGGTTCATACTTAGTCTTGGGCTAGGTTATCTTAGTCATTCTGTTTCTTTTGTTATCAGAAAATGAGTGATCGTTTATTAACACCACTTGCGATCATTTAGTATTACACCACTTGGACAGCTAGCTACCTTGCAGAATTTATGTGGCAGACGATGGTCAGGGACGACCACTTTATGCAGCTAGTCCGTGACATCGTCCAGTTTTTGGCAAAGTAATTTATAATTACATTTGGTTATTCAAGTAAATTCTAGAAGTTTTATTTTAAATAATAAAGAGTTTTTTTCTTTTAATATGATTTAATAATCATCTTTAAATGGGTGGTCTCTTGATAACTGATAAATACCGAATGCCATATACTTTACATTTGGAAATATAGTTTCTTTCTATTCTAGCACTAATTTTTGGGTGAACTTCATTCATATCTCTACTCTGCAGTGTTTCATTAGGACATTAGATCTTAAGACTATTTTTTTAGCCAATTGCGTCATAATGCTGTGGGAATTAATGGACAGGTAAGCATTGGAAAATGAAGGTTATTAATTATTCTAGTACAAAATTAGTACTTGTTTATTTGTGTGTTTGACACAAATGAAATAAATATATAATATATTGCTGCTTCAGATACTCTTAAAACAGAGTTAGTAGTCAGACCTGGACCAAGCCTGGGTCTATCTCAACATTCGGGGCAATTACCCAAAAAATAAATAAAAACAAATGGAGTGATTCTATGAAAATACAGATATATAGGTACATAGACATTAAAGTAAACCTGAAGAAAAATAATTTTGAAAGGTACCTTAATTACCTGCGTTGATTCAGAACTGCAAGTATGGAATCTAAATGGATGAACAGCTTACATGCACCACTGGCATGTAACAACCATGCACTGACAATAACAAGTTCAGTCATGGCAATGTGAATTGCATAATTTTTATATATATATATATATATATATATATATATATATATATATAGAGAGAGAGAGAGAGAGAGAGAGAGAGAGAGAGAGAGAGAGAGAGAGAGAGAGAGAGAGAGAGAGAGTGAGTGAGTGAGAGAAGCTTCAAAGCTATTAGTTATAAATCAATCAAATGAAATCTGCCTGTTTATAAACTTACTTTGATGAATGTGTCCTGGGTGTTTTGCCTTCTTCTGATTTTAAACATTTTGTGACAGCAGGTGACTTTGGAGACTCTTTGAACACTGATCTGGATTCTTCTTTCATACTCCCTGCTGTGGAAAGAAATAAAAAAAATCAATGTTTAATAATAAAGGTTAATTATACCTTTACATGAGTTTTGAATATGTGGAAAACATGCTGACTCAAATTTAAGATCTGATGAGTTTCTTTTATATAAATTTAGCTTAGCATGCACGATGGATACCAATAAATGCATAATGTGGTTAGTAATTTTTTATCATAATTAAATTAACTAATTTATTGGTAAGGAATAACAATATCTGACAAGTCTAAGTGGGCATTGAATTGCCAGTACAGACTAGTAGGCACAATTTTTATTTGGCACACTACCATACTTCATATGTAACCATTTCATGTAAATCTAAAGTCTGAAGGGGAATCTACTAAGTAAATGTCTAAAGGTCTAATTAAAATGACAGAGATTGAACTATATCATAAATAATGTATTTACTTTTGGGAGTTACCCAGATAAGAACAATGCCACTGTCACCGTCTTTGCCTGTTAATCAAACCGTGAAAGATTCCTCCATTCTAGCCCCCAAAGATACATAAGTCTATCTTCAAGCCATCCTAGCCTGAGTTTTCTTCACTTCCTAATACTTTTGAGTAATCATAAAACTCTGTTAGGAACTGACCGTATTCCATTATTTCCGTATGACACAACCTAACCTTATATCCTGAATTGTTATATGGTTTTTTGTTTTATCTCGCAATTACTTACTTTCTTCCTGATGACGAGAGGTCAAAACTCCATTAAAGAAAAATTATTTGACTTCATAATTTTGTACAGTGTCTGCATTCTAATTCGTGAAGTGAATTTATAAAAACATTACTTCACATTGCAATCATAGCCTTCATGTCATACGACATGACAAAATCATTGTTAAAATACACTAGACAGACGTTTTTTGATATGTACTTTTTACTATTTTTGGATCTTTTTTTTTTTGTCTAAGAAGTTAGCTTTTATCTCTAAAATCTGTTTCATAGTGTTAAGGGTTGTATGCTTCAGCACTGTGTTGCAGCATAGTTAGATCATAATTCAATTCCACTGATATAATGCTATGATTTTATTAGTATAAAATACAAAATACACAACATAATAACAAGCCATTGATACATCATGTCAGAAATCAATATTTCTTTGCCTTTTCAGTCACCCAATGAAATAATGACCAAAAGGTAGCATTAAAATGGTTGTGTTATCAGATTAAAGAAAGAAGTTAACAAGTTTTTAAGAGAACTACTTCATGAATCAGTCCTTAGTGAGGCTCCAGAAAAGATAATAATCAGAAAATGGTTCCCAACCATGTTTAGCAATCACTTCAGCAATAATTGGTTTGCCCACATATGGCCAAACAATAAACCATTTTAACTGTTTTCCATTTCAACAGTGAATTATCCTAGGTGTCCAGTATACTCGGTAGCAGTGGCCACTTTATTTTTTTGGTACCAATTCAATGTGAACAATGTCACTTTGATTCCACCAAATGGACATGATTCTATGGGTAAACACAATCCTTTTCATGGAGTGTTGTGTTTTTTATCAATGGTATAAGCCATTTTTTTTTCCTCTTTTCATGTTGAAAATGGCCAAGACAGATTACTAGCAACATACAAGCTACGGGATGAAGAAAACTAATTGAGTAATACAAAAAGTTTCACAAAGCAGTGTTGCCGACCAAATAAAGAGATGTATGACAATGCACAACAACCATATAAATTGGAAATTCCATTTACCAATCTTAAGCCAAAATTCTTGATAACCTTTTCTCTTCATTTTCAGCCAGTATTGAAACTACCTTGTTTTTTAATATACCCTGGGACTATATCATTAATTATATGTATCCTTGTTTTATGCTTTAATATTCTATAATCTACAGTAAATTCTGAACTAATAAATTAAATCATCTTTCTGTCACGATCAATATTTCTCGTTATACTTGTGAATAGTAGTAGTTTTGATAATATCATGAGAGTTTTGGTAATACTAAACCACTGGCAGTGTTATCTGATGTATAAAACATATTAAAAATTTATTTAAATAAAAATCAAGGAGGACTTCTTGAAACAGAATTTAGCGTTATTTTGTTGAAGAGCAATATGCATTAATACAAAAGATTGCATACAATGCTTTTTAAAGTGATTTATACTCTAAATGGGCTCTAAATGTTTTACAACCTCAAGTAGTGTACATGTAAAACATTGATAAGTACAGGAGGTAATTATTAGGCATATTTAATTCATACCTTGGTGAGAAGTAGATCCAAAAACGAAAGGCACAGGAGGAATTGGTCCTGAGGCTGGAAATAAGGGAAAAATTTCAGGGGCAGAATTACCAAAGTCAAACCCTTTTCTGTGCATTGGTGAACCGAATGCACCATCTTCATTCAACCCAAATTCCCCACCTAGGAAAATAAATAATAATATAATTCATATACCTATTTATTTAAATGGGACCAGTAACAAAAAGAATCAGCTTAAGACCCTCCAGTGATTCATAAGTAAAAGGAAAGAAATAAAAGGATAAAAGCAAAGAAAAAAAAAGGTAAGGACAAATATATATGAACATATGTACATATAAAATAAGTTTTAAAACGATTTGCCTTTAAAGCTTTTTTTCCCTATGAAATTCATAAAACTAAGGTAAATCTTGAAGTTACACATTGACATTCTGTGAATTTTTATTTGAGAATAGTGTAACATAATATTCATATGTTTTTCTTAGTCAATTTTCAAGAAGAGGATAAATACTTGTTCAAGTGAATGCGATGGTCTTGTTTATGTGAAATGAATTTTACTCTAATTAACAATTGCCTCGTGATTAACTTAAAATTGATGTCCGAGCCAAATATATGAGTAACTAAGCTGATCTGTTGTTTTCATTTTAAATTCATTTTTATCAGAAACTAAGAGACAACCACTTTCTTATTTATGGGCGAGTATTCAAAATGAGATACTGAGACAAACACAAGTGTTCTTAACTACATTTTTTGTAGTATACGGAGTATGCATATGTATACGTATGTATGTGTGTGTGTGTGTTTGCCTATATATATATATATATATATATATATATATATAAATACACATATACATATATTCTTATAATATAGCTCCCTTTCTTTTCCAGCATTCAGAAAAATGACTATTTTCTTGGTGATATTTTCTCCATCTTCAGGCTGAAACAAAAAGATAGTTTTTTTTTTTTCTCAGGCCAGAAAACAGAGGTCTTTGGACCTCAATGAATAAATCTTTCCTTGTCTCAGCTTGAAGAAGTGCTCCAAAAATATCTCCAAGAAAATAGCCATTTCATAGGACCCAAGGACCAGATAACTAGCTATATTATAAGGAGATAATGACCCAGTTAGGGAGTTTAAAACAGCATCAAGAATATATAAATAAATTTGATGGATAAATTTTGTATGAATTGGAGAATCATGAAAATTCTTGTTTATTGAGACGTTTTTACTATTATCTTTTGATCTAATCTAAAGCATATGAAGCTGAATAAGTATATTCATGATATCGGTAATTTAATAGTCACAACCCACAAACTCTTGAGAATAACTTACTTCTATCAGTATTGTCTGGCCTAAGATAAACTGTATTTCTGTCCATAGCTAAAGACCAGGCCTCACCATCCCAGTTGAAACAATATTTACTTAGTGTTTCCTTGTCAAGTTGAATCCATGTTCCATCGCCATTCTCAACCTTAAAAGGAAAAAAAAAACTAAATATTTCAACACAAAAATAATTTGAGTTTTAAGGGTTACAATGTGAAAAGTTATCATTACATGGTCTACAACAGTAACATAGTTTCCATGTCCAAGCATTCCAACTGGAGGAGCTTTAAGATTTGGATTACTTCGGACATTGTGTCCTGACGCTCCACACTTAACAACTTTATATCGAGCAGGCTTCTTACTTTTCCTATAAAGAAAAATGTTTCGTAAGTAAATGACATTTGTGATAAACAACAAATATCTACAAACTAAAAAACAAATAATGAAACTAACACTGGCTCAATAATGGGTGATTTTCGTAAATTTGGATCTTTAATCACATGCTCAAGAATTGATTTTGGTTCTTGGACAGGAAGAAGCAGTGTTTTACCAAGATGTTGATTGAATTGTAAGCACCAAGCCTCTGCGTAACTTCCTTCTGGACAATACTGCCGGATAGTATCTTGATTCAGCCTTAACCAAACTCCGTCATCATTGTGTATCTTAAAAGAACAACAGAATGACAATTAGAATAAAGATTCAGTTCTTTCATAAAAAAAAAATAAATAAATAAAAAAAAATAATATAATATTTATCTAATGTCCACTTTATGGAAATAACGATAATCGAAAGTGGTTACCTATGTGGTATCAAGCTAGCCAGAAAGGAATTTGGAATTTTATAAGATGAGTTCATTACAAAGTAAAATCTATGATCAATTGGAACATGACCCCATAACACAAAGTGAGCTAATTATGAATTTAGGAATTATTCAGAATCCTTTCCTTGAGACTAAGAAGGGTATAAGGAATCATTTTTCTGAATGGTTTTGATCTTATTGTAATGTGGCTTCAGTTAACTGCTAGCTCACCGCACACAGATAGTCAAAATCAGATACAGTCCTTGGGTTTTAAGCACCTTGCATAAGAGAGATCCAGACTATAAAGGCTAACTTAGTAATTTCTAAACTTAGTAAGTACAAAATTTAGTAGTTGTTAACTTATTAGTTCTAACTTACCTCATCTATGAATGCTATTGTCCCATTGACATGGACAACACCAATTTGCTCACTCTGCAATGATGGATGAGCTCGAACTCGAAGACCAGCACTATTTTTGGCAACAAATTTACGAAACTTATTTGGCTGGTGAGGTGTCTTCTTTACAACACTCTGTGAAGGTGGTGTTAGCCCCTGTGGTGGCTCCTTAACTTCTACTTTATATCCCTGTATACAATTTATGAACAATATTCGATATAAAATATGATACCACAGAAAATGAAATAATGTTACAACAAATCAAATTACTAAATTAAGAATATAAAAATTATTGCAATTACTAGTGCTTGGATTCTTTCATTCAAGGAGCCTATAAACTTCTTAAAATAAAATGAGGAGGTTAAATACAAAATAGGTTGTGTTACCCAAAGAAATCAAAAAGAATTAATAGATGTAGTACCGTTATAATTATATATTATAGTTATTTTATTATGTTGACAGGATTCAAAATAAATTTGGCAAGCTTTGCATTTGAGTAAATATTTTTTTTTAAAGCTTAGTTTCTTGAGTCAATATTTTCATTGTAAAAATTTAGTTTCAAAATGGATAGTGGTGATGGTAGTGAGTAACGTTGCAGAACTAGGGAGGAAGAAGGAAATGCAAATCAATAGGCAGTAGAAGGAAAATATTTTTTAAAAAAGGTAGGAATGATTCAAGAAATGTATTAGTTTTGCCAACAAGAAAACATAACATAATATTTTTAATTTGTAACAATGATGCCTAATGAAATTAAAAGAAAAAGGAAGGAGAAAAGGTATTGTCACTTGAAAAAATTTAAAATTCTTTTATGGACATTTTTGCACCTAATAAAACATTAAAAAAACAGTGAGTTGTAGTTTTCCCTTTTTACGTTTCTGTTAGTGTGCTTATCACTAAGAAATAAATCTATGAAGAAAATTTGGAAAAAGAGTCCAAACCCCTCGAGTCCTAAACCAGCATCATTGCACAGAAATTTAATTCCAAGATAATTTAGGTCTTCTGGAAATGCCTCGGTTTTTTCTACCAACATTTTGCAAGTCAATTTGCTAGCTTTCTCAGGATATCTTAACTAAAAAATGACATGGACCATGGATGTATGTGAGAAGATTAATGCAAAAAACACATTAGTGACCTCTCTATCCCCTTAAGTAGCCTGACAGACCAATAGTATGAGTATGCATACCTCAACTTCAGTTAATACAAAGAAAGAAATATAGATGTAATATATTTTTAAAAAATAAATAAAAAAGAATTGAAGAAGTCTATCACAAAACAGTCAAATATCGAACTGTTTATTTCCATAGGCGGCAAGTAAAAACTTGAATATTCCAAAGAAACGAAAATGTAAGTTAGCATTAACAGTAATATTTAAAGTAATCAATTTACATTACCTCATGCATTGGATAGCCATCTATAGTTGTCAAAATAGAGTACCACCCAATACTACCAGGTGTCCATGTTGCACTGTATGTACCATCACAATTAGGTCTCACCAGCATATTTTCACTTGAACGTTTAATAACGGGAGAAGTATACCTGAGCTCTTCAAATGAATAGTTTTCATAAGCCTGGGAATAAATAATTTATAGTTAAGTAAAGGCTGAACAAATGAATAATGTAGTTCAAAGATAGGTCATAACAGACATACCTTCATAATTGTAATAGCATAGTAGCACATTTTGTCTTTAACTGTTACTTCATAAGGAGTCCCTAGGGAAGGTTGAGCATGCCCTCCAAAAGTTAACTCATCAGGTTGAGAAACCCTCCGCATTTTTCTACTGTTTCCTATTTCTTTCTTGTCAATAGGAACTGCTTTCACTTCAATCTAAACAATATATTATATTGAATTATTTAATTCTTCTGTTTTATGTAATCCTGCATTTTTCCATGCTCCCTTAACGCTATTTTCTCTTAAAGGAAATCTGCTAAAAATTGTTGATGATTTTAACTACTAAAGAAGGAAAAAAAACACTTTATTAATTTATTCATTAAGAAGGGGATTACCAAAATATTGGATTGTTGGCCACTTAGCATAATAAATGTCGTTCTCTAGGATAATAAATAATTATAAAGAAATTATAAGTTTATTGCCAAAACATAATAAGAAAAATCATAAATAAGATCAAATAATTTAGGATAAGTGAAAAATACTAAATTAAAACACAAGTCAGTCAACTGCTTGTGTAAAATAAGCATATTTCCCACATGCGTAGGTGGGTTCGAAAATTCAATATCTATGATGTTATGACACACTGGTAATCTCATTTCACTATATATTCCCTATTTTTAACTACAAATTCCATTAGTTAAAGTGGGGGATTACTGAAGGCTGAGAACAAGAAACTACAAATAACTCGCTAAACATTTGAGTTATAAAAAAATGTACAAAGCAAAAATTGTAGAGCATCAATATTTTAACAAAATTGGCTCTAGGACATTTTTTGATCTGACTCATAACATCATAGATATCCAAGTTTCCGCGCTCTCTAGCGGTGTAGCATTTGCAGCAAAGGTGTCCAACATTTCCTACAATATTCTTGGCGTCTGGTACACTGCAAAGAGGTGCATAGTTTGATCCATTCACTGTCTCAACGAAACTATTTGTTACCTTTTAGTCAGCCTTTAACCCACTCCTTACCATTTTGTGTCAGGCCAGTCATCAGAAGATTTGTCTCGGAACATTTGGCAATTCTTTAATACATTTTCATGAGAAGTAAATTCTTTGAAGCTAATTCCAAATTTTGTACACAAAGCTCTTCATTATTTAACTAGATTATGCCTAAGGGAAATCACCTACTGAGGTCGTACTCATTACGTCGTCGTTTTCAAAAACTTTCCTTAAATTTCCACCGATCCTACCTAAGAGACGACGATGTCCGTTCAGAATTACACTAAAACATGTATATATATATATATATATATATATATATATATATATATATATATATATATATATATATATATTTGTCTGTTAATACTAGCGGTCGTAACTTTTTGTTTGATCGTTACCAAACTGGATATTTAATCGTTCTTTGTAAAAATAAAGATAAAGTTTGTTAACGGCAGAAATTGGACAGAGTGGAGGGGGGTTTAGGGGAATTTTGAAAATTCACAATATATCCGTTATTTTGCGTCGGATCGAAAATAGACCCAATCGTATTGCAATTGTAATGTCCTATAAATGTTGTTAAGAACATAGTGTTGCAAAAACTACGTGCCGTGTTTATATAAAGAACGGTTTAGTGCCATGTTTATGTAAAGAACAGTGTAGTGCCATGATTGTGTAAAGAGCAGTGCAGTGCCGTGTTCTTTGTAAAGATCAGAGCAGTGCTGTGTTCTGTGAGCTTCAGTGATCGTGAGTAATTATACTGTGCAATAAGAAGTGAAGTAGTGCATTGTCAAATAAATTGTTCAGTGATAAAAACTTTAAAGCTTGTGCATTGCAATCCAAAAGAACTCTAATAAACAACGTTTATTATTTTTGTAATAAACGTAACAATATTTTCTCCTTATTGAATATTAACTGAGATATTTCCATATTTTAGTTTTCGGACATTAAAATCTCCACCCCCACTTATGTCATATTAACAATAAGCAGTTATGTCATGAACTTTTATTTTATGAGATAAAGCCAAATACCGTCATGAATTAGACTTTTCATTCTAACTCCAAAATGTTTATTTGATCTATACCAGATCATAACTGTTATTGGCGGAATTCGGATCTGGAATAGTGGGGGTTTTTGGGGTTTCGAAAATTCAAAATATCTCCGTTATTAAGAGTCGGATCGTAAAATGTTATAGAACCAATCTTGTTAAACTATCGATGTTTTACAATTGTTGTTCTATGGATTATTTCGTAACTCAAATATTAAGCGAATTATTCGTACTTTCTTGTTTCTGCCTTCCGTAGCCCTTCTTTCTACTCATCGGGCTTTCACAAAGAAATAGAGAGGAGTATGTGGTGAGATGAGATAACAAGCGTGTTATTCCAGTACATTGGGAAATCTGATTAGTTTACGCAGCCCCTGCGTGACGGACTTTTGTGCTAGCCCACTCAGATTTTTCGCGGAGTATTTGACAAATCTTTTTTACATTCTTGTGAAAAGTGAATTCTTTGAAGCTAATTCCAAATCTTTTTGCACACAAAGCTGTTTCCTCTTTATTATTTAATATTGGATGGAAAAGATTGTCATCAATTTTTTAACCTTCTCTGCCTGATAGATATAGTGGTGCTTCCTATTGTCAATTAAGGTGACCTAAACCCCTGAATCGACGAGGCGAGTATAACATTGCAAGCATCTGTTTGCAAGAATATCTTTAACGTTTCTCTTTATAGCTAATTCAAGTATTACGTTACGACTATATTTAACCACCATTAGCTAAAACAACCTTTGTATTGGGAGTATTTTGTTCTAAAATATTTTGTAAACAGTAGTCCCAAATTCTCTTACCCTAAGATTGGGAACATGGACAGTGTCACCATATTGATCTTTGGTGAGGACAGTAAGCTGTGCAGGCCACCCACACCGCATTTCCTCCCTGGAGTATATGAGCTCACAGCGAGTTGGGTCCACGAACGACTCTGGTTGCAACCATCGAGAGAGCCTGCCGCCACTAGTTCCAGGGGCACAGGTAACAAGGTCTCGCAGAAATAGGCGCTCATTTGAATGACAGCTGGAACAAAGAAGAAAAAAAAGGTATTATTTTGTTACATTTTGTTAAGCTATTGTACAATCAAAATTTTCATTATGGCTTGCATATAGGTATAATTCAGACTCATAATTACAGCAACATAAAAATTAATATAGTTCAATTCTACACCACTTAGTTTGATCATTATGCTTCAACTACTCCACAGCTACATACACCGATCAATTTCGAAGGGTCGACGCTCAATATTTTGATGCTTGAATGAAACTGGATACTTTTAACACTTTAACATTAACGAATAAAAAAAGAACAATTATTCTTTTGTCTATTTTCTCGTTCCTGAAAAACTGTAGACTTCCCAAAATATAATATAATACTGGATATAAGTAGCAGTGGATAATCACCTGACATGCCTAGGGAGAAATTAAGTAATACTGCCATGGGCGGGGGTAGATAAAATTAATAAATCAGCAGACCTAAGCACTTGGTACTACCATGACTCATCCTTATGTTTCAAAATTTCAACTCAAGGGCTGGATTAAGAATGGCTGCCCCTAACCATTATCATGGATTCGTTAGGAATAATCAACCATCACATTAATATATAATTTTAAATTATTATTGTTTTTTTTTTAATTGTATATATATACGGGTGTATATATATATATATATATATATATATATATATATAACATACAATATAGCAATACCCGTCCGCGATCTAGAAGGTCTAGACCATTACACTTTGATGATCGCCGCTCATCTATAAAAGCTGCTAAGCTCGTCCTACAGTTAGTTTGTTCTCAGCTATTTTCAGTGATCATCGGTGCGTTCAGTGCAGCTTTAGTGAAGGGTTGTGTTTTAGTTGCAGTCCTGTAAAGTGTTTTTCTCTCAAGGAAAATCTGCTATCGAGGTTGTGCTCATGACGCGATTTCCGAAAAATAACTTCTAATGCACATCCAGGAGATGACGAAAATGAGGGTCGCTCAACATTGTGTGTGTGTATGTATATATACATGTCCATAATCTAAAGGCTACGACTTGCAGTTTCCTAGCTGTACTTTCGGAAGCTGCTTTTTTCATATTACTATGTATATTCACCGGAATCTATAAGATGTTTGATGTATTCAAAATAGAACTTTCTAGGCCCAAGAACCTAACCTTAAATATATTTGTAATGAAGCTTTGTGCCTTATGATATGCCCAAGATGTTTGCTCTCATTTAGAACTTCCATGTTGGATTCTTTCTTAGTCCAACTTGTAATAGTGATTCTACGCCAGATCCACATTTCCATTGTTTTCAATCTTTTATAATCCCTTTTGTGGAGAGTCCAACTTTCGTTACCATAAAGTAGTACACTCCATACGAAAAATTTGCAAACACCTTTCGATGCTGTATTCATAACGCAAATTTAGAAAAATTTCCTCAAATGTCCATTGATCTTACTTAATAGATTATGAAAATAAGGTTCTTTCAAAATTATATATATATATATATATATATATATATATATATATATATATATACATATACATATATGCGTCTGTTACCGCTCTACCGGAAAGATGAAATGGGGGGAGGGTTAGAGGGGACGGAGTTCAACACACACTTATCGAAAGAGTGTAAACACCAATTTTATTGTAAATTTAATTTTCTATAAATGTTGTTATATAGATATTTTCTCTGTCAATAATATTAACCGAGATATTTGGATTTTTTAGTTTTTAGCCTTCAGTCATCCCCACTCCTACTCCAGTCATATGATATAAGCTACTGTTATATCATGAACCACAGTATCCTTTTCAAGAGATCTTTATTATTCGGGATACAAGCAAATTCGTTGCGTGATAACGTCATTAATTAAGATTTTACGTTCTTGCTTTGAAGATGTTTATTTGATCTGCACCATATATTTAACAATATTTAACTGTTTCAGCCAACATTAAAGATCGTGGTAAATCAAATGAAGAGTTGGTTCCGCCAGTATAAATGATACTGTCGTCATACCTGTCGGTGAAGACCGTCGTCACTGGCTGATGGTCGAGTACAGCTGGCTAGCGCTTTCGATGCGATGGCACCATCTTCAAACCCGTCAAAAGTTGTACTGGGATAGTTGTCCGTTAGTCAGTTGCTTTTAAACGTCTGTTCACCGTTTTGAGTTATTTACGTTTTAGTCCGGGCCCCCGTACAGGGGATTCGCGGACTCCTCCAAGATCTTAATTAAAGAAAATTAATTAATTATTTTAAACTTTTATATAATGAAGACTATTAAAAGAGTATGAAACATTAACCTTTGGGTCATCAATATATCAAGGGCCAACACCTGCCACAGAGGATTGGTAGGAAGATCAAGTAGTAGTACAGTTTTGAGGAGACAAATTAGTTTCTTCTTTATAAAAAAAAGCTACTTAAATGCCTCGCGATGTTGAGTGAATACAGGTTTAAAACCTTATTACCATAAAAAAGGAAACGCCTTCTCCCAAATGATAACTAAATATTTGTATTTTGACTGTATTAATTACTACGTTGGTTGTAACAAAATATCCAATTTAGCAAAATGTAATCCGAACAGCGTCAGTTATACACATATACCGTTACTTACAGATATTAAGAAATTGTTTATAGTCATTAGAAGCGTGAGATGATTCTCACAATCAACTAATAATAAGGCGAACTCTCCTACTTAATTCTAATTGTGCTGAAATTATACCTGTCTTCATTCAATGTTGAAGGCATTGACGTTTTAAATTGAAAAACAGTTTTATTTTCCTACAGCTATATAAATAATGAATAAAATAATAAATCAATAAATTTTCTTAATAGCTTTAAGAAGAAAAAAATAACTTTGTAATGAGGACTTGCATTAAAAGTCCATCAGAGCCACGAAAAATAAGCGGATTTCCCACGCGCCGGAATGACACACTAGTCATCTCATCTTACCGTCTATTCTCTATTTCTCCCCTAGTAGCCTATATAAAGAAGAATGTAAGTTTAAGCTGGAAATGAGATGTAATTTACTCAGTTACTCAATGTGTAAATCAGACAAGTAGAGGTAAGGATTTACTAAAGACTAAAACAAAAAATAAATTAACTCAGTTAATATTCGAGTTTGATAAACGTCTATCGACTAATAGTTGTAACATTTAATATGCAACAATGTTGGTATAAGATATATGGAATTTTTAATTCTATCCCCACTAGCCCTCCTCCCCCTCCCTCGTCCTGGTCCGATTTCAGCCATAAAAAAATATGATCTTGTGTTCCATGAAACGGTTAAATATCGAGTATGGTATTGACCAAAAAATACATTTCTTTGCATGAATCTTACATAGTAGAGATCTGTTGAAAACAATATTTGGCACTTAAGCTTGGAATAAGACGTGCCATGATATATATAAATTAGTAGCTTAGTATATTCCAGATAGGAAAAACTTATAGAAGATCTATTATCAAAAATTAATTATACATAAAAATTAGATATGAAACTTTTTTTGATCATACCGATATTATTGAAGGTGAGTGTATTTGTTCGTTACTGTGCAGAGGTCACAGTTTTTACCTAGAGATCAGGATTTCAAATGTGTGAAATCGGGCCAGAGCAGAAATATAGAAAAGGGGAAACTTTAATAATTCTAAATATCTCAATTATTATGAATGTGATCGGAAAATCTATTTAACCAATCTTGTTGGTAATTCAATTGACTACAATTATTCTACTATATATTTTTCTGTAATCCGAAAATGAATGGTGTTTTTTTAAAGTTCTCAGTCGAAAGTATGCCTCCACTCCTAATTATATTACATAAACGATAAACAAATGGAATATTACAAAAAGTACAATTTTAAGCTAAAATACGACCTTCTTTTTTCAACGGAACCTTTCTATGTGAGATACTGGAATAAATGAGATATATGACGTCATCAATGCACTTTCATATAAAACTCAAATTTTCTTTTACCGATAACATAAACGATATTTAGCTATTTGATGTAAAATTAAAGGTTATGATTTGTAACAAATGGAATCTGAAAAGGAGGTTTGGCCAGTGTTCTAATACAGAACCATGCACGTACTCGCTATTATGCTTCGGACGAGGAAATTTTAAATTAATGATCATATTGGGAAAATCATGTACAACAATTGCTGTAGGTACTACAAATTGTTCAATATCTTGAGTTTTATCCAAGTTATGTTTATTCGTTTTCCTAGTTGACCTCCACTTCTACTCAAGCGATTTTCAATTAAATAAACTACATGACCAAACATATCGTGTTCAGCTTTAATTTCAAATCTTGTTTGATCAACTTTTCGTGCGCTATTTTTAGTAAGCTTCAGAAAAACAATGGAAACTAAAAAATTAATACTGTTAACGCAGAGAATTGAACCAGTTCCCTTAGTCTAAATGATGACCTTTTTTTCAAACAATGGAACCACATTATAGCACTATTCAACAATAGTAGCAATATATATATATATATATATATATATATATATATATATATATATATTTAATGTAGTGTCTGTTTATAGACCTCAAGATGAGAAAATATTCACCTAGTCTAAAGATTCTTTTATTAACATTGATCACAAGCCCCAAAAAGCAACCATATCATCCATACAGTTTGATATGTATGAATGTGTGTGTGTGTGTTTTATTTGTCAAGAGTGGCAAGAAAGAGTAGAAATAAAATAGGAAATTATTAGAGAATGCCTTAAGGAGGTTATTTCTATGAATAAACTCATCTTTCCACTGGTAAAGATCAATTTTGGAATTATTCATTTCAATTCTAAAGGTGTTAATTCAACAATTAGACCGAAAGGTTTTTGCGAATCAACAAGTGTTTAAAAACAGTAAAACCATTTTATCCGGCTTTGGGGGGGGGGAGTTGTGATTGTAAATAATAGCCAGGGGTTGTGAAGGTGGACCGTTATTGACCTGGGTCAATACAAGTTGACCAGAGCATGGGTGAGTCACCGCACTTGACTACCTGCTTCGAGTTTCCCCACCGGGCCTCTGCCTACGTGTTTATAATCCTGATAACACCAAGGTCCTTGTCCCATCCTGCCGCCAAACCAATAACCTCTTCATATAATATGACTTCCTTCACAACTATTAAAGAGCTAAGACTCCACAGACTATGTATGATTCAAGTTAAAACACACTATCAATATAAATATTTACATTTGTAGTTTATATCCTAGGTACTGGCTTTAGACTGTAACTTCGCTGTCTTCACCAGTGATGAAAACCTGCCCGTATTCAAGTTAAACCTGACGGACCAAATTTAGTAAAATTAATTCTTTCCAGCCTTTCATCACTTTCAATAATTAAATATGAATGATAAACTGAAAGAAATCCGCTAATATTCATTTAGCACCTACATGTTTTAATTGGTTTGACTAAACACGGTATTTTATATTTTTAGAGGAATATTGTGGCTAAACATATGGCGCTGTAGTAAGAAAATACAAAGTCGTTAACACTTCCTTTCCTATGAATCAATTCTACAAAAGTTGTAGAACAGAATATGTGTAAATATATTTATTAATAACATATATATATTCTATATTTCGAATAACAGTATAGGAAATATGATATTTTTGCCTTTTCGCTCCATGCCTAAACGGCTCACCCCTCAAGGATTTTTGAACTTATATCTATAAATTTTAATAAAATTCCGTCATTCAGGTCTCCGTTGATTAATCAGATTTTCCTCGTGCTGGAATCACGTGCTGATGCCATCCGAAACTCGATTTTCTATTTCTCCCGAGATAAAAAGTTCTTCACACAAGGGCTGCGTAAATTAAGCAGGTTTCCCATAACTGGGGGCGATACGGGTCTGACACCATCTACTACTACAGGAATTCCCCCTCCTCTAAGCCTCCCTTATTCCTGGGTAGAGTTCAGCCATTAACGAATTTGACCTTTAGTGTAGAATGAAACGATTAAATATCAAATATGGTAAAGATTAAATAAACATTTTGGAGGCAAGAATTACAATTTAATTCATGATGTCATCAAACAACATATTTGCATGTATCATCTGGTAAAGATGTGTTGAAAACAAGATTTAAAATTTAAGCTTGAAATAAGATGTTTCATAATATATTCTCTCATACTAAAAGTTGGGGTTCACTAAAGGCAGTAAATTAAAAAATGCAAAAATCATGGTTGATATTCAAGATAGAGAAAAAGTGTTATGTTTGAAATTTAAGTTAGAAATGAAGTGTGAGATAGCCCTGAGGAAGCTAGAAGCATGTCTAGCGAAACGTTGGCAACAAAAATGCAGACACGGTCAATACCCGAAGACCTTAACAGTATTAAATTCAATTAGTATTCCAATTGGCAAAAAAATGCATATAACAAAAATCGTAGAACATTAAAGGTTCAACAAAATTGACTATATAACATTTTTAGATTTGTCACAAAATGACAGAGATATTTTGACCAATTGGTAATGTGAAAAGAGTTGTCACACTTCGCTTTTAGATTTTTATGATAATCAAATATTGTGATATAGTTCTTTTAGAAACAACTTAAATGTGTAAACCATTTTTATTTATCACAGATTTATGATAAAATATGTTCTCAGATATATTCGATGCGACGATTGGAACAATGATATCGTATATACCTTTCAAGAGAAATTAAGTGCTGGTAAACATCATTTTTTATTTAATTTATATGTTACTTATTAGCGTCCAGTTTATAAAGCTATAGCTAAAGTTAATCGGGACGGGTTGCAGCAGTAACAGACAACTATATTATACACATTATATCAATATCCCCCTTAAGAAAATCTTCTAAAATCTTTTGAGTAAAATGTCCCTGAGAGGCTGCTTAAACTAAGTAGACTTTCCACGCTACTGATCTGATAGTATCTATTCTCAACATACGTAATATATATTTATTATTATCTTCGTTAAAATTGATTTATAGGTGAAATGTAAAGATCAAATTGTATTTAGAATTCATTTTCCGGTTCTAAAACGTCATTTAAATTTATGAGTTCCAATCTGTTTATCCCGTCTTCCGGTCACTAAATAGAATTTAACCTGAGTTTTAAGAAACTCAGAAGTTTCTTTCTTGTTGTAATACTCTATAAATATAAAGCCACTACACTTCTGACTTTTACACAAAACAATTACTAATAGGTTGTAGCTCAATTAAAGTGTACCTAAACAAATTTAAACTGACAAGCAACCTTTTATGCCCACGTAATTTTACTACACAAAATAAGTATACCCATCATCATACATGACTGTAGACCGCTATCTAACGAAAGATACTTTTGAAAAGAGTCAGCCATGAAAATAAGAAACTGATGGCCTGTAGAGCATAAAATCTTATTTTACAAGTGCATTAAAGCACCTAAAAAATTTGAAGAACTGCTGTACCAGAAGCTAAATTGTTGGAACAACTATTGCTTGTATACTATAAACAATATTGAATAATGTATTTTCATTCTTTCACCATTTCAAATTTTGCATAACAATATTCTTATTTACATATTAGAGTTCCGTTTATTTACTAATACATATATAAAAACAAAACAATTGAATAAAAGATATTTGTTATTAATCTATAAGTACATGAAATCAGCTATTGAGGTCGTACTCATGCCGCGATTTGAAAAATTCCCACAAATTTCCATCGATCCTACCAGTAAATGACGAAAATGAGGCCCGTTCAAAATTATATATAAATATCTATCTATTTCTATCTAACTACTTACCAATATATATATTTTCCTGTTACATCTCTAGCGGTCGCATTCTTGTTTGATCGTAACCAAAATCGATATATAAGAGTTTCTTGAAAACCAAAGGTTAAGTTCGTTAATGGCTGAAATTAAACGCCTCGAAGGGGAATTTAGAGGGGGAGAATTTCATCAATTTTAAATATCTTTGTTGTTATGCATCGGATCTAAAAATTGTATAGAATCAATCTTATTGCAAATATAATGTTCTATAAATGCTGTTCTATACATGTTTTCTCTATATCGAATATTAACCAAGATATTCACTTATTTTAGTTTTTGGCCATCAGTAAACTACCAATCCTACTCATGTCATATTAACTATAAGCTGTGCATGATATATATGAGCCACTTCATTTCAAGGTTGAATACCAAATATGGTTTTCATTGAACTATTATTTTGTGAGATGCATGCAAATACGTCACCAATTAAGATATTTAGTTATTTACTCGAAATTGTTGATTTGATCAATACCATACTTGATATTTAGCTGTTTCGGTCAGCACTAAATATCATATTTGTTATTGGCTGAATTCGGACCTGGAATAGAGGTGGTTTAGGGAGCTGGAGAATTAGAAATTTCAAAATGTCTCCGTTATTGTGAGTCAGACCATAAAGTTTTATAGAATCAATCTTGCTAAACTTTTGATTTCCTGCAATGGTTGCTCTATGCATTTTTTGTGAAACGAGTTATTCGTACTTTCTTGTTTTATGCCTTCAGTAACCTCCCCTTTTCCTTCTACTCATAGGTTTTTACATATAAGTAACGTGATGAGATCACAAGTGTGTTATACCAGCACATGGGGAATCTGCTTAGTTTATGAAGTCCCAGAGTGATGGACTTTCGTCATCGCCTAGCTAAAGAGTTGGACATTTATAGAAATGTTTCGAAGAGTCCAACCTCAATAGCTGATTTTTATTAATGTAGATGTGCTTTAGGAGAGTTTGATTGAGCGTGTGGAATATGGTATAAAGAGAGAAAGGAGTAAGGAGGTGTATACGGGAGGCATATCTGTGGGCGAGGGGGGAGTGTAGTGAGTGGTGGTGGGGGGAGACTGGTGGGGGGACGAGCAGCGGCAGACACGTCTAGTGTAGAGGAGGCAGCCGTTAGCTACGCAAGGGCTGTCAGGCCTATCTCAAGTGCGTTCGTTCGTAGAGTCAAGTGTCGTTCCCAAGAGAGTGTGTCGGCTTATTCAAACATACATCCCAGTGTTTATTTATTATATGTAGAGTGATAGCCTCTAAGACAACCCGTCCCCGCAGTTTTCATAAAGTGGACTTGGATTAAATATAATAAAACATATGTAGGAGAGAGATGTTGGAGCGATGCTCCGCCTCAGAGGACTCGTCGTTTGGTCTGTCGCCCTGGCTCTCTGCACCTTCACCGACCAAGCCTCGGCACTTTGCAAATTGAAGGAGTGCAACTGTACAGCAGCAAGGACCGGTGGCAGAGCATCCACATGCGTCTTCACGAAGCGACAAGTAAGTCAATGAATGGGCAAAGAGAGTAACTAACACTATCCAGTAAGGTTTCAAATAAACTAACATTATACTCTATATCTATGAATGTTCCTATTCCCTTTTGAGTTATTCGTATATTTCCATTTGAGCGCTTCATGGATGATAGTATTTGTAAATATACGCAACAGACAGATTGACAATACTAAATAGTAATATTCCCAGTTTACAAATTCAGCAGCAAAGCATTTCTTGTATTAACACAACGTGGATAGTACTACACATCAAGTCTGCTTTACAGCGAAGCTAGCTAATATAATCACTACAACTGTATAATATATTATTATTAAAACGCTTTAGCGCTCTTCAAGCACATATTAAACTCTTCCATACTTCAGGTTTTTAACCAGGAAGGAAATCAGAGTGTAAATAGGAAGGGGAAAAGCGATGCGGGACGGCAAGGCAGACTTCTCGAGATGACATGTCAGAACAGGAAATTGGATTTCACGCAGCTCACTTCGTTCCTGACTACATATGCTTTATCATCACTGAGAGTTCTGACCGAACTCTAGTATTGCTCCAACATTTTCTGAGACTCATGGAGAGCTTTTACTTGAGCTTCAACATGTCAAATAATGAATGAGTTGACGGGTTGGTCTCTAGTATTTAGAGGAGTAAACAAACCTGTATTGTGGGCGCTACCCTTACCGCAATGCCTTCATGCTCGGCGGTACACACCTGCTGGCAATTTGACACTTGACACACCATTCTAAATAATTATTCAAATGTCTAGACCAGATATGGGCAACCTTTGACATGTTGTGGGCTAAACTTAAGTGTGCAAATACCGTTTTTAAAAGTAGTGTTTATAATTTTTAACGATAGATATCAGACATGAAATTATACGGCAATGTAATTATAATAAAATAACAAATCGAAATGAAAAAAATAGGCGCAACAATATAATTAAAACGTAAAAATTTGGAATTATTACAAACAACGAAAATACTGACACCGAAACCAATGAGACACTTGAGCTTGAATTTGGGAAACTATTCCATCCATGTTTGGATTAATTTCACTGATACAAAGACGTAAAGAATTCTCCAAATTATCGTCAGTCAGCGTTGTATGATTTATTAACTTTCATCATTGAAAAGAACTGTTCGCATTTATAAGTACTGCCAAACGCACAAATCTCCCCTCATCTTCCTCATTTGGAGTAAGTAGTGTCACATTTTTGTTTAATTGGGATATTCAAAATGTCTAGCGGGCCGGCTGTTGCCCACATATATGGTCTAGACAAATAAATAACACGCCAATAATTGCTATTTATTTGCCTGAAATTCTATTAACAAGAATGGATTTTTTTTTTTTTTTGGCCCAGAATAATTATTTCGGTGAAAGTGTATTTTAGCCCCCCCCTTGGTGACGCACGATGACGAAGGCGGCCATTTTGTTTTTCTAACTATTTTTTTTAATACTTTAAAATTTCCATAATACGCCATCGGTGGTTAAAACCGAGGGTGGGGATTTTGTTGTTCTAACTTCATATTTTTTAACACTTTTAAATTTCAAAAATACGCCATCGGTGTTTTACACCGAGGGTGGGGATTTTAATTTTAACTTAAATTTTTTTAACTCACCTAATTTTTTGGATCCTTAGACGAAACAAGCAAAAAATACAGTGACGTAACAAGATGGCGGCGTAGGGGGGACTAAAATACACTTTAGCCAACAGGTCGAAACCTGCCGCGATTTGCACGAGTTGTATAAGTAATTAAGTTAATTTTTTTTATATATAAACAGTAAATAGGCTTTTAAGCTAATTGCTGTGGACGTACTAAATCTATGACACTTAAGAGATAAGCTCCGACCACAACTTCCATTAAGCATAATCTATCAATTAACTCTTTGAGGATAATAACTATAAAGCCTGTGAATCGATCACTATTAAAGTTATAATTTACTTAATTCTTCTATATAACAATATTAAGACAAACTCACTGAAATTTATATAATTAAAGGCAGGAAAAGAGTTATAAAAATGAACTACATCATAAAATAGGACGCAAGAGATGCACAAAGGTATACAATCACTTATCGACTTTAAAATGTGATTTTAAATTGGCAATTTTCTCAGGGCGTAAGTTTCTTGGAGCAAACGCAAATACTTCTTCGTGAAAGAGAGTTATCACTCTGCTTGCCTTCCGTAGATAACAATGCATTCATTACTAACTAAATCTTTGCCAGGACGTTATTTTTTTCTTCTTCGAAGTTCACTATTTTCTCTTATATGTCCCGTCTTAACTTCCTTCTGGAAAATATCTAGTAATTAATATTTTTAATTGAAATATTATTTTCTATCGTGAAGTGTTAATTTATGATTTCATTGCACATCAATGAAGTAATCTACTTGATGCCTTACTGTATAACAAAGCATAATTTAATTTATTTGGCAGTATAGCAAAACAGTCGGTCACGCTGGGAGTGTGTAAATAAACAGATTTCTCACGAGCTGTTATTACACACTAATCATCTCATCTCATCATATATTCTCTATTTCTCTAAGTATAAGTTCGATGAGGTTTAGAGAAGGCTGAAACCCGAAATTAAGAATAAATATCTTAATATTTGACTTAAGGAAAAATGTATAGAACAGCAAAAATTGGTTCTGTAACATTTGTCTGTCTACCCGATCCATTACGGAAGTATTTTGAATTTTCGTATTCCCCCTATTTCTGGTCCAATTTCGATCATTAACGAATATGACCTTTAGTGTTGAGTATATAGAACCGGCATAGATCAAATAGCCATTATCGCGTCAGGAGCGTAAAATCT
The DNA here is from genome assembly GCA_019009955.1 of Riptortus pedestris. NCBI lineage: Eukaryota > Metazoa > Arthropoda > Insecta > Hemiptera > Alydidae > Riptortus > Riptortus pedestris. The sequence continues at coordinate 124,992,572 of CM032229.1, read as the reverse complement.
TAATGGCAGCCATCACAACTTATTTGTCTTTTAAAGGCTGATAATTAAAAATGGAAATGTTTCGGTTATTATTTGTGCTTTATCTTTAGGTTTACATTTAAATATATCTTGAGTTTCATAACGATCAAACAAAAAATGTGACCGCTATCAAGCAATGTATATATAAGTTTGAAAGGGCCTATTTTTTGTAATTAGAAGATCGAGTTCAAACTTCCTGCTATTCAACTGAAGGTATTGAGTTGATTAATAATTAAAATTTATTAAAGTTCACTTTGTACTACGAAAGCTAATTGCGAATCAATTTTAAAACTATGGGGAAAAAAAGAAGTGAATTTGCCTGCTTTTTGATCGTTCATGTAGTTTCTTTTGGGGCTTGTGGAGTATAGTTAGACATTTATAATAGGCGGATAGAAAGATAATAAAATGAGTTAATTACATGGGAAAATGGTTATTATTCTCAGATAAATTAGTCATATCACGTTGTTTATAATCAAGACACCTTGAATGGTTCTCAGACACGACACTTTTCTAGCCAACGTGTGTCTACGAGGACAATCAAGCAAGTCTGTTAGAACGAGTCCATTAACAAAAAAACTATAATAATTCAATGACTTGATTTCTGAAAATTAATTTCATTTAATAACCTTTCTGAATCAACTAGAATTTCCTTTGGTAGTAAAGATGGTAAGTGTAGTTCTAGAATGAGTAATACATCAGATTTCCAGGAGCAACCTATCCAAACTTCTATTTAAAAAAATATCATATAATTTATAAAGTTTATAGAGTTAATAGTGTGCATGATTGAGAGTAGTAGATTGTTTTTGCCTCGAGCTGTTCCAAAAACCTATTTAACTAAACTTTTTTTCTTTTTTTTTCAAATGCTCTATTCTTTATCTTATGTGTTAAACATGCAAGTTATATTACTTACGCATTTGATTGGGAAAAAAAAATTACAATTTGGTGATAACGATTGGTCATGAAGTATTTAACTATACTTTACGATCAGAATCGACAGCTTGTATTGAAATATGATTTGATAAGAATGATTCTAGTTCGGTATTTGATGATTGTGCTGTATGAGAGAAATTGTTTCCTTTGCCTGAGGTTAGTCGAATCGTTTCATGTTCTATGAGAGTAGAGTACGATTGGAAAAGTTTTAATTCAGAACTATGGGCAAGTTTAAAAAGTTTCTTCACTCGATGCTGAGACAAGCAGGCATGACCAGAGGGGTTTTTCTTTTGATGGGAGAAGGAAAAACTAGGGATTCTCGAGAAAACTGAGGTAAATTGAATGATAGCATAGCCGGTGACGTCAAGCAGCAGGGGGGAAAGATGCGGGTAAAAAACGTCTTTGTTCCCACACAGGGTTTTTGTATGGTTGGTCTCAGTGACCGGCCACTCCAAGGCTGATATGAATGACCCTACACGCCTCTTCCTTTATACCAGGTGATACCAACCAAAGGATTGAGTCTTGTTAGCATGCCAATGGCCATATATATATTTAATACAGTACAGTATACTATACTGAGTACCGTATTATGATATTATACCATGGCATAAACCATCACCTGAAATTCCTGATAAGATTTTAACGAAAAACAAGGTTCACTTTAAGAACATTCTTTTTAAATAGCTCCATTCTATAACACAACACTGAACACACCTTCTGTTTTTGAACAATTGACTTAAGTACTAACAAACAGCTGTTTGTAATCCATTCATTAAATAATGCTGTATCTTCTAGAATTCCTTGCAGCAATGAAGGCACCTTTTACAGTATTATGATTGACAATTTTTGTACATTTGTTGTTACCATTATAGCGTAACCCTATTTTTATCACTTAAATCATTCTTATGAGAAAAAAATCTCTTGAAGGGTTGGTGGTTTTAAAAACCAAACTAGAAGTAGGTAGCTACCGGTGTATTGTGTTCGCGTAATTAAAAAAGGAAGCCTTATGTCTTAGAGTTGAGCATAACTAATATTTTTCGCGTCTAACGATTTATGGATTCTCAAGTGATTGTTAAATATGTTTTTATTTGATATTTTTAACATTAAACATACATTTTACTGACAAATTGATATTTTATTTCCTAATTGTCAAATATGACTACGGGACATAAGGAATTACACATTTCTATAAAAAGTGATTTGATTAGAGAAAGTAAGTAATATAAAAGATGTGCGTAACTCAGAATTTCAAAGTTGTAAATGAAATGCTATTTTTAATGAATAAAATAAATGTTTATTGTGTTTTTAAGAGACAAAATCAGAAGGAGAAAGAAATTTGTGTTCAATAGAGACATTTTAGGCAACATAAACGCAATAACAAAATAGCTAGATTTTTTTTTTCTCCACAAATAAGATAAGGAATAGCATAGGACATCTAGGGAAAAAGTTTTATTGAGTTAGTGGAAAGGAAGTATGCATAGGCCAGACTGGGAGTGAATTTCGGTGTTGCGACCACAGTCGCGTGGTGGAACTATACATAGAGTCTTGAGGAATTCCAACAGGTGCGCCTTTGTCTGATCCAACAACCGAACCAACTGATACAGTAGGCCATTACACAACATATGCTAGAAACCTCTCGACGTTTTCTCCTACCTCAAATTATGGCTGAACGGAATAATTAAGTCATTTGGAGGTATTCAGAGAAGAAATTTTAAATACTGTAATTTTCTTATTCCCATACAAGGAAAATCCTTGAGAAGTGTATTTCTGAGAACGGGCTGAAAATATTTTGAGGGGCGACAGTGCAGTTCTTTGGGCCCGCATAATTCTCATTTCTGTATTATAACTAAATAATTTCTATCCTAATTCGTTAGAAGACAAACACGGCGAGTATACTAAATATGAAATTAGTATAGTACAAATGAAAAATAGATTAAATGCCAGGGAATAATAAAATAACCTATTCACAGTTTAAGTCTTTAAGAATATCATACAAATTATATAAAACTTTTAATTAAATAATGGGAAATTTTCTGTTTTTTATAAAATATGATTTTTATTAACTTGAAATGAAACCATTTGAATAAAACATCGAGACAAAACTGTTTTAGATGATATATAAAAGCTGACTGTCTTGCCAATAAAATCGTAAAAGACTAGTTAAGTAAACCATAAAGAGATCTTTAATATTTAGTTTACGAAATATTTATAATAATGCGCGATACTAATTATACTCATGCTATTTCATATTTGTATTAACGAACTACTTCACTGTCCTATTGGTGATTTTTCTTGTTACACATCATAAAAATAATGAAATTGTCTCTTACTATAAAGCAGGTTCCAAATCAATACATTTTGATATTGAAATAGGTTATGCTCTGATTTAAATTGACCTAACTAAATACATTATTTATGTATCGAGGTGCACTGCCCGTACGAGTGTTCCTGAAAATATATAATATTAATGAAAATATAGAAGCATATGTATAATACATTTCCTAAGCATGTTTGCTTTTTAATATATTCACTTTCAATTGAGTTATAGTCCCTTCTTGTACTCGACAACTTTTCATTGTCGTTGTTGTAATTTATTGCTAGAATTATGTTAACGAGAACCTTTTATTTTTATATATATTTCTTTTTGATGTAGTAATTCTCTCTGTCCTCACTCTCAAATATTATCGAGCATCGTACAACTCTCTGAGCTTGGGTAAGTTGGTCTAAATAGAAGAGTATTTATAGGTTTCTATACATGATTCTAAATAGATTCCCATGGCAGAGAAATATTCAGTTTTGTTTTTACAAATGAGAAAAACAAAAATTATGGACAAATGGTGTTTTTGTCATCTAGCTGTATCAAAATTAAATATTTTCCTCCCAGGACCTCTATGTGATTTCACTATGCGGCCTATAACAATGGCTTACTTTCTTGGAGGGATTTACTAAAACTTCTGCCTACTTTCTCAGGGAAAATACGTAGTCTTACAGACGTTTTGTAATATTTTAGTTAGAGGAGTTGTACTATCAAAAGTTCATTCAAACATAGGTGAGTGAACTCGAACACGAACGTATATGTATAAGGTTAGAATAAATCCGCTAGCGTAAGTATACACTACGGCAGATGGACTAAGATAATGGTAACTGTTACTCAGTTCCTTCTCGAACAAGGTACAACAGTAAACAAGGCAGGGATACACTTGTACCCGTAGCCCTGGGGCACTGTACGTGGGAACGGATGTACCCGCCACCCCTATGCGTAGGAAACTATTTATTAGGGTAGCACCGCCTCACCTCCCTCTCTCTCACTTATAGTGGAGTACTTAAAGGTAAACTGATAGTGAGAATCTTGAGCCTATCTAATCGCTGATAAAACCTATAAGGCAATTCTCCGTGCAATACGCGCCTCAGATTGTGAAGATAATACGACCCCTAAAAGGCACAATCCAACCAGTGTTGGGGGGGGGGGATTTAAATATTGTTCATATTGTAACTGTAAATTTCGCCATTCAATAATTTTATCAAGGGATCCATGTTAGTTTCGAGTGGTAGACCGAATGACTATTGCCCTTGTATTGTCCACCTTGCCGAAATAACATATATATACTCCGAAAGTTGTATATACTCAGACAGTTTGCTGAAAAATAAAATCAGTCGTTCCACGGCTTGCCATACCGCAAGTGATCAGTTCGTCTTATTCCCTGTCGGACCATTACAGAACCATGATGCAACGGGATATCAAAAATTCATCTTTTAACTTATGTTTTAAACGTTACTCATTAAAAGAGCTTATAAAAACGATTTGTTCACGGTCATTTCTGTACCAGAATCTGTCTTCAATTAGTCTACGTTATTAGTTAAATTCAGAAGCTAGGCCTTATTGTCCTGTGATCTTTAAATTGTCCATTCTTTGGTGAACAAAGTATTAAGAGAAGCGTCTCGCAGAAGGTTTACTTACAAATGAAAGAGAACATATAACACAAAAAAAAAATAACATAAGAAAAAAAGACCGATTATAAGTACGTAGGCTTGGAAATGCTCATTTCACATCTTATTTTTGTGAATATTACCTAACATTCGCGAAGATTATATACACAAAGAACTAATTTACGGCATAGCCCTTTTTACCTCGAGGCAAAAGAAGGATTTATTCTTTTTGTTACCTTAAAGGCAGATGACCATAAAATATACGAAAAGTGGAGCCTGGGGTCCTTGCTGCAGGCCCGTTAATTTCGGATGTCAAGTAAGGTGAAAAAATGGGTTAACTATTTCTTATTTAGCTTATCCAGTTGGCGGCTTTCACTCTGGAATACAATATGAGAGGTGGAGGGAGATCGCTCCAGTTTGTCTGTCACTAACACCACCCCTCTAAGATCGTTACTCCTAAGCCCCTCTCCCTCTTCATTCAAACCCTCTCACTCTCTCCCCCCTCAACCTATCTAGAACCTTTCATTTATAAGCCCTTCGTTTTTTTTTCTTATTACCTCCTTCCTTTGTACCTCGTTTACCAACTTTTCCTTTCATCTTCTTTTTTAAATTGATAAATGATATCTCTGGCTGAATATAAATTCTATAATAGATCGTTTACTGATGAAAATTGCCCACTCTTTCTATAGTTTTCAGTTAATGTTTTAAAAAAATAATGGATTCATCATCAATTGATTTACGACTACCTCTTGCTGTTAGGACCATTTAGCTCTTTTCGAAACCACTCCTTATATTACCATACCCACAATATTCCTGAAGTATGAATTATTTTATCAGGAAGGCAATTTTGTGGTTTGTATATGCTTTTACACAATTGGTTGTATAAAGAACCATGATAAATCTCCATATAAGAACCGAATAATCAAAATAAATTTATTTGCGAGTCCGTAAGCTTATATATGAACTTTAACCTTGCACTTGCCTAAACTTTTTTTTTAGAAGTTTTAATTTAAGAGATTACACCTATTGAGGTTGTACTCTTGACGTGATTGTCGATATTTTATTAAGTATCTTTCGATCACACCGTCTTTCATGCTGAATTGAAGTTAGTTCAAATAAACACTTTAGGGGTAGCAATTTTTATTTAATCGTTACTAAGCTTGATATTTATACTGTCGATGCGTCATTGAAACCGGGATTCCAAATTTTAATTGTTTTCATTCATGTAGCTCACTCAGTTTAGTTAGGCAATTGAGGAGCTAAAGGGATAAAAAAGTAACTACCTTACTTTGGATCTGTAATGCCACTGCAATACGGCAGAGTATAAGTTTATCAGTTCACAAAGCCGTGGCCCTTTACGTCGAGTAAAAGATTTTTATATTTCGAGCTATTATTTTGGTACAGAGGAACGTTTAATAGTTCAGTTTGAGTTTCATTATCATAATGAAATAACGATAGGCCTACTAATGTGTTTTAACAGTTTTATTTTTATGAGTATAAATGATTCAGCGTAAATTGTACTAAAGAACAGAAATTAGACATCGAAATTGTGATGTTCATAAGTACATACTCACATATAAATAATAACAGTTTTAGTTCCTTACGCCACAGTGCCTCGTTTTAAAGTGTCTATTTCTGCTGGCAAACGTGCAAGACATGTCAATAGTTGAATGAACTTCTTAAACAGACCGAGAGATTAGCTCATAAAACGAGCTCTTAATGGGGCAGTTGGCGGGGTATTACAACCCACCATAGAGCAACCAAACCATCATATAGGTTGTTCTGTGTTAGTCATTATTTTTATGCACTTGACAGAAGAGTTTTCAGAAGGATGTGAAAAATAAGAAATATGTTACAATGCAAAAATTAGGATGTATTTTAACTTTGTGTTTATGAGTGATATTTTTTTATTTGAAGTTTTTCCCTGCTAAGAAAAATAATAATTTCAAAACACAAGGTGTATTGAAGGTTAATAAAAATATGAAATTGGAACTAATAGTGTATATTATGATTGGCGTTATATAGATAACCATTCGCTATAATGTTGTTAAATTAGTTAGAATAATAATTATTAGAATTAAACAATTATATTAATCATGATACAGAGTACCCATTGAGAAAACATTAATTGTATTTAAACACAGTGCATGTAGCTTCTATAGAACATTTAAGCCTCAATAGGATTCTTCACTTGCGTAATGCTTTAATGAATTAAACCATTTGCCCAAGACTAAAGAAGTACTGTAACCTGAAAACAACCTGTTCCGCTAGACAAACAATAACAGACTGGAATAATTACGTTACCCTAATTAGGTTCTCTGTACTTCGGTCGAATAAAGATGTCTCGAGAGAAGAATAGGACCCTTATGAAATAAAGCTCCTCGAACCTTTAAGTTGCCAACTTCATTTTAAAGGGTGATTTTAATGTAAAATCAAAGATATATCCTTGCATATTAATCACACGGATCCAATAGCATGGCGATTGTTTTTCATCTGATAAAACGTGAATCGTCCATACTCAACATTATTAGACTAGAAGGTGATCCTTGCTTTTAAATACATATTTCACGTATGACTACAACATAACTTTAGATGACGTCAATAATGCACACAATGCTGCTTCAGTTATTTAACTAAATCCCGACAATGTCTTGGCCGGAATTCGAATCACACGAAGAAAATGTTTTAAAGTATGTGTAAAAACGTTATTTATCTCTAAATCTATTTTTTAACTAAAATTAACTACAGTTAAGATATTATTCCCTTATATGTGATGAGTCGGCCAAAAAAGGTGCTCTGTGGCCATTTCTACATCAAAATAGAGACAAACCTTCTGTATGCGGTTTCTTCCTTCAGATGGATAAAGGAATCCCCTAAAAAGTGACATGAGAAAGGTTATATATGTATATATTAGATATAGTAGAATGACTAGAAAAAAAAAATGAAAAGCAGTGCTTCATTGGCCTTTTACGGGCTTATTATTATTTAAATGGGGGCTAATCTTTTGAAGGATGAGAGCTGTTCATATCTTATGAAGCACAGAGCGGCTGATGACGGCCAAGCAGGTGTTGCCAACCCCTCAGGCCGAAAGAAAAAAACCGTGGGAAAGCTCTATGACAATCATGGGGATTTATTCCACTTCTGCATCGCTGGAAGGAAAAAAAAGTAATCAATTTTGTTCAACAAGGGGTTTGGTCAATAATGGAACCACTTAATGACCATTTACGAGGTTCAACCAGTCGGCATGATTTGATTCAGGTTTGTTATCATGGCAATTCAAGAAAGCTATACAAAAGTGGGGTGCATTCTAAAGTGAACTTCATGTAATTAATTACATTTTATTTAAGTTATGATTGGCCATTTTGAAAAATCAACAATAATTCTTAGGTTCCAAATTCCAAGAAGGGTATAGCAACATGATTCTTGTTGGGAGTAAATGGAGGGCCTATATATTGTTATTGATATTTCTTGCAATTAATTACGTATATTGCTGCTTTAATTTGATAGTGCCGCCATTTAAAATAAGTGGTTTTTGATTTTTTTTTTCATCAGTACAAATTTTATGATTGTTGTATTCCCAATGTACAAAGAGTGTGATAAAATAAATAAATAAAAGTATACGCCTTATTACTTGAGCAAATAGCGTAAAGCGTAAAAAACTCGAATACTGAGAAGCGAACAAAGGCTCTGATTGCTAAGTCAACTAACCTCACAGTTATAGTTATGTGACGTAATAAGAACGCATAAATGTGTATATTATTTTCAAACAATAACCCGTAAATAAGGTAAATATTTAATTAGTGGATAAAATAAGAAGAGTTTAAGGCCTAACTTAGAAACGCAAACTGAGATTTCACCTGGAGACACTCCTTTCTCTTTGCTTCCTGCAATAACATTAAAATTTGTACCCGCTTTCACTGGCTGATTGTAGCATATTTTTCTTCGCTTATCAGCGTAATTTGCTGTATTCAAAAGGCCACTAGTTACCAAGGCAACTAGACCACTCTAATAGTGAAAATGGGGGAAAGGTCGCGACTAAGAATACTGTCCGCTATTCATGAGAGAACCTTGATGAATTCATCCATATCCTCTTATCATTTTGTAATCTTCATATTAGCTCTATTTCATCACACGTGTGGTTTTCTTAAATAGTAATAGCACACAAGTAATAATACATTATAATATTGCTATTGTTTTACTTACTTTTTTTCCGGAATGTCAAAAATGTTTTGAATTAACTTAAGAATGGCTACTACATTACCTACTTGAAATACCGTCATAAACGGAATGCAGTTGAAGGGGAGAAAAAATGGAATAAAAGTGTTTAACTCTGTTTTAGCCTCAACACATGTAATTCCTATTCAGCAATGAGCACATAAGGGTGATTTTTATATGCGCCTGTTATCTTCTTCCAGTATAATTTTTTAATTCACTTAGTGAAAACGTTACGCAAGAAGACCACATCATTTTCAATCCTATTTTTTTGTGTTTCGATCATATATAAAAAAAGTTATTTAAGTTTTTTTGTTTATTGTTTTTAATATATACCTAACGTGATAAATTATGTTTCAGCAGATTCTGATGCAATGATTTTTTATAAGCACTTTTTTTTTATTATAATAAACCATACACGTATTTTTCGTTTTATAGTCGTTTGGATAATATTTCTGTTCAAGGGAGTAAACAATGCAATTAAACAGGTTATCGTTTTAAATCATTATTTTATTACAATTTCCTTATCCGTCCAGTTCATATGGCATGGAGTAGCGTATTCTGCATACAGTCAGTAGGTTTTCAGTCTCGTGGCTCACGTTGTGAATTAAGGTATTGGTTTCAATACGCGTAATCGTAGGCTCGATTTCCGCGGAGCCAATGGGACTTTATTTATAAAGAATCTCACTATATAAAGTCCACCCTAGAGAAGGTGACTAGCCTGTAGAAAACCCGCCCTTTCTCGGTGAAATAGTGCTTGTGGATTCTCTCTATAATTTATCAGATAACTATCTATATCATGCTGGCAAGGAGAGTAAAACACTAGAAGAATCAGAGTAAAAAAAAAGAAGTATTTTATTGGTTTCATATGACGTAAATTTTTTAGGCTTATAAAATGAAGCTCTGTCGTGCATACTCATCTTTAAATATCTATGGACTTTTATAAATGCATATTCTGGAGAGAGTGGTAAAAATTCTAAACGGCCGTGCTTTGTCTTGTGAAAGGAGGGTAGAAAGCGTTAGGGTGATATATGGGCACTCTTGGAACTATAATAAAAACACATCGTTTAAGACTATTTGCCCAGCGATGAGGAAGAGCGATAGTGATAAAAGGGCTGAAGGGAAGTGTGGTCCCGAGATCCAGGAATAGAGTGCTTGGGGGTCTCTGAGTCATAGCTGGCTACGATCGAGATTTAGAGCATCGTTATAGGAGTCGGCCAGAGTTTTTTAGGGCACCTTTCCAGCCTGTGTCAGGCAATCAGTCAAGGCAACTCTGCCTCCTACCAAAAGTTCTTGGAAGGCTCTCTGATCCGACCAACATCATCTTAATTAGGTAGTTTGAATTTCCTTGTGAATGCCTTGTTTGGATTACAAATCTTAGGTATGGCCTTGACGCAGGTGTTTAGAAATGACTCGACTGGATGACTCATTCTACATTAAGGGGATATCGACATTGTAAAAGCAGAAGCAATAAAAGTAAAAATTACATTAATGTCTCATTCCATATGAATGCTTGATAGTGCTTTCCCACGAGTGCCAGGTAACCAGTTCAGAGAGCTGGCTTTACCCGAACTCATTCAACTTCTAAGAAAAATAAGTGATTCAATAATGGTTCAACTAATTATATTATTTGGTTTAACTTTTATTGCAATATGTCTGGAGAAGACTCCTGGATGAATCATTCACTCCGCAGTCCATCCATCAAGGGAACTGCAGACTTTAAACGTAGAAGCAGTAAAAGCGTCATGGACATATTTCGAATTAATGAACAATGGTCTAGTGTTCAATGATGATTCTCGATGAGTCATAGTTCTAACTTGCTTTAGAGTTATGAAACACTATTCGATGTTTCAGTACCCATCGTTTCTTGACAGGATGTGTTATCCTCCATGTCGGGGCAAATATTAGCAGACACTCAACGGCTATATTTTGAGTAACGGGCTCGAACCTGACGGTCCTATTTAGTGTTAGGATAACTACGGCAATGAGATTAATTTGTTGGATCTATGAAGTTTTGGATCACCAAGGTTTGAAAGATTGCTAGTGTACGAATTACCTTTCTTATTCAAGTCTGTAGACGGCGTACAACAATCGCTTCGAGATAATCTGGGAAGTTTCATTTCCAATACATCAGATCAATCTGAGTACTCGATTCCTTTTTTGCCTAAACCTTTCCAACTTGGCGTGCTGAATAAAAAGTATACTTTTAAAACAGAAATGTGAAGAGAGAGAAGTAAGGCTTATAATTTTAGTTTTACTTCGATGACCATATATTGTATTGATATTTATACTGTATCATTGATGTTCGAAACTGAATTGTAAATGGGCGTTACAAGCGTTGTTAATCGTGGATCTCCGCCACTATTATTGTCCAACTTCAGAGGCTTGAGTGTGAATTTCGGATTAACCTTGTAAGTTCTCCTTCAGGGAATTTATCCATGTCTTTTTCATTTTGCTGTCTCTAGGCCCCAGTGACTTAAAGTAATCTAGGCATATTATGAACCTCTTCTTTGGTCCTAATAGCAGCTTGGACGCTAATTAGAGAAACTATTTATGCAAGTCAACGCGCCTGCTGGACATGTCCTTGGATGAGACCGGAGTCTGTTGAGAAATGGAAAGGCGGCTTTATGTTGTGAGGTGAAAGCCCTGGCTCCCCTATTGGACCTCAGCCAGCACCACTTGTCCTCAAGCCTTACGCTAGTCACAAATAACTGATGCTATACCAATCTATACGCCCTACCACCATGGTGTCATAAACAGCCATACGGTTGTACAATTCCAAAAGCACCCGATATTCAGTACATACTCGCCCCCCTTTAATTGCTCTTAGTTTGATTTGTATGAAATTGGCCTCTTGCAATGGGGAATATGGTAAATATTGTGTTACCAACGTTTCAACGACAGAAGTTGTGAAATATAAATGAATTATGTCTTCTTACGTATGTGCGTCTCTACTAATATTCAGGGCTGTTAACTTTGAAGTCCTCTTACCCACTGATTTACTTAGCAAATGAGAAAGAAATCTACATACAATAGTTAGGTAAAAAAAAAACACAGATGACACAAAAATTTGTCACGCAGGGCTGCGTAAATTAAGAAAATTTCCCACGTCCTGGAATAACATACTTGGTATCTCATGTCAACATCTCTATTTCCCCCATAGTAACAAGCCGAAGTAGACGGAAATTAAACTGGACACTGGGCATGAGATTTTAGCGACTCAGTCACTTAAAGTAAAATTAAAAAAGTAATTTAGGTAAGATGAAAATATTGGCTACGCTTCCACTATAACAATTTATTAAAACGGCTGAGCGCTTTTGGAGCTGGACTGAGCTCCAAGGGCCGTCAGATCAACAACCCTTAATAATAAATTGTTTTAATAAATTGTTATAGTGGAAGCGTAGGCAATTTTTTCGTCTTACCTACATTATACACTATATTATATCCTACCTATATTATTTCATCCACCTGCCAGAAACCAACTCAAAAAAGTAGCTGTACGAGCGTCGGCTCCGAGGGATTCTTTTTTTTAAGTACGTTTGACACGACTGAAAATACATATTTAATTTCAAACATGAAATATCTTTTTAGATACTAAAGTAGAATTATTCTCATTCAAGAAGTATGTTTTGGGAATAACTATGAGTGAGATAGTGAAAAGACGTGGAAACTGAAATTCTCAGCACTTTATTAAACTTTAAAACAAATACTACCCACAGAGGAAGGTTAACAAAGCATAACTAACTGGCTAGGCTTTTCCGTCAGAGCCTACTCCATGGGCTGCTAACATGATATTAAACATGAATATAATACATTTGTAAAACAACAAGTTATACTAGAAAACGAATCCTTCGAGATACGACAGTGTATGATTTCATAGAATGTCCGATTCAAGAAATCGATTAATCCATTTTAAAAACAGAATTTTGATGTGAATCGTGTAAATAAAAATAAAAGGTCTTTAAAAATCACATCCTTGACCTATAAACAACCAGCATTTGTACTGAGCGTAATAAAACATTGACAGATTGATAGGAAGTTTATATTTCGTTGTATTTTCATCTTAACCTATATCACACAAAAGACTGTATGAAATAAATAAAACACGTCAAGACCACGCAATACATTTTCTGTTTGCATTCAGTGAATGTAAAGGAATTGAGTTGATTGGAACTTGTATAAATAAAATGTTCGTGGGAGGTGGGGAAAATGAAGATTGGAATGCATGGATATAGACTCAGCGACCTTGGTCTTCTAGGTCAGCCTCCATAGTTCCCTGAATACACCTTATTCATTCATCCTAGTGGTTCAATGAAGCTACTCAACATATCACCGAAGCGGCACTATTAACATAATCCATTGAAATGGGAAAGGTCCTGTGAGTACACTTGGTTACAATGCGGTTCCAATAATACTACTATGCTTTGGCAGAATTGGATCTGTCTGCTGAAGGGCTTTTTAATGGAATTATACTATTAAAGAGAGGATCCTCCAAAAAATTAGATCACTGTAATTAATCTTCATCATGTTTTATATTCGGTTAAATTGCTCCGTTTCAGAGAGAACACGGAAAATGTAAATTTTATAGAAATATTTAATTAGAGACTAGAGGAAGTTGTCTGGGTCACTGTTGCATTTATGTTTCCTTTGGCACGAAAAGGCTGTCTGTCATATACTTCTTATTCTCTCCCCTTCATTATATAGCAGCATAATAAGTTTCTTTATTTCTTAGACAACATCTAAAAATATTTACTTATAAATACTACAAGACAAGTGAAAAAACTGTCTAGGAATAAGTTATAATAATTAATTTTAAGAAAGTATTTAAAATTCGTTCCCTTAAATATATAATATGGTTGGTTATATGAGACTTGTTCTTTCAGTTCAATGGAGATTTGAAGGGGATAAATATCTTAATAATTTACGTATGTTAAATATTTGGAAAAATATGTTTACACCTGCTGGGAGGGTTATCCTGAATAGTCCAATGCTTTACCCTTGAGGATAAATTAAATAGAGAAAAGAATTGTTAATTGACGGCTTAATGTGAGATTCACCTAATAAGAGCAGTCACTGATTTATTTTATTTTTTTAAATAAGAAATAATTAAATTATTTTTAATTTCAGAGAGGCTTTCGCACACCTGTTGTGGGTCGCCTGCTCAGTTTATTTTTGACTTCCCATTTAACTCCCACCCATAGCAAAGTCCCTATATGGTAAACAAATTTTATATATTATGCAATTCTCCTTTAAAGTTAGAATATCATGTTTTATTAGGCGTAGCATTATCATTATTCTTATTAGAGAATAGCCTTCAAAATATTTAAAAGTGGCATAAATAGAGTAGTAAATTCAGAGAGGGCGCAAAAAGGTTGCTGCGATGCGATATTATTGTATTTTAGTGTAATCTTGGGGTGATATTTATAATGGCAGCTGGCACGGTAATGACTAATATGTTTGAAATAAGTAAATATTTTGACTGAAAATGATGTATGTATTTTTTTCCTTCCTGCATCATTATTCACACATAAGCTAGCTCGTGTTGTCTGTATTAAAATGATACATTTCAACTGTGTTATTATAAAAATGCGTGTACCGTTACTTACAAAGACCTATTTTTTTTCTTCACATAAGAGCTATTAAATTTGTTTCAAGAACAGAACATTTTATTTTAAGAAATGAAATAAGTTATTAAAGTAATAAGTGGAAAGAAAAGAAACAAATCAAAGGTATGTAAGTGTAGGGTCTCATTTCTTGAGGACACGAAAGGCCTGCCTTTCAAGGCTGCTGTTAGCAAAAAATGTCCAATAAAACAAATCGGTAATACCTATTTCAAAATGTTACGTCAAAACAATTAGTAAACGCCCCAAGTGGATAATTAACAAACGTTCATTTTGGCAGAAGAGTTAGAATCAATAATCAATTGCCTTATATAAGAGCTCATTACAAACCTTAATTATTATTGAAATTGAATTCTATTCTATATTTTCCTCTCAAATATTTTTATATTTCCGTTTTTTGATTCCGTTCCTTGCATCATGCAAATAAAATAATTTCACTTGTTTTTTGGAACAATTGATATCAAATGGAACTTATTTCCAACAGTATAATCAATGATTTCATATAGGCAAAAGTTGTTATTCTCTAACATAGAGCTAAGGATTAGTAACCCCGAAATAAAGTATCTTTATAACAATATTAGTAATAGCAAACAATTATACAAGGAAATGAACTAAGACTTCCACACACACACGCACGCGCTTCGTTCGATATGTGTTTAATTAATGAATTAATCTAAGAAACCATGCTTACAAGAAAATTTTATTTGATTCATAAAAAAATCTGATATTTTGATGGGGGAAAACTAACTTGGAAATTAAATGTTCCTTCCCACAATTACCTAACGTGGTGCAAAGTCTTTCTTTTATTCGTGGCATGCCTAGTGACGTAATTTAAAAGGTACTTTATTAGCCGCCATAATGAAATATACTAGAAAGTGTGTAGTAGTAATATGTATGTAACTTTGGAGGAGAATGGATACGTCAAATTATATATTAATGTCCATGGCGCAATTACCGTAAATGACGTAATTTCTTTCCAAGAAAGAACAAGAGAGAATGTGCCATGTCGAATAAGAAATTGACTCAGACTGCGAACCTGACTCCATTATGCAAATTAATACAAAATCTAGCTTGAACGGAAATTAATATTCCACTGAAAGTGACTTATTCTTCAATTTAAACTAGATAGCAATCATGGCATAGAGGTTAAAAAGACAACTGTTAGCTCTTGAGATCTGCAGCAGGTGAGTGCAGGTTTCAAGGGCGTCCGTTCCTTTGTGCTCTGTCCATTGAATGATGCAACTCTGTATCCCGATATAACAGCATTGCAGAGAAACCTGTAAACAACTAAGCTAATGATATTGTTTCCCTTTATTTTTTTCATTTCCCAACACTTACGCTTTGTTTATTATAAACTGGTCATACGCCGAGGGAAACGCACACCACGTTTAGGTAATAGATAGTAGATTCGATGACTTGCAATGAACTGAATAGTGACATAGTTTGTATCAAAATGTTTTCGTATAGACCTTTTTCGACGTCCAAAAACATTTTTTGTACAACAGACCGCGATGGAGCATATACCCTTGAGAGACTACAACAAAATGGCTTACATCATATGTAATTTCAGAACTTTTAATCCTGTTTTCTCGAAAAGGAAGTAGCATCCAATATTTAGTGATTTGCAGCCACACCTGGGTTTTTACACCTCCTACGCTAGCACAGCATGAGGCATTTACTGCCTAAGCCGTGACGTAAATGAATACATTTCAGCCTGACTTCTAAAGGGTAAAACAATGTTTTCCCGACATCCCACTCACTCTCTCCAATTCCGCCTCCCTTTCAGACAAGATTTATTAATAGCTGATCCGTGGATCAATGGCCTCTCAGGAAAATAATTTAATTTGAACTCTGGTTGACATAATTCGGAGTAGAAACACAATGGTTTTTTAACACGTAGTTAGTAGGTAGAAATATAAATACAAGGTGTGCGCTATTTTCTATTATACACGAGTGAGTGCGTCAACCAAATCCGGAAATATCCTATAGCAAGGCTTGGCCTTTCATGTGCTATTAAATGTAGGTTTTTTTTTTTTACATTTTTATGTTCATATAATCTTTCGACATAAACACCTTCATTCCTATTTCAACTAAATGGGATTTCTAGTGACTGAAGAAACTTTAAAGTTTCCAATTTCTGCTTTGCCTTTGGATTTCATAGGGGTTTGTGGAATAAGCTGTGTGTTTATAATTTATTTTGTATACAATTGGAAATAATCCTGCCCGTCAAACTCAAGTTGCTTAGTCTCGCCGAAACCCGGAATAATTAATAATATACTGACAAAATAAATTGATTTTTTAGATTTGTTAACTGACTATAGATGGTGTAATGCTGTGACAAAGTCAAACAAAGATGAATGATTATAATTCAAATGAAACGTTTAAATTGAAAATTTTAGGGAAGTTAAGGCCAGGAATAGTCTTTTAGCATATGAAGTAGGGGATTGCTTCCACCACTATATATAAGAAAATTAAAATAATAAATACTATTATTATAGATCTGTGGGTGGAAGCTGGCGTATCTATTATCGTCGAGTAGACTTGGCAAGCGCTTTGGGTGCGAGAGCACTACCTTAAAGCCTGTGCATTGTTTTTGTGTTAAGCCTTTTACATTGGTGAATAGTAATGAAGTTAATCAGCCTTTTTCTTTTATATCATGGCTAGAACACTTACTTCTGGAGGGTATGAACAAATAAAAATCAGCTTTATTAGTAGTATTCACTAACAGTTTTTGAAAAAGCCTTCAAATGTCCATCGATGAAAACTATTAGACAAGAATGGGGTCTGTGCAAATTTACATACATTTGTCTTGTACACACTAGCAGCCTCAATTTTGTTTTGTTAGCCTCCAAACGCGACATATAACATTTCGTGTATACCCGAAGTATCAACTTCTATTAACCGAAACCGAGAGTTCATACAATGAATAAAATACAAAACGACGATAACTACAGTCGGATCAAAGACAATTATACTATCAATTTCTTCCACATTTTCTCTAATCCAAGTGTTATTGATTTATTTATATTTTATGTGTTCCAGAAAATCCTCACTCCTACACTAAACGCCATATGCCCAGCTTAAATTATATATATATATATGTTTTTACTAAATGAGAAACGAGAACAGTATGTGAGTTGACGTCATATAGCACGTGGGAAATGTTCTCAATTTTGCAGTCTCTGCGTGGCAGAGTTTCTAGTTTATTTATTATGTACTTACTTAATTTGTTTTTACGAATAATTTGTTCCCAAGATATCTGATATTCCAAAGAGGTACTGGCCTATAGCTGAACGGAGATTAGCGGCCAATAGCCCACCGTTTTACCTATTAACGAGAAAAAGTCGAGCAGCCTCTCCTCTTCAGTTGGGGCCAATATCCACGCTCTACTTCCCTCTTCTCAGGAGGTCCTTCATAGATCGCCAATTTCCCAATAAATAAACTCCTTTAATCAACATACTTGCATATCTGCCTTTGGATGATTCGCACCCCTTTTCCACTAATATTATCGTGATAACCAACAGGCACGAAGATGTGAAAGTAATGAAATTCTGGTGTTTATAAAAAAAAGATGCCTAAGTTAAATGTAGGTACTTTTAAATCGTGAATAGGCTAATTTAATGTTCAGATTGTTTTATTTCAATTTTCATTAGGCTAAAGATGTAAGGATGTAGATTTCGTCTTCTTAAAAAGGATCATAACGAGTATGTAAACACTTTTGGAAGAGGGTGTATTTCTGGGTTTTCAGCCGGTAACCACACCCAGTTCTAACTAATATTTAATTCATCAGAACAATCGTAAATAACCAGGTGTGATAAGACAGTGATGGAAATCTCAGATCGAGCCAAGGTGGAAAAAAGAAGGCTCCACGAAGTGAATTAAAACTATACACTGACGATGTTATGATTGGAGTTATAAGAAAATGTCAGAAGGTAAGTGGAGTAGAGCGTGTGTACGTTGCCGGTTCTTGTGCAGCCGTTGAATAACGGGTCGAACTGTTTCAATAAGGCAATAGGTGTGCTGCCTCTCACGCTGTCCCTTTACCGCTACCACAGAACCGCTCCTACTCCTATACGCACATTGTATCTAGAACATTGTGTTGTTGTCAAGAATCAACCAAAAAATCCCCCAAACTCTAGAAGTTCTTTTTTGACCCTCCTTCAACTTGAGAACAGGGATAAAAATTATACAAGTCCAATCTTGTATGTGAAGAACACAAGACCTTAGGCAGTATTGGACACAGAATGTTCGTTGAGTCTCACAAGAACACTGACGTTTCACGACAATGAGACAATCGATTTATGCATTTAAATTTAGTGCATCTTCAAGATTAAAATTTATTTCAGAGGGTGAGTTCATTTTATGCAACACGGCTATAAATAACATAAGATTCGACTGACGCAAAAGTGCGGATGAATAATCAGAACCTGGGAAACATGGCATTTGGTGAGAGGGTATGTGGCTTCCTTATCGCTCTTCCCCGGCGTACTGGCATAACTTCTCAACTTTCTTATTGGAGTAGCTCCTCAAATGTATCTCAATACTGAGTTAGAGGATGGGATTCTTACTTCAAAAACTTCGTTATCACTTGGTTGCAGGACGAGCAGAGCTCAGAGGCATCACACCGACGTTCGAATCTAATTACTCAGTTCCATTTTCATATTTTCTCCATTTCTGATGTAAAGGATAAGACCTTGTCAACTTTTGCTTAGAACAGGGATAAATGCGTACTAGTCCACTTTTGCAAATCTGGTCAAGGCCCTACAAAGACTGTTTGTTTGTTGCCTGAGGTTTTAGGGGGAATAACTACCTGGTTATACGCCCGGCGAAGACTGATAACCCAAAGTATTTATTTATTTACAACTGATATATTTAGGCTCACGTGAGCTATATGTGTTAAGCCATTGATATTAATGGTCTTTGAAATATGTTATGTGTTCGACTCTAGCTTGGGCAAAGGGAATTTAATTTTTGATGAATAAAATCTCTAATACCTCTCACATTAACTTGTGGGTTAACCACGTTAGTCTCAGTTGCATAATGTTGATGTTATTGTAAATCGCTCATATGATTTAAGGGTGCTAGGGCGATGACTTGTTGTGGAGTAGTTCCTTACCGCTGTCCCTTTTTTTGCCTTCTTGTCGTGACCCATAGGTTTTTTTTTATTTCCCACATGACTCAAGCAGGTTCAAACCTGCGACCCTTGAGGGGGACAATAAAATATATTTATATTGCAATCGAATGGTAGGAGTGAGTGTCGGGATAAAAATGTGTAGGAAGGCAGACACAGATGTAGTCCATCTGATAGCTCTCAAGGGGGAAGCATATGTTTGTAGGCCCCTTCAAAGACGGAATCCACAAATACACAGCCCCTCTCATCTCTATCTACATTACGTCACTTTCCTTATTCACGCCTCAATAAATTTTTGATTGCGTTAATCAAATGAAAAGGTTCTAAACTTCTTAGTTAATCTCGTGATTGTAGCTGATATCGAAATAACCGTTAAGAAGCTTCATATTTTGGCCGGAATATTGGCAGGAGTATTCGTTCCTCTTTTATGCAATTATTTCAAACATAAATAATTTAACAACATATTAATATGTCCTTAGCATTAACCCACAGAAGTTGAAGTTCCTATTTTTTTTTTTTTTTTTTTGAGGGAATTGAAGTTCGTTCTGAGAGTAGGAAGAGAATATTTGGCTGTTTGCCAGAATAAGCCCATAACAAACTCTCAAGCTTTGTTTGTTTACGGAGAAATATGTATACCCATTTACTTTTGTGAGCTCTTTACGGCACTTGAATGGATCTTAAGCACATACAAAGGAGGTCAACATTGAGATCCATATTTGAAAACACACAAAGAAAGATTTTTACTAAAAATGCCTCGTTTGCAATAATTACTTACCAGTGTTTAACGGATCAAACCTGAACTAAAAGTGTTAGTGAATGAAGAAAAAATACTTCTTTGATAATAGAAAATACCCAGGCACTACATATTGTTTTTTTCTCCATAGTACATTTCTTCTATTTTTTTTAATCCTTCTTTCAGTCAGTTTTTTTTACCAAGTTTAGTTACATATGTTTTTGCTAAGTTCGATATGTGGGTAGCTTGGTGACCGATTATTTACCTAATACGAATGAGTGCAATACAATGTTATTCCAGACTTCCACGGCGAAAGTCATGATGACACAGTCAATATCTGAAGACCTGTTTAATACGTGGGGATTATCCTCCATAATATTCTTCTGTCATAATATTGTGAAGGAAAAATAAATATTGATTATTTGTTCTGATGGGCTCTCAGAATCTATACTGCTGAGACACCTATCGCTTTCATGAATACTTTATTATTAGGACGTCTGATTATTCAAAGCGTATCGCCATGCAGGAATGCAAAGGTAGGCGGGAAGGAAGTCTTCTTCAGTAGGTGTTTAGTGAGATAATTATTACAATTAGAGGTGAGATATGGTTCCTGGCAGTGGGCGCAACAAAAGGAACTTACTCAATGCAATAAGATCATAAATACGACTATATAAAGGACCGGTTGCAAAGGTAATAGCAGGCTTACTTGGGTGTAAATGAGATACAAGGTGTACTTATATTGAGTGATAAAGGTTGATCTATCGGAACAGTACGTGGAGGTTGATTGGTCTGAACAATACGTGCAAAATTGTGGTGTTGTGAAGGGCTCAACAATAAAGAAGAATTTAAGTTGTTCATGAATGGAAAACGTGGATCAGCTATCCGATGAGTTGATGAGTAAAGCGCCTCCCTGATGAGTTTGAGCACCTTAGGATGATGGCAATAAGAGAGGAGACAAGGAGTCGTTGAGCGAAGCGTGGCATCGAGGCTAGCGGGGATCTCGTCTAATCGATTCTCTCAATTAGAATTTATCGCCCCCGTTCTCTGAGCCACCTTTTCCCACCTCCCTCCACTTCATTCAGTTCCGCAACAACGCCCCCTTCCCCCTCTCTCTCTTCTCACTACAAACAAAAACACCCCCTTCGGCCATTCTTTTTTATTTACCTCTTGGATTAAGTGGGCTCCTGCCCTAAAAAAAAATTAATTGAAAAATTAACTTCAAATAGATTTCCAACCCCGTGGATTTCTCCTTCAGGATTTATTTTTTGAATCAGTAAGAATATGATTCTAATTTCCGAAACAACTTTTAGCAGATTTACCTCAAGAGAAATCAGCTTTTGAAGTTCAAAATTATATGTGTTGTGTTAAATTATATGTTTTTGGTCAGGTTATATTTATATATGGTGTTGTTGTTTCTTGGAGTTTCTCCTAATGCAACCAGAAACACAGCAGTTATATAGAATAGTTTTTAATTATCTTTAGTCTTGCCCTGGAGAAGAAAAAATAAATATTCTCGAAATATTGGCATAAAGCTAGATTTTTTCACCAATATTGACCAAAACTCTAAGAAAAAACAACACCATATATATGTATGCCAGTTAACTCTCTAGCCTTCATAATTTATGTTTGAACGTTACCAAACTGGATATTTGAACGTTTTATGCAAAAATAAAGATTCAGTTCGTTAATTGCAGATATCGGAGGGGGGGGGGCTTAGAGGGGGAATTTCGAAAATTCGAAATACGTCCGTTATTATACGTCGGATTCAAAAAGTGTATATAACAAATCTTATTGCCAATTAAAATTCTATAATGCGTTTTTTAATAACTTGATTATTAACCCAGATATTTGCATTTTTTTAGATTTCGGCCTTTGGTAAACTCCACCTCCTTCTCATGTCATATTAACAGTAAGCTATTATGTCATGAAGCACTTTATTTGAAGACTAAATGCCAAATATTGTTCTCATTGAAGTTTTCCGTTTTGAGATAAATACAAATACGTGGAGTACTCGGGAAATCTGCTAGTTTACGGATCCATTCAAAATATTTAAATAAATAACGTGTAAAGATAGCAATTCAGACAGACAAACCGTCGAATTTTGAAGGATGATTAAAATTAGATTAGATCATTTCAATAATAGACTAACATATTTATTTTCCAATACCCATATTAACTCACATATATAGACGGTGTATTATTTTAAATTCATAGTGGTCAATAGACCATTAAAGTAATTTAATAATAATATAATTTTCGCGTTCAACAGTAATGGAGTTTTGGCTAGCTTTGTGATAGGTGTGTGAAGTAAACATATTTTATTATATTTGGTTATACTATTTTTCGTTATCTTTTCTATAATTTAGTTCTTAGCCTTCTTCAGGTTATAACCTTGCGTTCCTGAATTCCTATCTTGAGGTTGTATTTCTGCTCCTGTAGACGTGTTACAACTCAGCCTCACAGATTGAGTGAAGGTCGCATTTCATTGAAGTTTATGTTATGTGGGTAACGTATATTGGGAGAAGGTAAAACAAGATTGATAAAGACTGCTCTGCTAACATGAAGGTCTAGGGATACTGGAGAATGCTCCAAAGCAGAAGCCCTTACTGGGAGGAAGGGACTAATGAGGCCAGAACTTGGAGACAGTTATCAGTCGGCCCTCCAACTAGAGCTATCTCGTGAATGATGTCTGTTATAGCAGGCGCGGTAGGTAATCCGAGATCCTGGAAGAGGAGATTAAGGCTGTTTCCTCAGCCGCTTTAGCAAAAACCTATTAGGGGATATAAAGGAAGGGAGGGAGATTTCACACTACCAGCATGTGTGAAGCGTGAATTCACAAACGGCGGGAAAACTCGGCATAGCATTAATATAGTACTGTATTATTATGTACTGTTATGTATTCATTACTCCAATTTAAACTTATGTGATAATGAAAACAATTAGCTAGAGTTTCAAAATTAAAATTAAAAATTTACCATTTTTTTTCCTTCTCATTTTCCTGAATTCAGAAGCAGAATCAGAAAAAATAACCATCAAAACAAGCCTATCTCATCAAGGAAAAAGAACATTTCCGAAAGGAAGCCAAGACATTTGTCAAGAAACAATAAAGGCTATAAATATTAATCAGCTACTATTGGTGATTCATAACAGACTAGACAGAAGGTTGATTAATGATTTTTTTTTAAGAGTGAGTCAAGTTTATACTTGTTTGAATGGAAACTAATTCCACTTGACGCCGTATAGGTATGTATATGATTTTTTACCAAAGAGGGCTTGTACAAAGATTTCTCAAGTAAATACTATTATATATTCAATGTTTTATTCTGAACACACCAAATATTTAAACATATTTTTATAATCGCTTTTATTTTACATTAATGTTAGTTCAAAATAAATGTTAGTAAATAATGCCTTGATAAATAGTTAATTTTAATATTTTATTATATTTAAAACGTGCACTTTCTTGACAATGTACATTACATGATGGCTAACTTTTATATATTCATTACGTTAGCTTCCTGGAGTATGAATTAAATAGCGTTTACTATTTTAATGAACCGTGTAAAATAAACATAGGAACTTTAACAGCTGATTACATCGTCACTACAGCTCGAACTCTATTAAAAATATATTCCTATACTACGCAACCAAGGCTAAAAAAAGAAGACAACAACAATGTTTTTAAGGTTTGAAAGTATTTTATTTAACGAGTTTTTCACTAAAATAATTTTTGCTGGCTAGGCAGGAACAGAACGCACAACTCTAGGTTAACCAAGTGAATTAAAATCAACTCCTTATCTCAGTTCTGAATTAATACCTTACATATTAAGAATATATAGGACCGTACCTCTTACATTTCTTAATTACTAATAAAGAAATTTTTCACTATTATTATATTTGAAATAATGATAAAGTAGACCGAGGTTCAGTTCAATTCGATCGTAACTGCGATGTACTCTATTAGGTAATTCCTTAGGCTTGTCAGTAAGGATCTTGTTTGGAAATAATCATAATCCTTATAACAATTATACAAGTAAGGATATTCATTTTAAAAATTGTTAGTTGTAACTGCGGTAGAATTTCTAAATAATCCAAAGAAAGCCCAACTACACAGAGGGTCAGAGCAGAGTGGCTCTAAATGACTAATGGTGTGCCGGCCGGAAACATCCTATAGCCCCACTAATTATATATGCTCCCGGCAATTATATATGTATGCTGGCGGGTAATGGCTTTTAAAAAACATTTAACTCTTCCTGCAAATTTCTATTAATTTAGGAGTTGAATGCATAAGGCATATTCACAGAAAATAATTAAATAAGTCTCGTTAAAGGCTGTGAATAGTCTAAAAGTAGTTCTGAATATGTTTGTCAACTGGTGAATGGGTATAAAAGGGAGTATTTCGATAATTGATTATGTATAAAGTATTTTAATTTATTAATAAAATTAATGACGAGAATGAATTATTAAAGCCGAGCAAGGAACAGAAAAAAAAAATTAAAGTATTTATACGGCTAAAGATAGTGGAACAGAGATATCTTTAATTCACAGATATACTCCAAGGAAGATGGTTACAAGGATTTGCAGTGCTATGTATTTTTCATGGTACGAATCAACAATAAAGGCTAAACTATATTCAGTATGAAGAGAGGACTTCCATGGAAACCAGAAATTTGCGACAGCTCTCAGCAGCTTGCTCAATTTCACTTTAAAAAACAATTACTTTGTGTGTCTTTACTGACTTAATAGTCTGTGACTATGTACTTGCATTTTACCATGTGGGAGGGAAGAGGACAGACAAAGGATTTATACATGAAAATTAAACCAATATCCACTTTAATGTTTTCGGATAATAGCCTTAATTTTCCAAGACTTATTTTGGTTCTCAATTACTGCACATAATAGTAAAAACACTTTTGAAGGTTTAAAATATATGAAATTTGATGGAGTTATTTGTTATTAAAGCTATGTGTAGAGTTATTTAAAATAAAAATGGATAAAAAATTGGAGAGAGGAGAATACTTTAGACCATAGAAATAACGTAAATGGGAGTTTGTGAGATAACTGAGAGGCGCAGATGTCTGTAATTTAACGCAGTTCACCATAAACTATCTTATAATTTGTACTCAGTCATCGCGTCCGACAAGCTATATGAGTAAATTGGGCGTATAAAAAAAAAACCTCTTGTCTGGCCTTCTTCCTTCGAGCTGATGAATATCAAGCACAGTTGAAACGACTGCTTAATTCCAAAATATTGACTGATTTCAAGACTAGACTTACCCCAATTGTCTCTTATGTATTACAATTTTTACAACATGAATGACAAATAAGCAACTATTTACTTTCTATTAGGAGGGTATTGTGCGTAAGCTGATTATGAATCATTGCATCTACAAGGCTCATTCGTGCTCGATTTCAACAACTGGATTCGTTTGAATGGAACATTCAATGAGTCATACTCTTGAGGTGATTCACCTGTCTTGCGCCAACGAGGAAAAACAAACAGCTTCTTTTCTTATCAAAGAATAAATAAATAAGTATGTTGACAAACGCAGTGTATTCGTTTTATAAGTTCATTAAATTTGAATGCTAAATTATGTCTTTCGAAGATGATTGATTATTGATACAAAAAACCAACTGTAAATCGGTTCATTCTTTGAATCAAGGTCAAATTATTTCATATGAATATCAAAAATAGATATCAGGTTCTTATGTGTCTTAAGTAATTATGAAAATAACAGGAATAACAATGATGGTTTACTCAAGCTTGAAAATGGATTTAAAAAGTACAAATAACACCCTTAATATTAGATTTAAAGATAAAAGTTTAGAACAAAAATTGTAGATATCTTGTGAATATTTTATTAACACGATTGGTTGTACAACGTTTTTCGATCTGACTCATATTAACAGTATTGTTTACATATATTACAGTCGTTCTTCTCTAAGCCCTTATTCTGGGCCAGATTTCATTTTTTCGCACACTGGAAAATGGATTTGGGTTACGATTAAATAAAGTTCAGGCTTTTATCACTGATCAAAAAGAGGCAATAGAGTAGTCACATGAATAAAGAACCACCCTACGAGAGGGAATACGCCAAGTTCCTTACTTGACCCTCAAAATAAAGGCGTGTGGCTCAGCCTGACGGTGTTCAGTCAATATATATATATATATATATATATATATATATATATATATATATATGTGTGTGTTCGCCAAAGATCATATATTAGTACCTGATTTTTGCTATTAAATGAGTAGGATCGAGGAAAGTTTTGAAGAATCTTGCCATGAAAGAATTCTGAAATGTGTGGGAACATAGGAAGATGGTATATACTTCTTTGGTTTGTGATTTCCTTGAGCCGTATGCTATTGAAGGTGAAATATTGTCTGCGGTGGAAAGTGAACCTTCTGTTAAGGTCGTCAGTGGAAAAGTATTAAGACCCGCGACCGCGAATTTCGTTGGCGCTGTTGGCTGGCCACAGGTCCAACCTTGCACCTCCTCTTGTGTACAATGCGCTGACCTCTCAATTATAAAAAGTTAATTGAATATTTCAAAATATACAAATACGTAAACGGCCTCATTCAAATACTTCATTTCTTAACATTGTATCATAAATTTTAAATGCAAAAAAAAAAAATGAAAAATCATGTTGCTTCCTTCTAGCTAATATGTCATAATTACTCAAAATCCACGTATTTTTTTTTATAGCCCTAAGATAGCAGTACTACATAAAGAATCAGCTGCCGTTTTAAGATCATCCGAGAATTTACCAATTCAGTAAGAACTAAAGTTGTTTGAAATTCTGTTTATTCAATAATGCCATGACTACTAGATAAATTAATCTTATCTATAATTATCTTATATAAAGGAACTGTACGAGTGTACTTCAGTTTCCGTTAATTCATTTAGATTTTCTAACTATAAGTCTAAAAACCAATGTTCATTTTAGATGAAGTAAAACAATCCTAGACAAGTACTAACAGGACACCTTCAGATCTAGGTTTAGAAATAGAGTAATTAGTTATGTCCCTAGTTTAAGTATATTTTAGTCTCTTCTTCCTAGTTGGTGTCATGACATTTCGACAATAGTGTGAAGGGAAGTTTTTTTCCCCATCTTAACCCATATTCTACCACTGGGTTAGTTTTAGGTAGTAATATCACTGGCATTATTTTAACTGGCTATATATATTCGTCATTAACTTTGATTTCATTTACACTATTTTACGCTCATTAAAAAGGAAAAATTTAAATGTTTTATATTAACAAGAATAAATTAATGCAAAAAATAAATAAAAATAAAGTTTATTCAGTAAAAAGTCTGTCACGCAGATTTCCCTCGTGATGTTTAACAATAGATAAATCTAAATAAGGGTAACACAACACCACTGCGAATATTAAGTGAGTAAATACAAACGATAATAAGCAACTCCAGACGAAAAGCACCTGAAACGTAAACAAACAAGTGTGACAACTTTCCATAGGAAATAAAAACAATTACTGAAATATATCAGAATATATGATATTAATATTATTGAAAACTATTTACTATATCTAGTACTGTACTAGAGAACAAATGTATATAACAATATTTATAGTACAATTTAATTTGCAATAACATAAGATTGGTTCTATACAATATTTTGATCCGACGCATAGTAACGGCGATATTTCGAATTTTGAGCCAGGTTCGATTTCAGCCATTAACGAACTTGATCTTTATTTTTACATAAAACGTTTAAATATCGAGTGTGGTAACGATCAAACAAAAATTACGATAGCTAGAGCGTTAACAGCCAAATATATATATATATATATATATATATATATATATATATATAAAACTTTGAAGGGACCTCATTTTCGTCATCTCCTGGGTAGGATCTATGGACATTTGAAGAAATGTTTCGAAAATCGCGTCGAGTACGACCTCAATAGCAGATTTTCCTCAAGGGAAATCTGCTAAAATAATGAAATATGCTGTTTGCAATTCCTCTGTTGTCAATTTCCTGTCTGGACTCTGTTGCTATATCATACACTAATGCCTATCATTAGTCAGACTACGCATACTGCCTAGGAACAATTTTGCCTCGAGTTGGATAGCCTCATAATGTAGAAGGCAAGAGGAATTTTGTTTTCCTTTGGCCCCCTTCCCTTGTAGGGTTCCGCGATAAATCAAGATCTCTCTGTTTACGGAAACGCTTTAGCCTGTAGCCACACACATACGTGCTTTACTCAAAGTAGACGTTAGTAAGGGTTATAATCCAGTGTATTTTACATGATTTTCCATGTATTTAAGTTTTACAATTTACATATTCCCACCTTTTAGACAGGCTTAATCAAACCAATTATTTAAACTACACAGAAATTATAGAGTTTTTCCTTGAACATTCTTGGTGTGTATCAGTATAATTAAGATTATATTAAGTGTATAAATTCAAAATATTCCATTTATCTAACTAAGATGTTTTTTAAAACATTTATTAGGTTAATTTATGGTTTGTAATGAATCTATTTCACATATAAAAGCAGATCTTAAGTACTACTGGAATACAATTTCTCGCACATGGAAAGATTATTCATGAACCAATGTTTAGAAAATGGAGGCATATATCTATAATTAACTTTATTTTATTTTAAGGAGATCAAAGGAAGAGAAAATAACTCCAAGTACACGTAAAACTTCGGTTGATAAAATGTTATGTCCCCTGATGTAAGCGAGAGGAGATAGGACGGAAATTTACTTCTTATCTGAATGCAGTATACCTTAGACTGCATTGATAATTAATTCGTTTGTACAATAAACTTCAACACTGGAACGTACAGCGACTTTTAATGAATACAAATTTAATTAAACCCTTCCGATTAACACTGCTGATAGTGAAAACGGTTGCATGGAATAATAATTAGCCGAAAGCGAAGATCGCAATCACTTTGATTTTTCAATATTTAAAAGGAAATTCGCGTATAGTAATAGCAATACATGGTAAAAGCCTTTATTAAAATGCGTACTTAAGTATGTTTTGTTAGTTATAAAAAGCATATCCTCCCGTTTCCACTGAACTGATGTTGTCAAGATCTATACATTATTAAACCAAGGGTTAGTCTTTATTGCTGCTTTGTTGATAATGAGAATTCCTAATCACCCACAAATTGTAACTCCTGAGGCGAGTCTTCTGATATCTGGATCCCCTACCCTATAGTCGAATGATTAAAGCATAAATACTGAATATTTTCATTAAAGGGGCCGGAGCCTTTAATTTCTTCCATGTATTGCATTTCAAGCGACACAACCCTCGCTACAATCAGTTGGAGTACAACTAAAAATATTACAGCCACCTAATTTTACTTAAGGGCTAATACTGGGTTAATGTAGTTGGGTGACTGCCAGGAAAACGGTTATTTTTCAGTAAATTAACATTACTGACAGCTTCATAAGATGTATTGGTTGGTAGGAAGGTTGCCCGAGTGTTAGCTAGATGATGAAAGTGTCACTGCAGCGTAAGAACAGGTTTCAGCTGTTCCCTCCAACCGGACGGTCTTATAACTTTCCATTCCTAAGACGATCTCGTTCTTTAACAATTTTAGTTTATTACTGTTCCACTTTTAATTACGTACATAAAAGTTATTTAGTGACGAACTCATTAAATAAAAATCTTAACGCCATCTTGGGTAAAGGGTGGACAACCTGTGGATAACCCGTCGCAATAAGCCGTAATTGTGCAAAGTGGACGTTAACAAATGGATAGGCACACTTGTGGACAAATTTCATTGGCAAACCTAATTTTTTATTGGATTTGAAGAAATGATTGGAAATTAGCAAAATCTGATAATGGTATTCAACGAGTTCTGTGCTAAAACAATAATAGATAAATCTACTAAATTATCCATGGGAGAATTCGTTGTTAAACGGTATTTGCTAACAACGTTATCCTATATGTAGACTGCAAAAAAATAATTTATCTATTGCATTTGATGATTGATTCTGATGCGTTTGCTCTACTAATACATAGGTATCAGATATATCCGCAGAGTGTGCATTATGTGTAAGCGAACAAATTCTCAGATATTTATGAGTTTTGAAGATAACCTCCAGGAATCGTAGATATCTTAGTCACGCGTGAAGATATCAGGACCGACTGAAGTTGTGATAAGTCGATTTCCTGAGGTCGCAGACGGGCGTTGTGTACCATTATACAGACCATTGTCTGCAACACATTGCGGCAAAGCCCCGTTTGATCCTTGAGCACTGCGCCTGCTACGGAAGTGTATCCGGCCTCTTAATTCACACATCGTCTCTATTCCATTCATCATTAGGGGTTTTGTTTCACGCTTTTTACCTGCTCTCCTATTCAGACAGAACAAACAAGATGGATTCATTACCTTGACAAGCTGGTTAGAGGGACGGCTTACGCTCATCCCTAGCACGAGGTAATCCTTCAGTTTTATAACACAGATCGCTTGTTTATATTGAATAATAAAACAAAAATCAGACATTTTTAAATTCACATTATTTACTTAATCGAATTTAATTATAGCACATTTTGAATTAAAACATACAAAATAAGTACTCATGTTGGGTTTATGGCCTTTAAAAGACCCAAGAGACAATATAGGATAACAATAATCCCATTAGAATATTTATGGCAATAAATTTTTACTTATTAATGGACACACCTTCTTTTTTAGACATGCAATTGCGTGCTGTATTAGTAATTCAGCAGAACGTTTATCCTTCACTATGCGAACCCCTCTGATGTAAGAGGCTATTCACTGAAAGCGAACAGTCATCAAAATGAGTAGCAATTTTTGTTTGATAATCGTTTTGAAAGGACGAACATAACTAAAAAAAAGTGAAATAATGAAAATCGATGTTACTTAGAGACTTCAGAAAATGGAGAAAAAAATGTCACTTTTAAAAGTAAAAATCCACACTTTAATTGCAACATAAATTAGAATTTAAAATTATATGTAAAAATCAAGGCCGTGGTGGATGTTTCTATGTAAGTACTTTTGTTTGTTTCTGCCGGCTTCTCGCTCTAATCGTACGGGAATAATTCCCAAGAGACCATAAGATTATTATTATATTACAAAAAATAAAAAATCAGTAAGAACTGAGAGGAGAAAAATAAAACAAATACAGTCTGATAAGAATGTTACTGAGCTTAACTAACAATAACATGGTAGGAAAATGGCCACTAATTCCATTGATTTTGCTCAAGCATAGCGGTTAAGTTGCCAATTCCCCTGATTCCAGCCAAGTAAGAAACGTCGCAGAGGAATCTTACGGAGCTCTGATTCAATGGAGGTGCTGGAAGGAAAAGCGGAGATTGTGGCATTTCCCACTATTTGTGGAAAATGAATTACTCTCGGGAACCCAGTTTGTTGCCCTGGAAACGAAGGCGCAAATCCAGGTCAAACATTCGAAGGGTTCGTTTCGAACAGTTCCTAATGCTGTACATTTATCATTCGAAAAATGCCGGTCTAAAGCTCTAAAATGAAAGAGGTCTTAGACTGTATAGGTTTTATTATTAGCAGCTTTCGATTTCGGAAAATCTATGGTTTATTTAGTCGATTCTATTATACAACAATTTTTTGGCTGTTTTTGGATTTTTCTCCATCCATTCGATTGGTTATGAGTTTCCCTTTATGTTTCTTTTTTTTGGGGAAAAAAAGGTTATGTATCCTCGGACCCATAATTAAACATTTGAGCCCGCTTCAGCTTGTAATTTCATTATTACACACGAATGCGATCTGTTGAGAGATGATTGTAGAGAAAAAGTGTAAGATTGGTGAGAAAGTTGCTCGGCCATCTTGGCTGCGGAAGAACTTGTAGGCTCATAGGCCGATAGTGGAGACTTCTTACAATGGTTCCGATATACTTTCTCCGATTCAGCCTTGAATATGATTTCCTTGCTAGATCGGCTCTTCTCATTTCTCCTCCGGAGAACTTGCACAATGTGAATGGCGTGCTAGAGAGCCATTTCACGCATTGCTGTAAACGCTCTTTGTAGTTGACTCCAATTGTCGTACCGTGTCCATGTGCATAGTGAAATTTATATCCGCTACGGCAATGCGCACGGTGTGAGAATTCTGAAGAAACAGCGTTGGCCCAAAATTAAGGATTAAATGCGGAATAAATCATAAAAAAGAAAAATCAATAGTAACTCTTAAAATAAGCTTTGAATTCACTGAAGTCTTGCCACTTTCTTCAAGTTTACCGGCTAAGTCACGATTAGCTGAGTCTTGTTGTATGTCACGTTGTTACCATATAAATATTAATTTGAACCCATAGCCAAGTTAAACGAAAGAATAGCTGAAGCATTGTAAACTTATTTCGTGCATATACACACTAATTTGCCGAAGTGAATCGCATCAATTAATCATCATAAAATATGGCATATCTACAGATACCAGAGTATTCACAGCACAATACGCCTATTGAAAGACAATGAAGCTATACAATTGAGTCTCAGTACAATAACACCATGTTAAAGCCATTTTTATGCTCCATGTCAACGAGTTTAGTCATGTCATACTCTTTTATGAAGCAAGAAAATCCTTAAAGCGAAATTATATGCCAGTTTGCCTCGAAGGTACATAATGCTTATAGTATGTTATGCATAAGTAGTATATTACGTCATTTCATATTGTTTATATATTTGTTCTTTTTACACATAATGAAAAAGTAAATACATATTGATTTAAGTAGGACCTATAGTAATTCCAAATTCACATTCACCTTTATTTTTTCAATGTCATAAAATTATTAATTAGTTCCTTTAATTACAGCAATTTCATTAAACATAACATTGTATAATAAAAAAAGGGGTTTATTAATATATTGATATCAGTGGTTATCATATCTATTGAGGTAGATATTCTACAAGTGTATAGTGATAAGACTAGTCTTGTGTGTTAGGGGTCCGTCCAGTGCTCAAAGAAAATGTTAAATCAAAGAAACTCATTGGTTCAGCCTCTCATTCTGGCACAACACTTACAGTCTTCTATTAGAGAAAATAAAGACATTTTTGTTTTTTATGCATTAATTGTAAATGATTTATATCATAAATGGTTTTACAATGTTATTATTATATAAATTTAACGAATTTAGACTTTGAATAATTGGAATAGCAAAAATAAATAGCTTATGATTCGGAGGCATCTTCTGCTCAGCAGGAGATATAAATGTATGAAGTGAGTACCTTTATGAACATCTTCTGAATCTCTAATTTCACCTGAATGGAGGTACTTATAGTAGACTTTTGTCGGTTGAAGAAGTTGAGAGCATCCTAAAAATTTTAAATGGAAACGAGTGAACCATTCTTTCGTAGACAGAAAGAAACAAAAGGAAAGTAACAATAGAGGTAGGTGCACAGTCTGAACACTAATGGGCCCTACTCAAGACCATGAGGAACCCCTTCCCATATGCTTCACTAGATACGCCTAAATTCAAAATGTGCACTATGTCCTTGCTTAACGAACAGCTAAATTTATACTTCTTGCACAACGGATTTAACAGGTGGAGGAAAATATGATCACGGTAACGGCACGCAGAGTAACTCTGATATAATAACTTACTCAGTATTTATCAGACTCGCTGTTTTGACGGGGACATAAATCTATTCGGATTCAAAGTTTTACAAATTACTGATATCCAACGTCCTTGGCTGACATTTCAGTGGTGTCTTCGTTTTGTATAAACCTGATATGGTTGGTTTCGTATACAATTTTATTTATAAAAGCACAAGGCATTCCTTCCCTTCTGTCCTATCATCAAGTTTTGGGGTCTGGCCAAAAGCAAAGTTGTATTCCTAAGACTGGCTGGCCACTACTCCAGAGTATTTCACAATAGTGTTGTCGGAAGTGAAGAATATTGTGTACTTGGAGAGAACAAAATGTCTAATTCTTCACAAGTTTTTAGTACTTGCGTAAAAGTTCTTAAAACTCGTGAAGAATTGGACGTTTTCTTCTCTCCAAGTACTTTAGAGTATCATTTCTAGAGTGTATTATTTCCTGGCAGTGACGAAAGGGGCAAAATTGTAGGAAGACGTCCGTCGTTGAAGGCTTAAGAACCTTTTTATTTGAGTGACTGAAGGTTTGGTAGGTGGAGCTTTAACCAAAGTATCAAGTGGTTAGAAAGTGCATGGTCCGTATGGCTATGTGGAGCTCTAACATTAAATATTCGGTTAATCGTTGAAAAATTGTAGTGATGAACATTTTTTTTTTCTTAATAAGGAAACAAAAAAAGTCTTTCTGTAAACTATTTACAAATATATATATTTTTATTTTAATAAAAATCGTCAAACCAGGAGACAATTCTTTATTTCTCTTATTCGATGTATATGCTAAAATACAAGAAAAGAGAAATCTGCTTAGTATACCACCTGCATGAAGAAATTTTTAATTAAAACAATTCTACAGCTACTTTGGTCATTTAAGAGTAATAAATTGTATTAATAGTATTTATAGTATACTGTTTAAAAAGAAAGTATTCTCATTGGAAGGGAAATCACAGATTTAAATCTTTAAATATATAGGTGATACTAGTCTTACGCAAAATGTTGCACTACCACAATACGTCATTTCGTAATAGCTGCGACCACAACAAAGAAATGACTCATTTCAGACGATAATGTGATATCTAGTTTCAGATAACGTAATCGGCATTCATACGAAATCTGTTATGATAATTAGTATTTCTTAGTATCTTTATGAATTATTTTCCACAGATCAGCTAATTTGATTAAAAGAAGATGCAGGTCAACATAATTTCTTTCATCTGGGAATAAAACCTGGGCTATGCAAAGAACATTAAGAGTAGCTCTATATAGCTTTCAAAGGTTATCAAAATATATTAAAAACAAATATTAATAAAACCATATATCTGAGGCAAATTTAATTAGAAAATTTAGGGCGAAAAAAGTCTTTAAACCTAAACATTATGTACCAATGACATCCAGAACTAGATGATTGACATTTCCTCATGAAGTGCTGTATAGTATAAAACCTAATGCGATTCTGGAAATCCTTGAGAGTAGTAGGAAGTGCGCACAACCTCTGGAAGTGGACGGAGGTGTTAATCCGTTCATGAAATGAGAGTCGAGGGGAATTCTTTCCCTGAATGCCAAGTTGTTTTGGCCTGGGCTCTAGACTGAAATAGCTCGGCTAACTAGAGAATGTTCTAAAAACGACGACGTTTAGCTGCATTGCGCTCATTAGTCGCCAATTAGTTCTAGAGAAAACGTCTACATAAATGTGCATTATTAACATTCAATAAAGATATTTATGATAACTATCTCGACAATCGTAGCTGTTGTCAGGAGAATCTTGGGACCTTAAGAGTTTGGTACAACCTAACTCGCACCAAGTGGTTAGAAAGTGCATGGTATGGCTTCGTTTTTAAACTCTTAATCTAATTCTTTTATTAAGAAAATATTCATATAGGCTGTCCAAAATTTCCCATTATTAAATTACAAACGCATATTAACTTTAATGTTTAAATATATTAATAGACTAATTAATATAGGAAGGAATTCTATGAAATTGTGGCAAAAATATCCGCCACAAAACGTATTTTAGAGTACATAAAAGTATAAGTCAATGGGGTACAGATATATTTCTGTATAATGTTTTGGCAGTTCGTTCCGGCATCTTCGTAGCTATAACGAAGATATAAAATTAGAAAGAGAGAAATTCCATTACAATTAGTCATGGTTTTCTCGTCTCATAATCAAACACACTAAAGCTATCTTTGATATATTTCCTCCGACTTTGGATTCAGATAATCTTGTAAGACAGATGATTTGGAGGTACTAGTTGTCTCACTGGGATATTATGAAGACTTAAATTCTTTAGTCATTTCAGCCGTTCAAACTTACATGGTAAATTAAGAAGAATTACACTCATTTCGTCCTCTTAGACCTTAAATATTTAAAAGTTATGAAGAGATAAGAATTCGGAATCTAAATTACGATTGGTTTTGGTGGGATGTTTGGCGAATGAATCACTAATGATCGATTTAATTGGGGCCAGAGGCCTTTCCTGTGGCCCTTATAATAAACTTGCTTCAATATTCGTATAGTCGTTCAATATAATAGACGTTCTATCACGAACATCTTAAATTTCGTACTTTTGGCAAGGTGGTTGTTCAATTGGGAATAAAATAGCGCATAATATTACTTTATTGGTCGTCAAATCGTATTAATAATATGAGCAGGACCTTATCTCCTGTTTTTCAATGTCAAGATATGTCCACTATTGTTGCCTGACGGCTAATGCAACCCCCAGAAACCCTGTGGATTTGCTGGTTCGTGTTTAATTGGCCACATTACGGTAACAATTGCGCGAAAGTGTTTATAGAAAAATTATTCGCCTTTTCGGATAATGACAGTTTTCCCCCAGTGATTAATAAGCGGGTTGGCCAGATTCTGAAAAGAATAAAAAACATATTAAAATGAAAGAGACCAATAACCGCCAACCGTTGAATGTAGCCGACAAGGCTTTTTGCCATTATTACAAGTCTCAATTGAGGGTTTAATCTTGATTTCCGAATCACTGGAGAGAATACACAAACGCCCGCATGGTCTTATAAACCAGTTTAAACTTACTGATAGGCCATCGGTCATGCCCAGAAAGGGCCACAAATGATTAAGCGATTGCAGTATATAGAGCTAAGCGATGTTCCTATTCGGAGAAAATGTGACTATTAATATTATATATAATGGCCCAGCATATAAACAAGCTCAATACTCTTTTTGCACCAACATATTACTCCAATATTAAAATTTTATTTGGAAAGACAACCCAAAAATTCTAAAATAAGGGTATACTTTATGAGTTAAGAAAATTAGGAGGTATGTTTTTAGATATTTTGGACAAATTTGATGTGCTATTTAGCCAGAGCACAGAAAGTCAACGAAATTTGTTTTCGAATAAAAATGAAGTGGGATTATAGCTTTCTAAAATGCGAACATCGTAAAAATGCCGTCGTCTTTCCGTTACTTGCCAAGGAAATAAAATAAAATCTGGCTTTATTGCATATTCTATATCCTCATATAAAACGGCAGAAGACAAATTCTGACAAACAGACATATTTTTATATTACAGCTATAATATATCGCCATTCTATAACATAAGGAAAAAGTAGCCTAATTTATATACGATCTCAAAAGTAAAATAACCTTTTCTCCCAACCAACTAAGGAGATTTCTTTTGACATGTTTAAAGACCATTTTATTATAATTTCTATGAAGTCGTTCACTAAAATATAAAACAGCCATTAAGACAATTTATAGGTCGTATGCATACGATTTAACAACTTTGGGATGGACAGTTTCCATTCTATTACCCATAAACGTGAAACTAATAAAAATTATATCAAACTAAAATGACCATAAACCCTTTTTCAAAACATCTTTCTTCTTTTTTTAATTTTCTCTGTGAACGTCTTTATTTTATCAATATATTGAAATTATTCTTCACTTCTTTCATGCAGTACTCTCTTCTCGTAAATAAGATTCTTGCAAATACGGTTTTTTAGCAAGGATAATATATATGTTGCTCCTTTCTACTTAGTGTGGAAATTGACACCATATGATCATTTATGGTGCTTAGTCAACTGTAAGAAAAATAAATAGTAAAGACTTAAGAAATTTTCTGTTTGCAGCTCCCAATAGTATGTTAATATGTTCTCCAAGAATAATAGTGTTGCTGCCAGTCAGCAACGAAAAGGAAGTAATAACTACAATTAAATTTAATTAAGAGTAAGCAGAGACATAAAGTCACTTGGAACTAGTTTGTTTCGTTACTTGTTAACTACCACTTTATGCAATTACAGCTGATCAGGACGGTTAACTTCCAGTGTAGGGACTAAGTATTTTATGTAGTGAGTTCACCGCTAAATTAGTATTGGAACAAGTACTGAAACAAACTATACTTTCCTTAATAATATATATTCAATATTATATATAAAAAACGGACCCTTAAGAGCTGGGCTAAGAACAAATAAATTAATAAACAGTCGCAAGCACGTTTTGTTTATGATACATTTTATAAAAAAATTATTGAGCATGTCATAATTGATAAGTCTTCCTGGAACTCATGAATGGATGCGAAAATCAGAAATTTTGAAAACATAATTATGAGAACATTGACACTAGGCGGAAGGAAACTCGTGCCAAATATGCTCAAGTGACCTCCTTGCGTCTCTCTCAGAACAGTACAAGAATACTTGTGATAAAGAAGTTTAGTCTTATCAGTAGCGTATTTCTTAAACAAAAACGAGCTTAGTTCGATGTTCATGGCAAAAAATGATAAACGATCAATCAATTTCAAATTCCTGAACACCTAGAGATACAAGTACCCAGTTATGATACAAATATTCTACATCATAACTAGCTCTATTGTTAAGCTAGTTCTTGAATATGTAAACGTTTTGACGTATTTAAATTAATTACATTTTCTTAATATCATGAATTATTTCACACACGCATTATTCTAATTATTTCCACTATCAAGCTGAATGCCACATTGTTTGAATATCACATAGCCGCTCGTTTATTCAAATACAATGTAAATATTTTTCGTCGGAAAAATTATGATTTCATTAATAAGAATTTTGAAATTCCAGTGATGAAATCTAGGTATGAAAGGTCTTATATGTTACATACTCATTTTTTAAGTACATTTTGTATTAAAAATTAGTAACTGTGACTGAAAATATGTATTTCAGAATAAAATACTCCATAATAAACTTAGTGGTGGCAGAGCCGAGTTGACCGGTGCTTGCTTGTACCGTATAAGAGGTGTACTTATTACTGGATAATCGTAAATTCAAAATATCATCGTTACTATGAGTCGGATCGAAAAATTGTTTATATCCAATCTTGTAATAAATTTAATGTTCTATAAATATTGAGCTACACACTTTTTGTCTATCTTGAGTATTAATTGAAATTTTGGCATTTCTTAATTTTCTGCCTTCAGCAAACTTCCACTTTTAGTCATCAGACGTTAGCAATAAGCTAATATATCATGAAATGTTTTATTAGTAGCTTGAGTACCAAATATTGTTTTCAAGAAGTCTTTACTAGATGATGTACAAATACGTTGTGTGGTGGCATCATGAATTACGATTTTGGTTCTTATCTAAAGGGGGAATTCGTAAAGTAAAATATCTGTTATTTCGTGGTGGGTTTAAAAAGGTTATAGAGATAATCTTGTTAAACTATTGACGTTCGACAATTGTTGTTGTATACATATTTTCGTAACGCAAATATTAAATTTTTCAATCTTCAGCAAACCATCACTACTGTTCATTGGATTTTTATTTAGAAAAGAAGAATATATGGTGAGATGGGATCAATGGTGTGTCGTACAAAGCACGTGGAGAATCTGCTTCGTTTACGCACCCCCTTCGTGGCGGTTTTTTTTGCGGACTGGTGGTATGAAGCTATTCCTAGTCAGAGAGAAATAGAAAATAGAATAAGAGATTACGTCATCAATATAGTTTTGTTGAAGGGAGACCAGACCCTTAAGTGCATTACTAAGGGTTTTGCACCAGTGCATAGGTCAGTCAGTACCAACTCGACATGGACTAAAGGAGACACAGACTATTGGTGGAGGATAGCTGCTTGCTCCCCCTACACCCCGCCGACACAACTACAGATAACTAAATCATTCATTCTCCTATACCCACGACTCCCACTGCCCGCGAGACAATACCCTCCATAACGGTTCTATTCTCAATATATTCCCCGCTCTAAATTTTAAATATATGCGCACGCTCCTTCTTCCTGTTTAGCGGTTCGCTCAGGACTTGACAATCAATACTAAATATTAGCAGATTTCCCTTCAGGTAAATCAGCTATTGAGGTCGTACTCATGACCTGATTTTCGAAAATGTCCACTGCCCAGGAGATGACGAAAATGAGGTCCATTCAAAATTATATATATTTGTCTGTCAACGCTCTAGCGCTCGCAATTTATGTTTGATCCTCAACAAACTCGACATTTAATCCTTTTGTGTTAAACGAAAGCTTAAGTTCGTTAATAAGTGGCAGGGAGGGGGGTTTAGAGGTGGAATTTTCGAAAATTCGAAATATCTCCGTTATTATACGTCGGATTGAAAACTTGTATAGAACCAATCTTATTGCAAATTAAATTTAATATAAATATTGTTGTACACATTTATTCTCTATCTGGAATATTAACCTAGATATTTGCGTTTTTTAGTTTTCAGCCTTCAGCAAACCCCCACTCCTATTCATGCCTCATAATCAATACTCTGTTATATAATAAATCACTGTATCCGGAGTATAAATACCAAATATTGTTTTCAAGTGATTAGACCTTTATTATACGAGACGAGATAAAGCAAAAATGTTCTGTTGATCGCCTACCCTCACTCAACTTTAGTTCTTGGACTAATAAAACTTGATTGATTGAGATAAAATCTATTCTTATTCACTATAAATTACAGTATTTGATATAGTAAATAGTTTTCAATAAAATTAATATGTTATATTCAGGTATAGTTCAGCAATTGTTTTTCTTTCGGTGAAGAATATTTCTATCTGTTCAGCTCTGAGAGGTTGGTTGACCTGACCTGTTTGTTTACAATTCAGTCGCTTTCCGTTGGGAGCTTATTTAAATTGACTGAAAGACTTCTCATTACAGTTTGTATTTATTCACTTAATATCCTTGGTGGTGTTAAGTGTTGGTTACCAGTATGTGTATTTATCTATTGTAAAACTACACAGAGGAAATCCGCTTAGTTTACGCAGCCCCTGTGCGACGGACTTTATTTTCTGAAAAACAAATCCAAAGCAGCAATGTGAAAATAATTATTCCTACGCATACTGCTTTATTATTATTTTAAGAAAAGCTGGAATATAAGAGAATAATAAAAAGTGTTTCAAGGCAGCTACAAGAAATAAACATAAAAACCCTTTGCAGACTTACTCAGCTGGAATGTCAAGATAAGACTCGTCAGTTTTATTGATATAGTGTCAAAAAGAGACGGTCGGTCATTTTAGACATTTATCTTGGGTAAAAGAAAAAAGGGTAGCAATTCTTTATTAATAAAAGTTGCATAATGTAGATAGCATGGGTTGAACATTTAAAAAATAATATACATAAATCTTTACATTATTTATAGTCAAAAGTTTCACTGGTTCTAAATTAATTTCCTAATTAATTAATCATGTATGGAAAATTGTATTTATAACCGCTGTCTCCTTTGGGTAAATATAGATGGTATTAATTAAATCGAAGCGTCGCTCTGCATTTTAATAAATCTGTTCTGCCCTATTTTCATTTTTATATATTTTAAAAATAGAATCATAGCTTTTCTTTTAATCACGATTTAATAGATAAACTTATGCAATAACTTTATATAAATGTAAATGATGTATTCATCAGTATTTTTTCTCGTCAAATATTTTATTAGAAATAGTCAGCGTTGCATTTGCTGCGTGAAGTAAGCAGATTTCATACTTGCTGGAATATCATACCCTGATGGTCGCATCTCACCCTCTTTTCTTTATTTCTCCATTCAG
Organism: Riptortus pedestris; assembly: GCA_019009955.1. Taxonomy (NCBI): domain Eukaryota; kingdom Metazoa; phylum Arthropoda; class Insecta; order Hemiptera; family Alydidae; genus Riptortus; species Riptortus pedestris. Next base: position 124,950,441 of record CM032229.1, on the reverse strand, counting down.
CTAATGAGGCCCTACTCATACCGCGATTTTCGAAAAATGCCCTCAAATGTCCCACGATCCTTCCTAGGAGATGATGAAAACGAGGCCTGTTCAAAATTTTGTATACATATGTTCGCCTGTTACCGCTTTAGCGGTCGCAATTACTGCTTTATCGTTAACAAACTCGATATATAAGCTTTTCATGCAAAACTAACGATCACGTTCGTTAACGGCTAAAATCGGACGGGGGGGGGGTTACAGGAGGAGAATTGCGAAAATTCGAAATTTCTCCTTTACTATACGTCGGATCAAAAAAGTGTACAAACCTAATTTTAATCTAAATTTAATTGTCTATACATGTTATACTTATTTTCTCTAGGATTAATATTAACCGTGATATTTGGAATTTTTAGTTTTCAGCCTTAAAGTAAACCTGACTCCTACTCATGTCCTTATAAATTACCTGTTATAACATGAACCTCTTTATTCTAAGCTTAAATTGGAAATATTGTTTCCATGGAAAATTCGTTGTGCAATGGCGCCATCAAAAGGTTTCACGGTCTTGTCTCGAAAATATTCATTTGATCTATAACCGTTTTCTTCAACACCAAATATCATATGTGATTAGAACCAATCTTGTTAAACTATTGAAGCTCTACAGTTGTTGTTCTATGCAATTTTTCGTAATTTAAGTACTAAGGGAGTTATTCGTACTTTCTTGTTATCAGCTTTCAGTGACTTCCCACCCTCTCCCACTTCTACTCATCGGGTTTTTCATAGAAATAGATAATATGTTGTGAGATGAGATCACGTGTGGGACTAGCGCGTGAGAAACTTCTTAGTTTACGCAGCCCCTGCTTGACGGACATTTCAGTTTATAGAGTTAGGTAACAATCAAACAAAATTTGCGACCGCTGAGTGCTAACATCGGTTTTACTTCGGAACGAACGGTTCTTTTATGTTTAACGACTCAGATTTTTGTTAATCAGTCGTAATCAGCTGAAATGTCCTTTCCCCTGATAAGAGAGAGCGCGACTGTAAATATCTGGGCTAAGCAGAGATTGAGTAAGGTCTAAATGGAAAAGATTTTTCCACCAGTCATGACAGTCCAAGGGCAGCCAGACCGGTTCTTCAGTCTCTCTCGTTCTACAACTACCCACTCCTACTTACTGTTCCTTTCAGCTGGATTAGTCACGAATAAAAACAGTAACAGGCTCAGGTGCAGAGCGACGTCAGTCTTAAGAACTACACTTATTTTCCTCATATTTCCCGCAGTACAATTTAGAAACGCCAATTTCCCTGTAATGATACTTGAAGCTTTCCCCTTCCAAAAAAAAAAATTAAAATAGAAAAATAAAACATTTTACTCTGAGATTACAAAATTTTTGAACAATAGCCCAAAGCCATTGAAGGTGCGTAATCATATAATAATAATACTTCCATTACATTGTGCATTAAGAAATTTTGAATTCATCAGGGTGTGAAGAGGTGCATAGAGCTAACAATTTAGAATAGGGTATCTAAAATTGCACTGGTCAAATTAGGAATGGAAAAATCAATTTATTTCGGCCATTAAAAGAATAAAATTTGTAGAATTGTAGTTGAGGAGGGGAGAGGTATTCACAAAATGGCACTTCAGATGATCAGATTTATCTTGCACAACATTGAAAAAGCAACATGATTCGTAAAGGCCTTGAATCTGTTAATATGTTAAGATTTATTATCAGTTTTTATTTATTATAGTTTGGTGCAATGGAAATCGCATAAGTTTTAAAGGAGATAAGTCTATGGCGATTAATTTAATATTTTATTTTTAGCTTCAAAAAGTTCTGAAGATAAGAGATAAGGGGAATTTCCCGGATCTCAATTTCCCTCCATATCTGTTTCCTTAAATAAGTATTAGATAGGCTTTTATGGTTGTAGTGGTTGACTCTAATAATCATGCTTATTGTAGACTCAAACTTTAAGCATGATTTAAAAATAATAAATAAAACAAAAATATTTTTATTGGAAACTATTAAAATACTATAGTATAAATTGCTAAGTCCACTGTATTCGTTTTTTTTAGCAGATTTCCCTTAAGGGAAATCAGCTATTGAGGTTGTACTCATGACGCGATTTTCGAAATTTTTCGAAATGACGAAAATGAGGTCCGTTCAAAACTGTATATATGTATGTGTATATATATATTTGTCTGTTACCCCTCTAGCGGTCGCAATGTTTGTCTTATTTTTAACAAACTTGATATATAAACGTTGTATACAAAAAGAAAGATCAAGCTCGTTAATGGCTGAAATCGGAACAGGGGGAGGCGGGGTTTAGAGGGGGAGAATTTCGAAAATTCTTAATATCTCCGTTATTATGCGTCGGATCGAAAAATTGTATAGAACCAATCTTATTGCAAATGTAATGTTCTATAAACGTTGTTATGTACATTTTTTTCACTATCTTGATTATTTACTGAGATATTTGCATTTTTTAGTTTTCGCTTTTCAGTAAAGATTCTATTATGTTATGAAGCATTTTATTTGAAGCTTAAATACCAAATATTGTTCTCATTGAACTTTTATGTTTTGAGATAAATGCAAATATGTGGCGCACTTGGGAAATCTGCTTAGTTAACGCAGCCACTGCGTGACGGACTTTTTTAATTTGAGGATGTACTCGCACCGCGGTAAGTGTCGAAGCAGAACAGGAATGAAGATGGTCTTTCGAAAAACTGAAAGTACTTTGGATATATAAAGGATAGTATTTCAATGGACTAATGGCAATATTAGTCAGAGTATTGAAAATATTTTCCACCAACACAGCCTTATACGTTTATTAATATATTATTCTTACACATCGATAAACTGTTAATGAATATACAAAGAAATCAGCTCACTTCCATTTATAAAGGAGATGTAAGGAGTAAATAACTAATATTTAAATTATTAATTTTTAAATGAAATATATTACTGACTACGGAAATTATACTGAACTAATATTGAGCATGTATCGAGCCCACAGGTCAAGAGACATATGTTACATCCTGAGGTTGGGGGACATATGTTAGGAACAGATAAACCATAAATAATCCATAGTATGGAGTCGTGCGTGCTACATCTGCTCTGTCTTCAATACTTATCTTTTATGTTGGGAGACCAATCTAATGTGCGATGTGAAACACACGAGCATATAAAGTAATGAAGAATTCGCGCACTTAAGTATTATAACACGCAAGCTCTATGAAGGCATCCAAGACAATAAGATCATTACATAGAAAGAGAGTAACGTCGAAGATCAGTAATGATAAGTAAACAATGATATCACAAGATGTGTCAGAGTCCGCGGGCAAACAACGCAAATTAATTTCTTGGTCGTTAATCATCATGACGATGTGAAGAGATGAGACTTACAAGACCGAGAATGGGACATTCACTACTTTCTCAATCTTACGTCATTGCAAGACAATATGTAATTGCTGAAATAATTACGGATTATGGAACATATAATTACTAAGGGTAACCCTTTAGCTAGCAATAGTATTAGTTATTTAAAAAAAATAATTATTTTTAGGAGCGTTCTTTTTTTTAGCAGATTTCCCTTAAGGGAAATCAGCTATTGAGGTCGTACTCATGACGCGAGTTTCGAAAATGTTCTTCAAATGTCCATCGATCCTACCCAGGAGATGACGAAAATGAGGTCCGTTCAAAATTTTATATATCTATCTATCTATATATAGTTTACGCAGCCCCTGCGTGACGGACTTTTTTAGTTTGTATTTATTTTATCTTTGCTAGTGCTAATTAAATAACACGTAATACTTATGAAATTATATTTCCAACCACATGTATTTATTTGGTGGAGGATCTTTTCATTATACACCTGAAAAACTCACAAATTATAAATATAAGAGACTAAATAAGGACGAAGCATGAGTGTAAAACGGAATAGCCTGTTGTCCTAACATTTTGACACAACAGCAAACTAAATTAATTTTTAAGCCAATATATAATTAATTGGAAAATTCAATTCTAGAGTGATTTCTTAATGGTAGGAAAAAATAAAATCCACACTTCCCCTGGAGTACTTTCACCCCCTAAATAAAAATCTGAAATTAATGTCAGCATCTGAGTTGATATAGATGCTTGAAGTATTAGAGGCTAAACAAAAAAGTTCTTATTAATAGCCGGCGTGTGATTCCCATACATTTACGTATATATACCACTCCTAGAAATGTACTTGCCTTGTCTAATTTAAGCTACTACTTCATACTTTCTTACGATATTTTAAATCAATGTACCGATGTTTCAATTTCTATAACCGTGGTGTGAATAGTTATAGAGAAAGTCTCTGGAAGAATAAATGGCTGTGTGGAATATAAAGGGCTTCGTACATTTATAAATATAATTCTCTGGAAATGCCAACAACAAAAATATGGAGACATTTTCAAACTCCTCCTCATCGTATTCACTATTTTGTTTAGAGGATTATTTTTTTCTTTTTTTTGCTGGGGAAATATATGTTTTCCCTTTCCTGAGATTACGCCTATCTTATCTATTCATGCAGGGAGAGACTATATATTTTTTATATTAAGCTCAGGAGTAACTCATATTTTCATTCATTCATCGCACTATGACTATTTTTAACTTACTGGATTTGGAAATTCACTGTTTTTCGACTTACTTTTTTCGGGTTTCTCGTGCTACCCTCTCCTAAATCCGGGTCATTCATCGCGTTTAATGTACGATTGCCGGCCCTCAGCTTCTGCAAGACATCTATCCATTTATTCACACCTTCATTTACAGTATTTCACTGGAAACAAACGAGGTATTGATGTTGCCCACATGACCCCCTTTTTTCAAATTTTCTTACATTTATTTCTATTATTGTTAAACGTGTGTGTATATGTACGCACTATAATGAAATGCCAATTACCGCTATTAATAATTATAATCGTCTAGGCAGTGTTATTTATACATTCCGATGGCACTAATAAAGGACTACATGAGTACTGAAGGCCGTGTGTAAATCAGAGGCAGGCTCAAGAAATAAAGAACTGAGATCAATTGCCTCGTTGCCACTTGACCTCAAGGAGGTTGTGCTGTAATCATCGCCGTCACCATTATGAATGAGAGCTTTCAAGAATAACTGACACTTTAACGGCAATCACCTAGACCGAATTCCATAAATATAACGTGCAAACTATTGTTATCCGATAAATATTAACGTTGTAGGAGAAGGTAAACATATGTAACAGTTGTATACTCTCTCATGCTGTATGGGTGATTTTAAGTCCCAAACTATCAGAAAATGACAATATGTTTAAGAATTATTTATACATCCTCTCCATTTTCCATAGGTTTGGGCAATTAAAACTTTAAAAATATATTAAGGCAGAAGCCGTACAATTCCTTTTATTATTGATGTATGTTAAATCAGTAGTCTATAACTAAAGTAGTAAAATACACATTACTGAATTAAAGAAGTAATCAAGGAATACTCTTATCAATTTTAATGTTAATAACAAGTTCACTAAACCAAAAACGTTTATGTGAACCATTGCAATTATTAATAATAACGAGAATCTTCGAAATCATTTTTGAAAGAATATCAGTTGGATCAAAAATATTCATGGCTCATGCACTCCGAAACAATAATAAATAAATTAAGATATCTCCGCTAAACAGCATTTAGTCTTTCAAATATTGTTCAAAAGTTCGCCAAGTTGAAATGAGGCGTTCATCTGTCAAGTAATGAGAGACGTTTAAAATGATTCATTCATATTTGAGTTGGGAAGAACCGCTCCATCTTATTAGAGAAAACAAGCTTCTAATGACAAAAGTTCCTTTGTTCTGTTTGAGCCCCTTAGCAGTAATTAAAAGAGCAAAACAAATAATTAAGAAACTGATTATAACAGCACATTTATTAAGGAAATATAATTTCTATAAGAGTAATAAAGCCTCAATATTGTTTTAAATACAACTCAACTGTCCAGTTAACTAATATAAGTTATACCGTAAATTTACTTTGTGTAAAGCAATTACTGTGTAATCCTCAACTGGATATTAGAATTACGAACAAACGCGAAATGATGATCATTGAATATTATGATTATCACTATACAAAATTACAAAAAAAATAAATAATTCATTTTAAAATAAGTGAAAATATCTTGAATTTCGGCTTCATAATTGCCTAGAATCAACAAAAAACGTTAATAATTGCTATAAAACCACTGCATTATACAATCAATCATTGCACATGTTGACACCTGTTGTAAATGTATCTGCTATCAGGTTAGTTACGGGTTTAATCTGACTTGGTACACCTTGAGTAGTGAGGCACCTCGGCAATAGAAATTTATTTAGTTGCTAACTCATTAAAATAAAATCTTTAGTTTCCCCCTATCTAGAAAAGCGTGGTAACCTGTAGATTACCCATCTCAATTAGCCTTCTTAGGACAAAGTGGATGTTAATAAATAACATTTTTTGTTCTAAATGCTTTAAAAATGCCATTATCCATCGGTATGGCTCGATGCACACGTGTCCCAGGCCGCACGTGAGATCCTCGCATCCCGGACGCTGAAGTATGCACTTAAGCTGTCTTTTCCTCATTGTAAACTAAGACCGTTTCTTACTACGAAGACACGTTTTTTGTTAGTTTTTTTTATTGGCTGCATCTTGTAAAGGAAGGAGTAAAAATCATAGTTTTCACAGGGGTGGTTGAGATCAAATCAATGAACAACTTTGGTAATATTCAGAGAGGTTTATGTTTACAGGAGGGAACCTGATTTATTCCCACACTGTTCTGCCATAATTTAAATTAAAATTCCATGAAATTCCTTTTTCAAGTCTATTTTCTGCTACTAAAGCTAATGAGAAACGGTAATTTCCAGTTGTTACATTTTTTTAAGAGAGAATGTGACTCGGATTTTATTTAGTAAGTTCGTCATATATCCTGTAGTCCACGGGAAAATCGAATCCATAACTCTCAAGTGTATTAAGACACATAAGTACTTACAATTTAAAAATACACCTTGTTCAAGTATTTTTCCTTCTTCTTCTGTGTCTTTGAGGGTCTCTATCTTTCTGAAATTACATTTCTGTTTAGCCCCATTACAATTACCCAATTGCCACTAGATATGAAGAATACTGGAATCGATAAAACATCATATAGCCCACCATCCAACAGCTCTCTAATTTGCACAAGGGCGAGGGCCAATTTTACAAAAAAAAGAGAAAACATTTTTTTTTTTAAAGTACAACATTCGATTTCGAAAAACGCAGAGATATCTAGAAATGCACATTTTCCACAACCGAAGGGGGGAAACCCCAACGGAAGACAACTTCTGGACTTAACTCCGGACGTCTACAAATAGTTAATTCCCGATAAGCTTCTTTGTTACTAGTTCCTTCCTTTAACAAGGATTGAGTGAGAATGGGAGGGTCAGAAACGGACACAATGATAACTGAATTAGTACCGGACTTGATGTAATAAAAGACTTTATCCTCTTAAAGTTTCCCAGGGCTTCGGGCTTAGCCTCCGGGCTCTCAATCCTTCAATATTCCTCAGAGTTCTTGATCTCAAGCTTCAATGTGTAGCATTCAGTCCTCAGATAATCTTTAAATCGACTATGTTCAATTATTTATTAATTGCCTGATTTTCTACTAACTAAACTAGCTACTGTGTAAGTTTATTATAGAAAGTTAAAATGGATATGAAATTAATGGGTCTTCCTCTCATTAGTTTTGTTTTACAGATCTACATGTTGTGATGATTTTATCAGAATGATATTTTTGCCCAAAATTCATTAAGCTTCACAGCTGAGTTGTTTGACCGTAATAATGCCTCTCGTTTTCGATAAATTCTTTCTGGACTCCGTTCAGTAATATTATTTGAAGCAGTTTAATATCATTTATATTATTGTAGAGCAGGTTTAGGATTGGTCTAGTCCCCAACTACAGAGAAATACTATGCAAAAGAACAATTTTATTCAATATTTATTCGTTTCATCATTGCCGAAGTTACTTATTCAATAGTTTCGTTAATAAATAATGGTCGGGTTTGTTAATGAATGAAATTGACACCGGGAAGAGCATGGGTTTAGGTAAAGAATGTCACTTAACATTTCTATCGTTATGTGACGAACCGAAAAACTATTTATAACAAATCTTTTTAATTAGAGAATTTAGTATTATAACTGTCAGGTAATACATTTCACTGTAAATCAAATATTAACGAAGATATTTGTATTTTTTTTTTTCGTTTTAGCCATCTATATACCTAACTATAGATATATAGATCTGCTTATATCTATTCTATATGCTTAAATTCACGCAGAGCCTACTGGGTGGACCTTTTTTTGTTGATCGCACCGCCACCATCTTCTTCAAACAGTTCAGTACTCAGAGCAAAATTGGCGGGACTAATCCCGAAATCCTCGATTCCACAAATCCTCCAACTCTCAGCCACCCCTGCGCTAAAGTAGCCTGTTTTAGAGCAATCTGAGGCCTAACAGCTCAAACAACCATTATATGAAGAATCCTAACGACTCTGTCCTTGAGCAACAGATAGTCTAGCGACACTAATAATCTTGGGAAGAGCGACTAATGTTGCACGCAACTGATTGTAGCGGTCCTGCTAATAGCAGGGAGTTCAGCTACCACTTTGTTCACGGGCTGAACATGTCGGAGCTGCAAGGAAATGTCTTTAAATATGGCTATTTAGCTAGAGTCACCTTATCAATAGAAATTATAATATTTTAGGAAATATGAGTTGTATAGAGTTGTCTAACTGACTAGTATAATATTGATTCTGAGTTAATTTTAATTTCACTTACTCTTTTACATGCATTACTAGATTTGTTGACGATGTACCTGATCATCACCCGATCAGCAAATGAATTATTACAGTAAAACATATCTTAATTTCTTTAGAAAAGACAAACATTTAATGTCAGCTACTTGAAACATTGTATTAAGATGATTGCCGCAATATTCAGTTAATCAGGATAATATTGTCGTCTTCCTCTATTTGTTTTATATGGTATTCAAGTCTACATTCTATGAAGTACCTTTGTCAATGTGCAGCGACCGTGACTTTTGATTTGAAATAGCTCTAACCATTAGCTCAGTTGTGTATGGCAATTTATTTGAGCGTGCATAGATTTTGCCCGCCCCAAAATGTTAACATTTTCGAGAAAGTCAAACTATCAGTGAATCCTCTAATATATATATATAAATGTGTGAGGGACGCTATAGGCCGAGGCAAAGGAGGAAGTAGAGAAGAACCGAGATAGTGTTTGTTTCAGATGAGCGAGAGAGCTTGGTTTGAGCGAGATCGAGATCGTGTGTGGGGGGGGGGGTTAGGAAGGGGTAGGAGGGAGGGGGGAAGGGTTTAGAGGAGCTAGAAGTGGTAAGGAGAGGATGGGTAGATCCGGTGGATGTTATCTGTAGGCATTCGGTGTGGGCCACAGCAGCATCAGCCCGTACTTACAAAACCAACACACTCGACTTCTCAGCACATTTCTTGATAGCTCACAGATATAAATCTCTTGAGCAAGTTTGTAGAAGTGCAATGAGAGAGGAAAACATTATATGGTGCCAATTTCAGGTCAGAAGAGAGGATTCATATGTTGTCAATTAGTGTTGACTTTTAACTGGATATAAGAAGAATGTAAATGCTTCATAATTTTGATGAGTGATTTTATCGTCACTACTTGGAATCTTTTACACCTCAACTACCTGCCGATATAGGCAACGATGTATGAAGAGGAACCCGTACGAAGTAAATGCAAACAAACATTAAATGCTTTTCTTCTGCTCGAAACCCCATAACCCGCTCCTCTTTACAATCATTCAGACAGAAGATTACAAGATTTGTAGTTCCTTTGCCCGAGTTCCATCAGATGCTATTCTGTTCAAATTTCTAAACATAGTTGAACTATGCTGTATGAAAAAATAACTTCTAGGCATCCCCTCCTTTGGAATCAAATACATAGGTGACGAAATCGGTGGCTTGGGGTATATCTTATAAAATTCGCCTTTCTTTTCTCTTTGGATTTGATAAAAATTCCCTTGCCTTGTTTCTTCCTCGCTGTTATAACTTTTGCTTTATCTACATTACTTTCTATATAATTCTATCAATGCAATACCATCTACAAATCTGATAAAATGAATACGGGTACATACTGCATATAATTTAAAAAAAGGTGGCAGAGGTTAATGTTTTCCCCCCTGTTTTTAAACATTTTTAAGGATTAACAATATTATTTAAACAAAGTTCGGCGTGCTTAACTGTTCTATAGTACAATACAATACTCCTAGTGCTACAATCTTAAGAACCGAAAATGGCTAAAATCAACAGACTTTTGAATTTTGCTAAGAAAACTAATTGATTGAACACTGAGTGTCCAAATAATCCAAAACAACTATTGAAAAGACAGCCCTTCTTGTTTGATGAATCTTTAATGCCTCGTGGATTTTAAAAACATGTGATATACTGTCGTAAAATTTTTCAGTTTGCTTGACACAGGTCGGTGGTTTAGGTGGATAGGTCATGCTGCGTTGCTTTTAACTCTAAAGAGAGAAAATATTAAAGGAATAAACTATTAAATGGCGATGAATGGGGACTGGTATCGATCAGATGAAGAGCTCGTTAGATTGTATTCGTGAGGGATTTCCCGCCAATAGTGTCAAATTCCAACAAGGTATAGGACTTGTCTAACAAGGCGATGTAAAAGGTGGAAGTGATATAGGAGAGAAGCCAGGCTGTGCCGAGTCAGCAGGGGAGAGTTCTGAAGAAGGATACGTCACCTTAGAACTGGCAGTCATCGTCAGCCGAAACGTTTCACTTGACGAAGGGAATGGTTGTCTCACCCTCACTCAATGTTATTATCAGAGATTGGCCGGGGAAAGATTTCCCACGAACCTACCGACTGTGTTATGAAAGAAATAGATATTGAAATCTCACGAATAACTGAGGCTATTGTCAAACTGTTATTTAAAATGTGTACATATCCCATTTTTGGGATCAATTGCGGCTTACTAACTATGAACAAACTATTTCGTTTGCTTATGCATTAAGTGAGAATTCGAAAGCTAGTTTCATACATTTCATAATTTCAAGCAAAATATAAAACAAGGTTATTCACGAATTATTAAAAATATTTTAAACGAATGTGTAGTGCCAGTATCTTTTTGTCTAGATTCGTGTTGAAATTTTATATATCAGTTCATGTTTATCTTTAGAGTCAAAAGTTTTTTTTGTTTTTTTTGAAACCCCATCTAATTATTTTATAGGATATTTCCTGAACTTTCAGAGTACCTTCTCCGAAACTTTCATAATACTTAGCTTTGAACAAATTGCTTTTAATGTGATTCTTCTACAGAGTGGTTTAATGGAGCTTATTGATTTGTACATCGATGGTTAACAGCATAATTAAAATACCCTTTCTCCTCGAAGTTAGTTAAGGGCTTAAAAGTTGAAGTTGGGTGATTTGAGTAACAAATGGACGCATTACCCAAGTGACTAACCATTCATGCTTAGAACATATCTTAATCTCAGCTTAGTTAGATTTTCTGATTACTCCAATTCTTCCATTATCGACTGATTATTTTTTTCATTATATAACAAATAACTCAATATACCATTTAGATATAAAAACAAAGAAACAATTAAAACATTATGCAGGAAGTCAACATACTTGTTCTGCGAATTTATGCTTCTAGTTTTTACAGAAAAACGATTTACTATATGACATAAGCATATGCTTAAGCGTTGCGCAGTTCCATTAGATACCTATTGGACTGGTATCCAAGGGAATATTATGGACAAACGGTCGGATGTGACGGCTATAAAACGAAATAGGAGGAGTGGCGATCTCCCAGTTCGGACGGGGAGGGGCCAGCCGGAGGTCGGGGTTAATGAGTAAATAACCCCACTAGTTCTCCCTGATACACCCTCCACGTTGCTTCCTTGACCCACCTCTTCATGCTTCACATCATCCCAAAGGATAATAGAACAATATAAAAAGGCAATAAGCAGCGGGTAATCAGCCTCTTCCATCCATTGTGAGGGAACGTATTCCCTTCCTCTGTTTATTATGTTCTTTTGAAAATAGGAGAAAAACGCATAAGTTTTGAAGAAAACGTATGCGGTCCTTGTTATTACTATGTGTTATTATTATTAAGTGTTAAGGTCCTCGAGCTAGAAGGTGAGCAGTGGGGTACTCTTGACTTTTGCATTAGATCAACCGACAATAAAGACATCACAAAAAGTGGCAGAATTTCATTTCATTCAGTTAAAACGACTAAAATTAATACACCTTCTGGCTTGCCCGATTTAAAGAGTCAGATTGGAACTTGACAAAGGAGAAAAAGCACACCGTGAAACAAAGAATTTAAGACTCAAGGCATTGTGGGTGAACATGTTCTCTTTGGGAAACAGGAAGTCATATATCAGTAATTGAATTCAATTGATAAACGCCAGGTGGCGGAATACTATGGGCCCCAAGGATGGGAATGATATATGTACATAATCGGGGGTGGGGGAGGAGACATGGAGTAAAATTTGCTGAGCTTAGCTGCAAAGTGCTGTAAATAATCGAAACAAGTGGTGGAGATACCAGAATGGCAGATAGTCAGATGACCTTATGGAAATCCATTAAGGAAGACTGGAAGGAACATTTGATTGAGACTATTTTGCTCATAAAGTAACAATAAAGTAAGGACTGTAAAAAGTTCAATTCGCTATGTGCAATATTAAAGGGTTATCAAACGAGACGGAAAAAATCGTTTTCATTGAAAGCTGTGAGCGTTATAAATTTAAAACGAAATCTTCTGATAGCGCCCCATCAACTAACATCAAACTGAATTACCTCAGGAAGACCAGAATTCTTTCAAAGGGGAGAGGTCGCCCCCGGTGAGGGGAGCAAGGAGAATTTCGGAGTGATCATACACACACATTGCACATAAGAGCAATTAAACACACTTCCAAATTCATTTTCGACGGATATTTTTTCTGAAGCCAGAGCGGAAACAAACAACCTGGCATATGCATCTTATTTAAGAGGTCAGCCTAAAATAGAAAACGAGAAAACACTTATAAGGTCGTGCAATAGTCTTGGAGAAAGAGGTCGAAAGGAACTCTTCTAGTGAACATGAGAATGCGTATTCTTTTACCATTAAAGAACAGTTATCCCAGTAACCTTAATTCTCATAATTCGCACACTAACATTTCTCCCAAAAACTCGTCCAGTCATTGTGACAGTTATGATGTAGTGACAAGTATGGAAACCGCTAGCGTGAGGGTTTTATGCCAACCTGAATAATTAAAACCTCACTATAATAGGATAATAATTGTTATTTATTATCCTCTAGAATAAAACTAAATGTTATATTGGTTACATTTGTGTTCATAAATACTTTTACGAGTTAACGATTTTTCATTAGTAATTAATTTCAATTTGGGAATAATATACAAGTGTGTAGTCTCTATTTGATTGTTAAAACTACAAAGGGTAGATGTTTACATAAATAGATTCACTCTGACAATTGTTGTAAGTATTTTGTTACCCAGGATTTGCAAAACTTAGAGAAAATGAAAAGACAAATATACTTATGGCAATTTTTTTTTTTATTTTCATGTTTAGGAACACTCAAGAATATTACCAGCTTTTAATTTGTATGATTATTCGATAAAGGTGTGAAAAGCGCCTCCCTGAAGAAAGTAATTTGTTTTGCTCCTGACAGATTTCTGATTGTATCTTTCATATTCGTTATAACGTTTTTAATATTTTATGAGGGAAAAACGTAGAATAGAAACGGAAACAACTTTTTCAGGAACGTTTATTTATAATATTTATTAATAACAGAGGAATTAACGATTTTGCATTTTCCTCTATTTTAAATTTTCACTTTTATTGGTGCTGTTTCAGGCATGAAAGAGCTCCGGCCTTAATTTTACATGGAAAGTTAAAGTATGAAGCTCAGAAAGATCAACTAAAAATTGAAACTGATAAGAGCGTTATCAGAAGAAATATGTATTATTTGCTGATTTACCTTCAGGGGAATCTCCTAAAAGAGAGGAATATTTACCCACTGAGCAATGAATAATTGCGAACAGCTGAGAACGCAAGAGGCTGACATGACAGGCATCACACCCATTCACACTCGATGAGGTGTAGTGGGAAACGAGAATCCCCCCCCCCCTTCCCAGCAGAAAATTACTATTCCAATTAAACTCTGCTTCCCAACTAGCACCGAGCCTCTAATCGACCATGGCTTTCATCTCCTCCCAACTCCATGCTTCCAACTCTGAACCTACTCCTCAACTGCATTTGACAGTGATAGACTTTCCCCATATATAAATTAACTGATTTTCACTAAACTCTAGGGCAGAACAGAAGGGGCCCTGAACTTTGTTCTTATTGTAATGTTTAAAGAAATGAAAATATGGCGTATAATTGATCAGCTGATGTTCCGTATTTTTTAGAATTATCAGATGACCCCCTACCTCTTTTTTTCATTTATTCCAAGTACTAAAATGTTCACAGAAGCAATTATTTTATAAATTATTGTAAATTTACTCTGTAATTATGTCATTTATATTGTATGTGCTCTGTGCTGTAAACATTCATTTTATTTAAGAGATTACATATTATAATTATCGGGATTCAGTTAGCAGTGCTTTCACCGCGTCATTTGGACACAAATTGCGTGTCTTTCTGTTTTCTACTTTTCATAAAGAGTGGTTTGACCTTTAATGACTGTGAATCCATGCTGTTTTAAGTTTCCATTACACTTTCCCATCATGTACCGATATCTGTTAAATTTCTGCTTATTCTCGCCGCATGGTGAACTACCAAAATGTCATTTTTATGATGCAGAATTAAGTCTAGAATGAGGAAATCGGTAAAAAAAAAACATTAGTAACCATGGTACTGGTACAAACTCAGTTACGTTTGTATCATTATTTTCTACTAATTCTAATCATACATTTGGTTTCAGTATCCTCTATTAGCTGCAGTTTTAATTTCTCTAAATATGAATGTATTTCCACACATCCATAATGTTGTGTGGAAACTGATGTAAGCCACTCAGAGACATTACGGAATACTTTTTATCCTACATGCATAGACTAAGATTAGACATAAAATCATATTTAATGTTTAGGAATAATAACATTGTCATAAAATGTTGAGTAAATATTTGAGAAACATTTTGCAGTGGGATAGTAGAATAGCAGCCATTATAAGACAATAGGTACTATGCAATCTTGTATTGTGAAACTTTCTAGCTATCATTACAGTGCTAATCGACCATGAACGTCTCTAGTAATGTGTGAACTTCGTTTCAAAATAATATTCATATGTATGGCAATGAGATAAGTGATCCATTGAGAACAATATATGTAATTTAAAAACACTCATGAGATAATTTGCAAATTTGTCTACTATTTAGACTCCTAGAAAGAGTTACATAATTTAATATAGTGTTCATATTTTTTTTTGCCGCCTTTATGAATTTTACATCCTTTTTATCCTTAGAATTCTCAACTAAATATTACTTACCCACAACACTCAAAAATCTTGTCAAAGAAAATTAATGTTATTCCCAAAATACACCTTCCCCAAATAATATATTCAGAAAAGATAAGAATAAATCGTGAGGAATGTTTGAAAGAAAGTTTAGTGATCTTAATAGGACAGAAATAACCCTGTAAACATTTAAAGAACGTTTGGGGCTGAAAGATGTAGTGACGGGATTGAACAAATGTTTAACTCTGTTTTAGAAGTAAACTGGTCAAATAAAAAGAATTTTCAGTTCCTTATAAATAGTACTTGAGAAATTGAAGAAAGCTTTTAAACTAGAACACAATATCAATTTTTCAGTTGTCTCTGTGTCTACATTGTGTCAACGCAAGGTACTTTATTCCCGAATTAGATCTTAAAATTGAAGATTTCATGTTTTACCTTTGTGTTATAAAATAGAATGGCTAAGCTTGTCAGTTGTCAGTCATATTTGTTATATATATATATATATATATATATATATATATATATATATATATACATATATAAATATAAATATATAAAACATACATACTTCTCTTTACTATTGCCTTCATTCTGATGTAAAAAGAGGAGCTTTGAGACTAACTGGCGCTCAGTGCGTCCTTGAATTTTACAAGAGACAAGCTGTTTTATAGAAAAATTATGAAACAAGGTTTTATTACTTCTCCTTTATTAGCTCAATTTTAACATGCTAAATGGGTATAACCTGACCACAGCTGTCTGAGCCTGTTTCATTTACTACTATTTCCTTTACTTCTAAAAAGCTGAGCCATTATTTCTTAAAAAGAAAATTAAAACAAACAGATTAACGTTGTTGTTTATAAAGCCGCTCTCGGTTATAAAGCCTTTTTTTAAAGCTTCTTGACCTTAACAACTGCCTTGTTTTCTATAAAAAGTATGATTCAGTACCAAAACCCGCACTTCTACTAAGAAACAGTGCGTTAAGTGGATGTCTTACTGAGAACAGATTTTAGCTTTACAGACACTTCGACTTAACCCATTTACAAATGACACAACAAAAAGAAAAACATACTTAATTAATTATGTGGCGATTCACACGATAGCTCTTAAGATCATGAAATAAAACATGTCCTCCTGCACATAATTTGTGTATTTATGAACAGGAGGGCAACATCTTTTAATCCCGTAAAATAAAAACAAGTTTCCATACAACTTCGACCTCAATTATGCAAACGACAGTCATTATTATTAATGTAATGCAAATTGTTATTGGTCCAGATGCTGGAGATGAACAGCTCGGACTTCCCGGAAGACCTCTCGTCGGTGGAAATGAGCGGCGGGAAGGAACTCAGATTCGGAACGAATGTTTTTTCCAAGCTGCCACTTTTAGACTACGTTCGAATATCCTTCTCCAAGATCTACGTCAGGCAGCACTCATTCGCCAATATGACCTCAACAAGGAAAGTCAGGTAAGAATTATGAACACATTCAAAATTCCCTAATCCAGTAACTCTGTTAGTGAGTAGTCAAACGTTTTAATTTTTTTTATGTATGTTTTTTTTTTTTTTTTGGTAGACCACGCGACACAATTTCTCAAGCATTCACTTAAATCTACAAGAATCCTAATAAATGATTGTCAAAAACAACATCAGCATGCATTTTTAAAATCTTATATTTATATTTTGTCCGTTCGCTCTCTAGCGGCCGCAAATCTTCCACCTTCTTACCAACCAAACTTCATGTTAAACTTTTAACCAGAAATGAAATTCGATTCATTAACGGCCAGTATAGTCCCAAAGGAAAGATGGGGTTAATAGGGAATAAGTTAAAAAAAAAACAAAAAACGAAATATCTCCGTTATTACGAGCCGGATTGAAAAATGATAAATAACAAATCTTGTTGCAAATTTAATTTATTACAACTTTTGTTTCATGAAATGGTATCGCACAACTAAGGTTAACGAGATACAGGAGATTTAAGAGTTTTTAAGCTGGGTTTCTTGTCGGTTGCTTACAAGACTAAATTTCACAAAAATGTTTTCAAATCTTTGCTGAGGCCGAAGTGCGTTGCAAAAGTAAATGTAATGAGTTATATATCTATAAACATGTTTGTTATTTATTAACCCCCGCTTTGTGCTATTTAGGCGAATTGGGTCGGGCTGTCTATTGGTCACCACCCTTTTCTCGCCACGGGCTAAGAACTTTATTTAATGAATTTACCACTAAATAAATGTAAACACGTTGTTTATTCAATTATAATTTCAGGATTTTTATTTTTACGAACTGAAAACGATTGAAATAGTAATGAAAATCAAATTATAATATCCAAAGTATAAGCAGAATCGCGGAAATCTGTACATTACATTTCCTGTCGTCTGACTCAAAATTGTAGAACTGAAAGTGAAAGACTAATGCCTTATTACTTTTAAGTAAATTTCATTTTACCCACCATCAAGTGAACAAAATATGCATAAACTAGAAAAGTAAATAGTATCCATTATATTATTTTTTTTTTCAATTACTCAAAATGGAAAACTTTCGTAAACCTATTTTTTACAACTGATAGTGAGAATGAATGGAGTTTATCTAGGTTGTATAACCCGGTCTAAGATTATTTTCAAACACAAGTGTCAGGACATTCAAAAAGTCCGTCACGCAGGGGCTGCGTAAATAAGCAGATTTCCCACGTAAAGTTATACAATAGAGAAATCTCCATATGAGTGCCGAACAGTTACGGAAACGGCCGAACTAGCTTTCGGCAGAAACGAATAGCTCGTCTGTTACACTTAATAAAAATGCTAATTTCTCGGTTAATATTCCAGATAGAGACTAAATGTGTATAACAATATTTATAGTACATTTAATTTGCAATAAGATTAGTTCTATACAATGTTTTGATCCGTCGTATAGTAATGGAGACATTTTGAATTTTCGAAATTTCTCCCCCCCCCTCCCACTGGTCCGATTTCAGCCGTTAACGAACTTGATCTTTCTTTTTACATAAAACGATTAAATACCAAGTTTGGTGACGATTAAACAAAAATTGCGCCCGCTAGAGTGTTAACAGACATATATATATATATATAGTTTTGAAAGGACCTCATTTTCGTCGTCTCCTGTGTAGGATTGATAGACATATCAAAGAAACTTTTAGAAAATCGCGTCATGAATATGACCTCAATAGCTGATTTTCCTAAAGACTAGGACGGATTATTCACGTTTTTTCTATGCCAATTTCTTGCTCACACTTGTTGTGGAAAATTAAATTATTTTAGCTGTTTCCTTAAATCCTAAGCTTTAAGTGTTCCTGAATTTTTCAAGAAAGAAAGCTATTATTTTTTCCAATATTTGGAAAAATATATTATAATTCGTGAATTCATTTTCAGGTTTGAGTTCGAAGATGGAGCTAGCCTGATCCTGGAAAACAGTAGTTGGAAAAACCTCGCATCTCACATCACAGTCTCCATCACGAAGTTTTCTCAGGTCATCATTCAAGCTAAGGCCTTCTCCTTGCTGTCAGAGCTCACAATTAAACACGTCACGAAATTAGAGCTGCTCGAAGATGCTTTCTTTATTGATAGGCCTAATCCAGACTTTATAATCAAATCTGTAAGTATATTTCTTGGCTATGACTTTATACTATAAAACTTTTATTTGATTTATCAATAGAGAAAAGTGATGATTCTAGAACCTAAAGTCTCAATGCTTATTATGAACTATACTCCTTGAAGGACCTGGGCCTCTTCCTTTACTGTCTTCGAACATTCACCATGGACTTCCAACAGTAGTCATAATTTGAACTATATTGGGAGTGTAAAGTGGTTGGGCTCTTGAGTGAATGGAGCCTAACTGTCTACCCAAAGTATATTTCATTGTATAGCAGGCGAAACGGGGAGGAATGAACACTAGGAGTCCACAATTAGAGGATCAGCGGATGACATTACTGAATGGTCTAATATGGTAGCAGGTCCTTCAACGATAGCAGTACTTGATTGTAATGAAGTAAATCACAATAATAATTCATTTTATGAATCTCTCAAAGAAAAATTACGTCAGCAAAAACATTACAACAAAAATTAACACATTGCATCATAAATTAATTTATTTAAAAAAAATCAAACAAGCACTTTAAATTCATGCAAAGTTCATATATTTTATTTTCTATTTTAGTAAAAAAAAAAATTCTCAATTTTAAAGTGTATAAATATTGTAACTGCACCATAAATTAGAAAAATGTTATAGGGAATAAAAAAATAGCCTGAGTACAAGGGAAAGTAAAACTAGTAAAACGTTGAAAATTTCCCTACTGAAAAGTTCTGATTTAATTTTTTTTTTTAAATTTTGACTCAAACAGCAAACTATAAGTAAGCTGATTTATGTATAATTCATAATCTTGACTTAAGAACTAATTAAAATAAAGTGATTCATATTTTTTTTATAATGTAGTATTTAGTAATTACTAGTGGTAATATTAATATTCCTTCTTAAAATTTCTCTCAAATTTTAAATTATCAAGTACTTATTCAATAATTATCTGTTCCGCAGATTGTCTTGGATCAAGTAAAGCTGGAAAATCTGGCACCTGGGACATTTCGTTCATTAACGACAGAAGTGAAGATCAGAGACAGCCAGGTGCAGAGGGTTAAATCAGAAGCTTTCAATGCAATTAGTCTCAACCATGTCTCTATCGAGAACACAACTCTTCATCGTGTCGAGACTGGGGCATTCTCAGACAGGACCATCCTCCATACTCTCATGCTTGACAGGGTGAACCTCAAAGATTTGCAGCCAGAGGCAGTTCTATCAGGCATTACAAACCTCCACATTCGTCATTCAAAGTAAGTACTCAACTCTCCATAAAATAAAATATTAAAAAAATTTTTAATCTTATATAATTTAATCAAATATTTATATACCTTCATACTGAGTGAAAATCTATATTATGATTTCAAAAATATTTGATACATATTTCTCTGAGAAAATAAAAAAGAATTTGTAGAATAGCTGTATGAGATATTTTATTATTATTAAATATTTAAGTTCATCTTTCCACTAACAACTAAATGCAATTAAGTATAACAAATGAACTTTGTCAAATTGTTAAAATGTATTTAAAAGAAATATTAATAACAGCAAAACTCATATTTATATATAGGGATAGAGCTTAATATAATTATTAATTTAATTCTATTTTTTCAATTTCATCCGGTGTTCAGACTTCCTCAATATGTCATCAATTATATAATTTTTGTCTGAGGGTTTTATTGTAGTTGTCGGAATGCTTACACAAATTGTTTGATTTTGAATGATTCCAACTCGAGTTTTTTGTATTTGCAGGGATTGAGAGCGCAAAGACCGGGTTTGATTCAGACATAATATTATTAGGAAGACATTCTTATCTTACAATAGTTGATAGAAAGCTCAGAAAATTTATGAACTACCTGCATAAGTAATCTGAACTCTTGAGAATTGCATCATTAAAAATTCCATCCAATATTTAATTAATAATCATTAGGATATTTCTATTCTGAGTGCATACATGTTATATCCAATACTTTCTCATTTGAGTATGCTTTAATAATTGTTTATTTGTTTGCTTTGTTTCAGTTTTGGAGTCATGAACCGAGGAGGATTCAATGTGACAGTAGCAAGTGCCTCAATAAACTATAACATTTTCAACCGAATTCACAGCAAGGGGTTTACTCTGAAGCAGTGGAACACACTTAGTATAAA
The DNA here is from genome assembly GCA_019009955.1 of Riptortus pedestris. Lineage (NCBI taxonomy): Eukaryota > Metazoa > Arthropoda > Insecta > Hemiptera > Alydidae > Riptortus > Riptortus pedestris. Next base: position 124,929,209 of record CM032229.1, on the reverse strand, counting down.
TAACAATACATTTAGAAAACTCGATTCTGAAGCCTTCACTTCTCAAGGGCTGAATAAGGAGAAACCTCCTGTAATCAATTTTACTAGGAACAATTTATTTGATATTCCTACCAATGCATTTGACTTTGATGTAAATGGCGAGCTCAATCCTTCCATAGATAGTAATTTTTTTCATTTCAATTGTCACTGTGATATGTCTAAACGAGTTTTGACAATGATTAAGCCCTTTTCCCTGGGTGACAGCCTCTTCGAAACAGGCCTATGTGCTGTCGATCATTTGCTTTCCAAATGTTTTGATCTTCCAGAAGGGTTTTTTAACATGTCTAACTACACTGAAGAAAAGTGTACAGCAGATGAAGTTATCCTCTGTGAGGAAATTCAAAGAGATGCAGCTATTCCTCCTCTTCCTGGCATAATCTCACCAATAGATACTCCCTTTCAAGATGATATCGAGCAGGAAAGGAAAATTGTTACGTCCATTTTTATTATTGTAGTTTGTGGCATGGGAATTATGATGGTATTATCAGCCATGATGTGGATTGGGAGAAATGGTTATTGCAGTAAGGCTCGTGTTTTACTTTTACCATCAACAAATTCATTTATCAGCTATCTAACAAGATTTTTTGCTGGTAGTGGAATGACACCCACTGGTTCAGCTCACTCCATATCTAGGTTATCTATTCATGAATATGCAGAGTTGCAAAGAAAGAATGGGGAATTGAAAGAAGAGGAAGAAATTCCACTTGAGGATAAAGCTACTCAAACCCTTCCTGAAGAGCTTACTCAAGAGTTATTACAAACTTTACAAGAAAAGTTAAATGATCCAGAAAATTACAGTGAAGCAAGAAACATGATTGAACACCTCTATGATCTCATAAAAGTTGAAGAGAGTTGTAATAAGAATTATAAAGACTCGGCTTCAATTAATCTTGATGACTTGGATAAAGAGAACGAAAATCTTTATGATGTTATAGTGCCAAAGCGAAAAATGAGCACAAAGGGAAAGAAAGAAATGGTTAGCATAGGAACACGGGCACCTTCACCAGACAAGCTCCTCCCTTACTCAGTTTATGGAGAGACTAAGAGACTTCGCCCTGCAGTCAGCGACTACATGGAGCCAAAGGATAGGCAGGTTCATACTTATACGGAACTACCTAATAGAACGTCTCCAGGCCAGGCTTCTGTAGTCTGTGATTATGGTGAGCCAACGGACACTAGAATACATTTGTACACAGAACTACCAGCCAATATTAGAATGGCAAATCGTCCCCTTCCGTCAAAACCTGTTGATGGAGAGTCCATTTCATAAGAGCTGTGATATTGTCTTAAGCTGTAAGACTTCTTGCCTTTTCAATTTCATCGATGCCTTAATAGGTCTCAAATGAACATGTCTATTTAATGTGTGATATGTAAATTATTTTGGCTTTATAATTTTGTCTTTTTGTAAATATTATAAATTAAAAAGTGATAACCTAATTTGCTTAAAAAAGTTTTGTATATTTGTTTTCTTGTACATGCAGTTGTATTATAAGACTGAATGAAAAATTTATCTCATTTATTAGGAAAGTTTTTTTTTTTTCTTTTTTTTCCTTTTGACATTATCATCTGTTGTCATTATTAATATTGTTTCTTTTTTTAAGAAAATAAAGAAACAAAACGAATTAATAATGTCTGAATATACCATAATGTGTGTCAAAAGAGTTTCTCTTTATAGTGTAGTTAAGGCAATTTATAATCTCTTGTTAATTTGTACATTATTTCAAATATATATATTTAGACATCTTCATATTGTAAATATTGATGATTTATATGAAGGATATTGTAAATTTGTTAATATTGTAAAAAAAAATATAATGAATTATATAATTTATTGAAGCTATGGAGTATTAAAATTGAACATTCCATTACTCCATTTTATTTAAACCTATCCTTTAGGATCTAAATCTTTATTCATATTAAATGAATCCTAGTAAACACTGCATTGTTTATAATCTTCTTCCATGTTTAAAAAAAATAATCAAAACTGTTACTATTTATGTATAATATTTTTTCAGAATTCTAAGTTAATATGACTCATTTACAAACTTATTGTAACTGAAAGCACAAAAAATAAATTGTAATATTGTATAACGGTTTGTAATTAACATAAAAGCAGACTAGCTGAATTAATATTGATTTATATTAACAGAGATATGAATGTTTGTTGTATGTAGAGTAGAGATAACACAGAGATGTATACACCCTAAGAGATGTTGTGAGGGTCAGGGAGTCTGGCCAAGATATTGATTGAGTAGGCATAGCCAGTAAATAAAATTGTTCTGTTAATAGTTCCACTGTGCATAGCAGAATATCTCCTTAGGGAGGAACACAAGTCCCTCTGCTGTGCAGAGGATTTATAAGGACTACCATTATTGCCAAAAGCATGTGTATTTTATGTTACTTACTATTGTATAGTGAGAAAAAGTTATGTTTTTCTATTAAAGAATTTTCAATAAATAATTTAATATTATACTGGACACTTTTAATTTCCATTTACAGCATCAATTATACCTTTTAATACCTGAGAGATATATACAAATAAGTCAGTAATCTGAAAAAAAGATGAAAAACTGAAAACATAAAACTAATTTGTTTTTAATAAAAATCAACCGAGGAAGAGCATCAAGTGAAATACTCTCACAAATACAGCACACATTCATCAGCATGGCACAAATCAATGTCTGACTCACACAACAAGCAGTACCACCCAGAGGATACCATGATAATATTTCCTGAAATGGTAAAAGCTGAATTCATTATAGTGATACACAAAGTAAAAAAAAAAATAAATAAAAAATATTTACTTTTATATTAGTCCAAATAAAAATTAAAATATATACCACAAATGCCAAAACTTTCCTAATGAGCAGAGAGAAACTATTATGAAACAGAAACTAGTTGATTTACCCCTAATAAAGAACAAAAAATAAAATTAAAATAAATTAAATAAAATAATTTTAAAAAAGTATTAGATTTAGCTTGATATTCACAACATGAAAGCATCTTCTCTGCAAAAAAAATTGTATTGCATTCATCACTTTAGATATTTTACTATTTTGAAGAAAAAAAATCCCTGGTAACAATGTATCACAAATTTGAACAAATATTGTTTTTGACATCAAAACTAAAAAAAATATAACGGGACCGGCTATCCATTTGCCCTACAGTAATAGGTTATTCCCTAAAGGAATATTGAACCTCCTCAAATTAGTAATAAATTTGAATGATCAAAACTAATGAACAGTCCATATTTCATCTACGAGATTTTATAGTAACTTTTAGTTGGTCAAATTCCAAAACATTATTTTTCAAGCAACTATCATTCATATAGACATTTTTTTTAAGTTCTAAAAATGAGAGGAGTTATTGATGCCCTGTTAGAAACTATTGTCACTAGAAATTTTCTATATACGGTGTGAATTCATTAAAGAAAGAATATTTTATCAGAAGTGAGTGAATAACGCTTTTCCTATTCAGCACATTATAATATTTGTATGACTACAAATTGCTTTGTTGAATAAGATATTTCAAACCAAAGATTTGACTCTTGCTTTGCTATATAGATTTTCATACTTGTACACATAAGGTTTAGAATGTGTTAAAGTAGTGTTATGAAAATATTGCCAGTAATGTGTAGATTTAGCTTCACCATATACAAAAATATTTTCATAAGGTGAGCTCAAAAAAATGTTAAATACATTCATGCATCACATTTGTAAGATCAGGCCTAGGCCTCAGAACCTAACAAGGATAAACATAGTTCCTACAATAATAGTGCTCTCATTTTAGGAGCTAAATTATAGGAATTAAAAAAAAAAATACTACTACTTTTTGATGGGTGCTACGAAGAATAGGAGGTTAATTGTAAGTTAATTTTAACAGATTAAATTAATTCATACCTATCTTATACCAGGCATTGTTTTGTGTCGACTATGGAAATGTAGGGGTGAAAGTGACTGTTATGAAAGATATTATAACAAAATGTTCAAAAGAGGATATTCCAAAAGAAGCTGCTAGCCGACAATGATAATGCGTACCAAGGGAGCTTAAAATGTTTAAGTTGATCAATGGAACTTCTCCAATGTTTATAGTATAAACCTAACTGTAGAACAAGAAAGCACTTTACTTTAATAATTACAGCTTTTCATCCATTCATAAAAATAAAAAAAAGAAGTAAACTAAGCTCCACATTTGGAAAATAAAACGAAAGTAAAGCTAATTTTCAACATAATCCAGCAATTATTTAAAGTTCAGCGTTATTTATTATGTTTCTTAATATTTACCAGCCGTAAAATATTAGAGGATGACGGAAATATTAAGATACACTGTAAATAAAAAGTACATACCATCAGGTACAGCATTGCACAGGTACATTTCACTTACCTGAAAAATAAAATTCACATTAACATAAAAAGAAAACATTATGCATTTTTTATTTGAATACAAAAATATGGTGTTATTTGTTTTAGACAAAAAACCTGAAATATTATGGGTCATGCTTGCATAATCCAGCTTGTAAATAATCTCAGGAGTTTGAAGACTATTTTGATCTACCTTTTCCATCAATTAGGACATTATTTAGGTCTTTCTTGATGCATTTCAGCGAGTAGACATTCCACGTTAGAAGAGAACTAATGTCTGTTAATAACTTTTAAGAAATAAATGTGCCAATCCATCTCATATCCATCTCCACCCGTTAAAATAAAATTTTTCGAGTCATAGGGACACGAATATGAAGTCTTTTACGACACTTGGTAGCGTGAGGCGCTCACCACATTATATTCCAATAATTTCATGTCCCAAATAGTTTTTGACTTTCTGTTTTTTTTTTTTTTTTTTTAAAGACATGTCAACACAACATTTAGTGCACCACAACTGGGCTGGGGTTCTACACTATTTCCGTGTTCAGAACAATACATCGTCCGCTCTAATGGGACCATTTTTATTTGATTGTTTCCAAACTCCATATTTAATCTTTTCTGTCAAGACTTTTATTGGCCCAGAACAAGTGGAATATTCGACCAGGAGTAAGGTGTAAGTGGAAGTTTAGGGAAGGGGTAAAATGTAAGAAGCTACGAATTTATGCATCGCACTGAAAATTGTTACGTAGGTCATGTGACAATTTAGGCATTTCTACGAATCTGCTTAGTTCACGCGGTCCGATCCACGGATTTTTGTTTTAGATTATAGAGAGAGAAAAAAAGCACTAGGGGATAGTAAGCACATTCGCTTGGATAGCGAGGGGACCTGGGTTTCAAACACCTTTATTTGTAATGTTGAGAAATTTCAATTAACACTGAATGTGTATTTCGTTCACAAAAACCTAAAATAAAAGGATGGATCTCTCAATAATAAGTGAGAGATGTTTGTGGAATAAATTATAGGAATTGGCCAAGTGAATGTATGTCTCATTTTATGGTGGATGAATGTCAAACTTTCTATAAAATGCCAAGGGAAAGTATCACAAAAAAAAGGGAGATTGTACAAACAAAGAAGGATAAATTATTTTATCTCTCCCTGAGCAGCTGTTCCAGTGGGATTAGTCTGACGAACAAGTAGCATTTTACTTTCATTTTGGAACATGAAGCAAATGAGCTTGGAGTTTCCCATGGAAGGGCACAGGATCTCCGCCACCGTGTAATCACTGTAATATGACCACTTGCTATCCTCTAAACCCTTGTCTTCAGTTCCCAGCCGCTCCTAGCTTAACTCGACACATGCCGCTACACACACAAATACACGACCTTTGAACGTGATGTTAACATTCACGAGAAATACATGAAACATAATTATTGTTATTCTAAATTGCTTCATAACTATTCCATGCACCGGACCGTGAAATGTTGTAAATTCACTTGACAAACGGACACTTGTGGCTATAGATCATAACTTCTTGTATAATATTGGAAATCTATCAAGGTTAGGATCAGAGAATCACTAAGTCATTCAGGCTTGGGAGATGAATACAGTAAATATAAAAATTTAAAAACAAAAGGTTAACAAACGTCTAGGATAGGAGAATTTTCATTAAGCGATGGTGGTGTTGAGAAGGAATTATTCACTTGATTGACTATGTCTTTTACGCAAACCATCAGAGAACGGTAAATAATTCTTAAGGACCTTAATTTAATAAAGCCAAAACATTTATCATATTTTACACTTTCCATTTAGAAAATCCTTCAAAAAAACTTTGATATAGGGAATTTGCTATTACCATAAGCGGACTAGGAGGACCCCAAGACAAAGGTAACTTTACGTTTTGTTACACCTAGAAAACTAAAACACCATTCGTTTACATTTATGTGTGAGTGTTAACAATAGTATAGAAAGAAATATCCGCTATCCTGGAATGTCAGAAAATAAAAATTTTGCAAATGTTGAAGATCCAAGTTATATAACCAGCAAATAGTACATTAAATCCGTAGTCTGCATGTTCCTTGGGGCCAATGCCTACCATTAGCTCAGTATGGAAACGGGCAATGGAGGAATGCGGGTGGAAGCAAAAAAGTTCTGGAGGCGGGTGGAATTTTCCCCACACTTCGTGATATTTTTGCCAGTTTGAAACGGAAGACAGCGAGTAACCACTGTATTACCATGCGATTATCTTTGTTCCCTCGCCAAATTATAAGTTAGTAATCCTTTTTCTATAATCAAAATATCAATGGTGCTGGTTGAAAACCCAATAGAAGATAAAGCGATATAGTGAATTTCTTAGTTTTTGAAAGAACTGACAGAAAGGCCGGACTGTTAAAATTAATGTCACAAGTATATTGAGTTAGACCTTAGTAATTATAGATTATCAATTTGTGTGGTAGTTTATCTGGGCGCATGTCTGTTCCGGACGAAATGTAAATAAATCATTGGAACCTTGGAGTTGGATGAGCCTAAGCAGAGGAGGTTGCTGGCCACAAATAACCTCTCCTCCAACTGTACGGTATTAGATGGCCGTCCAGACCCTTGTCGACTCATTTTAGCTTACAACACCCCCTATCTTCTGTCGCCGCTCATTTTCTAACCTCGATATATTATAAGCTGCTCTTTGGGATCTTTTTTTTATTATTTCCCGTTTGATAAGCAGGAATGCTGACATATAACGTGAGTCTTGTGCTAATTCTGGTTAGACTTTGGTGCAAAAAGTATTGTTTAGAACTGCTATAAGAACCCTAACAAGGCACGATGCCAGGATTGTGCTTGTACGTTTCAATTTTATTCCACGATAGGCGATGCGAAATTTATACATGTAGAAATTCCTTACCATGCCGAATACCAATATCTAATCTTAAAGATTCTATAGACCCCTTGCTTGCTTGTTAATGAATCTTCCCAAAGTAATTATCTTTAAATATATTTTAACCGATGGCTCCTCAATAGTATTTGGATTCTTTTAGGATATGCAATATAAAAAATGAAATTTACATCTTCTGAGGTGTATCAAAAAGGCCAGACATCTCCGCTATATGAGACAAATCAGAATATAGTAAATACTTTTCCCGTTAGCGCAAAGGTATACTTTAACACATTGCTACTCGCATGAAAACTTATTTTAATATGATTTGAACATAGCTCGTAACAGAGCAGAATCTTCTTTACATTATTGCTTTTCAGCCTGCAAATCACCACTTCCAGTCAAATGATTTTGACTTTAAGCTATTATCACTAAACAAAAAAACTTTTAAAAAAAAGTCTTTTTGTATTTTTGGCAGTTATTTCCATTTATGTCTCGATTTCGTCGTGTGATATATTCATTACATAACATCTAATTTTATTTGTGGCTCAGGTTAGCCGACTAAGTTAAAACGTTGACTTTAATCTTGCGAATAAACCTGGAGTCGTTAGTACGATTATCACCTGCGAAATAGGAATATATTTAATAGGGAACTCATTAGATAAAATACTTACTTCTACCCTTGCTAGAAAAGGGTGATAAACTATAAATAATTGGCCTTAATTATCACAAAGTGGGCGTTATTTATATTGATACCTGCTAGTAAAATGTTTAATTAGTTAACTCAGACGTAACCTTTATATTTTACACCTTTATCTAATGATATAAGAATTGCCTCAACCCGGCCTTAGATATGATAGATACTGGACATAATGAGGTCGGGCAGAAAGGACGGTGCAGCTGGAGCATGTACGTAGTCCAACCGGCAATGTCAGAGGGTGTTGGCTTGGCAAACAGCCTCCTCCCCTTCAATGGACAATTCTTATCACCACTGGTCCCGTCAATGGTATACAAGTGATAAAACTCCCTCAACAATGCCACACAGATTCCTCCTCCATGCTTAGCTACCTTCAAATAATTATGCACTATTCTGTAAAACAATTATGCTCTATTCCGAATAACTGCAGGAAATGTATCTACTAAATAAAAGAAAAAGAAAAATTAGAGGAAAATATTATTTTCAAAAGTCAATACATTTTCGCCAACATCGTACTAACTGATTTAACAAGGTCATTATGAATGATCGCTTCTACACAAATTTTGGCAATTGTATCTAAACTTAACTGTAGTTTTATACAAACTTGGATTAGCTAAAAGCCTTTATAAATCATAAGGTGAATTACTTTATTCAATGAAGAACTTATTTATTCTCGAGACAAGAAATTAGTTAACCAAACGGGACTTAAAAATACATCAAACGTAAACAATATCGGACATAGGAATACGTCATTGAAATTAAGTCCCCCGGCGTGACACCTCCTAGGTCGCCCCGATTTTGAGCTGCATAATTAAGAAGGGAATTCCCCGGTTAACGGGTAAATAGTTATAGATAATTAATTAATAAGATAAGTTAATGATTATAAGTAGTTATATTAATTGCAGGAACCACCTAAGAATCCTTTAGGTTAAATAAATTTAAGTTAAATGTATTAATTGACTAAGCACTTGGCTTTAAAAATAACGTAAAAGTATGGAGTTTGGTTGCGATTAAATGTAAAGACCGCCCGTTAGGACGTTACCAAATGTATATGTAGATCGGGTTGTAGCGCGTTCAAACTACAAAAGTAAGGTACTTCTAGAAAATAATGTGTTCATGAAGAGTAGAAACTCGTATCCCTACAGAAACCCATCAAGATTAAAGTTCTCACCAAGAAAAAAAAAAACGTAGAACCTTACAATACCGACCCACATTTTTGTATGGCGAGGGAAACGTGGACTCTTTCCATGAGGTTTGGGCTAACCAGCCTAAACAGTTTAGTTCCTTTGAAAAACTGATAAAATATAAGTTATTTCGAAAAACTTAGTAAATAAGCAAACACACACGCGAAGGTTGTATGACTATATGAAAGTAGAGGATAGTTGCGTATCGACTATAAATTGTCAATTCTTGAGTTAGAGGAATATTTATTTATTTTTTATGCTTACAGTTTCGGGCACCATTGGTACCATTCTTCAGAGCAATTGTAGTAGAGGAGTAGCAGGGAGAAAAAAAAAACCAACGCACTCAGTGAAATTTACAACTCAGAGAACCCAACCATCCTCTACTTTCATTCATAACTAACGGCTAACCAACAACCGATAGGTTATATGACTATATTACAAAGCGGATGAGCAAAGAGCGCTATAGAGCAATTTCTAATTGTTAATCCGAATGGACTAATAATTAGTTCACACACGAGTTCTTCTTTACACAAACGAGCAAAATTGATCTGTTAATTAGAAATCCACTCAAATAACAAGTAATATATGCTTTAACAGATACCGCAGGCCTTTCGTCAATAAGTTAACTCTCTAAAAATTTAGCGCATAAATCTAAAGTGCTATTTCAAGATAGCCGTTGCCAGTGTTACACAAATAATTAAATTTAAAATACATTTACCTACACCCGCAGGAAGATAATTTGTTATTTAACTTTGCGGAAATAAGCTTAGTGAGGAAAAGGCTTAAACCCATTTTAGTAGGAATCTTGAAATAATAGAATAGTAAAAAGATACATCCCTGACCTAGTATTTTGTACTTTAGAAGGCGTATTTGTAAATTGTTAACGAAGGCTATAAACTCAACATTAAAACGAAGGTCCGCTGAAGGTTAAAACTGGCCACAGAAGGCTTTAAGAGAGGTTTATGTGGTTGGGCGTGCAATTTCAGTATTACAATATTCTACTCAAGTTAGCCTTCTGATATTGCCAATGCACAGTGAGGATGTATTGTTAATTTATGTAAATAAATGAGAGAAATGTTCTTGGGTTTGTGTACGGGGTGGCGAGTTCAGCAAATTTTTATTTCGCCCTAGGCACAAGATAGTATAGTACTTTTGATGGCGCTAATACACAAATAGTTATGTGTGAGTGTCTGTTAGTGTGTTCTTCGTGTGGGAGCTGGTTAGTAGAGATTGTCCCTTCCATAGGATCGCCAAACCATCGTAGCGATTCCTCAGTTCCAGAGAGGTGTTGGAAAGGTGTAGGCTGGATTAAGGCTGTAATGGCTAGGTGCCTCCTGCATTGTTGCCACATTTCGAATGGCTACACAATGTCTGTTATGACTAAAGTCTCACATTAACATCTATTTTATCGTTACCCAGCTCCATATTTATTTCAAAATATATAAAACAAAAGGCACTATTCGTTAGTGGTCAAAATTTGTAACCAGAAACAGCAGGTTAAAAAATGAGATCTAAAATCTTAGAGACTTAATAATTATGTAATTCATCACAAAATGTTGCGTAAAGAAAGTTCTGAAAAAGGAACTTCACATAACTTCGGTTCAAATCTTTTACCAATATTAATGAATTTATTAGTAATTTATATTTTCAGCCCTAATAAACACTCGCTAACAAAAAAAATGTGATGTTTACTAAAATTTAATAGATTGCAAAGACCCATCATGGTAACGTAAATATTTTGCGGATGACGTCATTTATTCTCTACGTCTATTCTCTAGTTCTCTTATAGTAAGAATCCTGTATAAAAATACTTCACATTTCAGCTGACTAGTGATATAATAGCTTCAATTGAAAATAATAAGAGTAGGAAAGGGAGTTTGCTGAATGGTGAAAGCGCAAAAATAGAAACCCGATTAACATTTATTTTTAAGGAACATATTATTTATTAAAGCCCATTTTATGCTACTATGGGTAATCGGGACGGGTTATGTGGACGTTGCCATCCCTTTCTAGCCAGGATAAGACTAAAAATGTTATCTATTGAGTTCGTCCCTATATATAATACTATTGCTTATACGGAAATTGAATCCACTACTCAGAATGAGGTGCTGCAACCATGTTGAAACATAAACGTTCAGACTGCCCAAGAATATTCTATACGATTCGTCAGTGGGAAGAAGTAAACGATGGAGGTTCAGGTTACGGTCACAAGGAGATGTCTTGCCCAGGAACATCAGAGGTTGAAGTGCTGTGAAGGTATGTTTTACTGTGGATTTTCCACTGTAATTCGAATACCGCATAAAGTATATCTGCCTACAAAAAAACGTTGGCGATTTCTACTAAAGCCAAAAGCATTCAGTTGTTTGACTTATTGTTGTTGTTTTAGAAATATATTAATTGTATTTACCAAAAGCCCTCAGGGTATAAAGTAATTACTAGGAAGCATTTTCGTGGGTTGGTAATTACCTTCTGTAGCTCATCCACAGTAATTTGTGTCACGAAATACTTCTCTCTCTCTCTCTCTCTCTCTCTCTCTCTCTCTCTCTCTCTCTCTCTCTCTCTCA